>OW569397.1:17533699-18133699 GCA_937620795.1 Thecophora atra | reverse complement strand
ATGAGGAACAATCGCGCTATATAACGTTTTCGTGTCACTTCAATAGTTTAGGCGCAGTACTTGAAGGAGCGTATTTGTTTAAGGCGAAAAACACTCCCTACTTCTTTCAGTCATATCTCGAGTTCTAGCCAACCTATCGCGCCAAGCAATATATCATATAAAAGGTCTTTAAATGAGGAACAATCGCGCTATATAACATTTTCGTGTCACTTCAAAAGTTTAGGCGCAGTACTTGAAGGAGCGTATTTGTTTAAGGCGAAAAACACTCCCTACTTCTTTCAGTCATATCTCGAGTTCTAGCCAACCTATCGCGCCAAGCCATATATCATATAAAAGGTCTTTAAATGAGGAACAATCGCGCTATATAACGTTTTCGTGTCACTTCAATAGTTTAGGCGCACTACTTGAAGGAGCGTATTTGTTTAAGGCGACAAACACTCCCTACTTCTTTCAGCCATATCTCGAGTTCTAGCCAACCTATCGCGCCAAGCCATATATCATATAAAAGGTCTTTAAATGAGGAACAATCGCGCTATATAACATTTTCGTGTCACTTCTATAGTTTTGGGGCAGTACTTGAAGGAGCGTATTTGTTTAAGGCGAAAAACACTCCCCACTTCTTTCAGTCATATCTCGAGTTCTAGCTAACCCATCGCGCCAAGCCATATATCATATGAAAGGTCTTAAAATGAGGAACAATCGCGCTATATAACATTTTCGTGTCACTTCTATAGTTTAGGCGCAGTACTTAAAGGAGCGTAATTGTTTAAGGCGAAAAACACTCCCTACTTCTTTCAGTCATATCTCGAGTTCTAGCCAACCCATCGCGCCAAGCCGTATATCAAATGAAAGGTCTTTAAATGAGGAATAATCGCGCTATATAACATTTTCGTGTCACTTCAAAAGTTTAGGCGCAGTACTTGAAGGAGCGTATTTGTTTAAGGCGAAAAACACTCCCTACTTCTTTCAGTCATATCTCGAGTTCTAGCCAACCTATCGCGCCAAGCCATATATCATATAAAAGGTCTTTAAATGAGGAACAATCGCGCTATATAACATTTTCGTGTCACTTCAATAGTTTAGGCGCAGTACTTGAAGGAGCGTATTTGTTTAAGGCGAAAAACACTCCCTACTTCTTTCAGTCATATCTCGAGTTCTAGCCAACCTATCGCGCCAAGCTATATATCATATAAAAGGTCTTTAAATGAGGAACAATCGCGCTATATAACATTTTCGTGTCACTTCAAAAGTTTAGGCGCAGTACTTGAAGGAGCGTATTTGTTTAAGGCGAAAAACACTCCCTACTTCTTTCAGTCATATCTCGAGTTCTAGCCAACCTATCGCGCCAAGCCATATATCATATAAAAGGTCTTTAAATGAGGAACAATCGCGCTATATAACGTTTTCGTGTCACTTCAATAGTTTAGGCGCACTACTTGAAGGAGCGTATTTGTTTAAGGCGACAAACACTCCCTACTTCTTTCAGCCATATCTCGAGTTCTAGCCAACCTATCGCGCCAAGCCATATATCATATAAAAGGTCTTTAAATGAGGAACAATCGCGCTATATAACATTTTCGTGTCACTTCTATAGTTTTGGGGCAGTACTTGAAGGAGCGTATTTGTTTAAGGCGAAAAACACTCCCCACTTCTTTCAGTCATATCTCGAGTTCTAGCTAACCCATCGCGCCAAGCCATATATCATATGAAAGGTCTTAAAATGAGGAACAATCGCGCTATATAACATTTTCGTGTCACTTCTATAGTTTAGGCGCAGTACTTAAAGGAGCGTATTTGGTTAAAGCGAAAAACACTCCCTATTTCTTTCAGTCATATCTCGAGTTCTAGCTAACCCATCGCGCCAAGCCATATATCATATAAAAGGTCTTTAAATGAGGAACAATCGCGCTATATAACGTTTTCGTGTCACTTCAACAGTTTAGGCGCAGTACTTGAAGGAGCGTATTTGTTTAAGGCGAAAAACACTCCCTATTTCTTTCAGTCATATCTCGAGTTCTAGCTAACCCATCGCGCCAAGCCATATATCATATGAAAGGTCTTTAAATGAGGAACAATCGCGCTATATAACATTTTCGTGTCACTTCAATAGTTTAGGCGCAGTACTTGAAGGAGCGTATTTGTTTAAGGCGAAAAACACTCCCTACTTCTTTCAGTCATATCTCGAGTTCTAGCCAACCTATCGCGCCAAGCTATATATCATATAAAAGGTCTTTAAATGAGGAACAATCGCGCTATATAACATTTTCGTGTCACTTCAAAAGTTTAGGCGCAGTACTTGAAGGAGCGTATTTGTTTAAGGCGAAAAACACTCCCTACTTCTTTCAGTCATATCTCGAGTTCTAGCCAACCTATCGCGCCAAGCCGTATATCATATAAAAGGTCTTTAAATGAGGAACAATCGCGCTATATAACGTTTTCGTGTCACTTCAATAGTTTAGGCGCACTACTTGAAGGAGCGTATTTGTTTAAGGCGACAAACACTCCCTACTTCTTTCAGCCATATCTCGAGTTCTAGCCAACCTATCGCGCCAAGCCATATATCATATAAAAGGTCTTTAAATGAGGAACAATCGCGCTATATAACATTTTCGTGTCACTTCTATAGTTTTGGGGCAGTACTTGAAGGAGCGTATTTGGTTAAAGCGAAAAACACTCCCTATTTCTTTCAGTCATATCTCGAGTTCTAGCTAACCCATCGCGCCAAGCCATATATCATATAAAAGGTCTTTAAATGAGGAACAATCGCGCTATATAACGTTTTCGTGTCACTTCAACAGTTTAGGCGCAGTACTTGAAGGAGCGTATTTGTTTAAGGCGAAAAACACTCCCTATTTCTTTCAGTCATATCTCGAGTTCTAGCTAACCCATCGCGCCAAGCCATATATCATATGAAAGGTCTTTAAATGAGGAACAATCGCGCTATATAACATTTTCGTGTCACTTCAATAGTTTAGGCGCAGTACTTGAAGGAGCGTATTTGTTTAAGGCGAAAAACACTCCCTACTTCTTTCAGTCATATCTCGAGTTCTAGCCAACCTATCGCGCCAAGCCATATATCATATAAAAGGTCTTTAAATGAGGAACAATCGCGCTATATAACGTTTTCGTGTCACTTCAATAGTTTAGGCGCAGTACTTGAAGGAGCGTATTTGTTTAAGGCGAAAAACACTCCCTACTTCTTTCAGTCATATCTCGAGTTCTAGCCAACCTATCGCGCCAAGCAATATATCATATAAAAGGTCTTTAAATGAGGAACAATCGCGCTATATAACATTTTCGTGTCACTTCAAAAGTTTAGGCGCAGTACTTGAAGGAGCGTATTTGTTTAAGGCGACAAACACTCCCTACTTCTTTCAGCCATATCTCGAGTTCTAGCCAACCTATCGCGCCAAGCCATATATCATATAAAAGGTCTTTAAATGAGGAACAATCGCGCTATATAACATTTTCGTGTCACTTCTATAGTTTTGGGGCAGTACTTGAAGGAGCGTATTTGTTTAAGGCGAAAAACACTCCCCACTTCTTTCAGTCATATCTCGAGTTCTAGCTAACCCATCGCGCCAAGCCATATATCATATGAAAGGTCTTAAAATGAGGAACAATCGCGCTATATAACATTTTCGTGTCACTTCTATAGTTTAGGCGCAGTACTTAAAGGAGCGTATTTGGTTAAAGCGAAAAACACTCCCTATTTCTTTCAGTCATATCTCGAGTTCTAGCTAACCCATCGCGCCAAGCCATATATCATATGAAAGGTCTTTAAATGAGGAACAATCGCGCTATATAACATTTTCGTGTCACTTCTATAGTTTAGGCGCAGTACTTAAAGGAGCGTATTTGTTTAAGGCGAAAAACACTCCCTACTTCTTTCAGTCATATCTCGAGTTCTAGCCAACCCATCGCGCCAAGCCGTATATCAAATGAAAGGTCTTTAAATGAGGAACAATCGCGCTATATAACATTTTCGTGTCACTTCTATAGTTTAGGCGCAGTACTTAAAGGAGCGTATTTGTTTAAGGCGAAAAACACTCCCTACTTCTTTCAGTCATATCTCGAGTTCTAGCCAACCTATCGCGCCAAGCCATATATTATATAAAACGTCTTTAAATGAGGAACAATCGCGCTATATAACATTTTCGTGTCACTTCTATAGTTTAGGCGCAGTACTTAAAGGAGCGTATTTGTTTAAGGCGAAAAACACTCCCCACTTCTTTCAGTCATATCTCGAGTTCTAGCTAACCCATCGCGCCAAGCCATATATCATATGAAAGGTCTTTAAATGAGGAACAATCGCGCTATATAACATTTTCGTGTCACTTCTATAGTTTAGGCGCAGTACTTAAAGGAGCGTATTTGTTTAAGGCGAAAAACACTCCCTACTTCTTTCAGTCATATCTCGAGTTCTAGCCAACCTATCGCGCCAAGCCATATATCATATAAAAGGTCTTTAAATGAGGAACAATCGCGCTATATAACGTTTTCGTGTCACTTCAATAGTTTAGGCGCAGTACTTGAAGGAGCGTATTTGTTTAAGGCGAAAAACACTCCCTACTTCTTTCAGTCATATCTCGAGTTCTAGCCAACCTATCGCGCCAAGCTATATATCATATAAAAGGTCTTTAAATGAGGAACAATCGCGCTATATAACATTTTCGTGTCACTTCAAAAGTTTAGGCGCAGTACTTGAAGGAGCGTATTTGTTTAAGGCGAAAAACACTCCCTACTTCTTTCAGTCATATCTCGAGTTCTAGCCAACCTATCGCGCCAAGCCGTATATCATATAAAAGGTCTTTAAATGAGGAACAATCGCGCTATATAACGTTTTCGTGTCACTTCAATAGTTTAGGCGCACTACTTGAAGGAGCGTATTTGTTTAAGGCGACAAACACTCCCTACTTCTTTCAGCCATATCTCGAGTTCTAGCCAACCTATCGCGCCAAGCCATATATCATATAAAAGGTCTTTAAATGAGGAACAATCGCGCTATATAACATTTTCGTGTCACTTCTATAGTTTTGGGGCAGTACTTGAAGGAGCGTATTTGTTTAAGGCGAAAAACACTCCCCACTTCTTTCAGTCATATCTCGAGTTCTAGCTAACCCATCGCGCCAAGCCATATATCATATGAAAGGTCTTAAAATGAGGAACAATCGCGCTATATAACATTTTCGTGTCACTTCTATAGTTTAGGCGCAGTACTTAAAGGAGCGTATTTGGTTAAAGCGAAAAACACTCCCTATTTCTTTCAGTCATATCTCGAGTTCTAGCTAACCCATCGCGCCAAGCCATATATCATATAAAAGGTCTTTAAATGAGGAACAATCGCGCTATATAACGTTTTCGTGTCACTTCAACAGTTTAGGCGCAGTACTTGAAGGAGCGTATTTGTTTAAGGCGAAAAACACTCCCTATTTCTTTCAGTCATATCTCGAGTTCTAGCTAACCCATCGCGCCAAGCCATATATCATATGAAAGGTCTTTAAATGAGGAACAATCGCGCTATATAACATTTTCGTGTCACTTCAATAGTTTAGGCGCAGTACTTGAAGGAGCGTATTTGTTTAAGGCGAAAAACACTCCCTACTTCTTTCAGTCATATCTCGAGTTCTAGCCAACCTATCGCGCCAAGCCATATATCATATAAAAGGTCTTTAAATGAGGAACAATCGCGCTATATAACGTTTTCGTGTCACTTCAATAGTTTAGGCGCAGTACTTGAAGGAGCGTATTTGTTTAAGGCGAAAAACACTCCCTACTTCTTTCAGTCATATCTCGAGTTCTAGCCAACCTATCGCGCCAAGCAATATATCATATAAAAGGTCTTTAAATGAGGAACAATCGCGCTATATAACATTTTCGTGTCACTTCAAAAGTTTAGGCGCAGTACTTGAAGGAGCGTATTTGTTTAAGGCGAAAAACACTCCCTACTTCTTTCAGTCATATCTCGAGTTCTAGCCAACCTATCGCGCCAAGCCATATATCATATAAAAGGTCTTTAAATGAGGAACAATCGCGCTATATAACATTTTCGTGTCACTTCAATAGTTTAGGCGCAGTACTTGAAGGAGCGTATTTGTTTAAGGCGAAAAACACTCCCTACTTCTTTCAGTCATATCTCGAGTTCTAGCCAACCTATCGCGCCAAGCTATATATCATATAAAAGGTCTTTAAATGAGGAACAATCGCGCTATATAACATTTTCGTGTCACTTCAAAAGTTTAGGCGCAGTACTTGAAGGAGCGTATTTGTTTAAGGCGAAAAACACTCCCTACTTCTTTCAGTCATATCTCGAGTTCTAGCCAACCTATCGCGCCAAGCCATATATCATATAAAAGGTCTTTAAATGAGGAACAATCGCGCTATATAACGTTTTCGTGTCACTTCAATAGTTTAGGCGCACTACTTGAAGGAGCGTATTTGTTTAAGGCGACAAACACTCCCTACTTCTTTCAGCCATATCTCGAGTTCTAGCCAACCTATCGCGCCAAGCCATATATCATATAAAAGGTCTTTAAATGAGGAACAATCGCGCTATATAACATTTTCGTGTCACTTCTATAGTTTTGGGGCAGTACTTGAAGGAGCGTATTTGTTTAAGGCGAAAAACACTCCCCACTTCTTTCAGTCATATCTCGAGTTCTAGCTAACCCATCGCGCCAAGCCATATATCATATGAAAGGTCTTAAAATGAGGAACAATCGCGCTATATAACATTTTCGTGTCACTTCTATAGTTTAGGCGCAGTACTTGAAGGAGCGTATGTGTTTAAGGCGAAAAACACACCCCACTTCTTTCAGTCATATCTCCAGTTCTGGCTAACCCATCGCGCCAAGCCATATATCATATGAAAGGCCTTTAAATGAGGAACAATCGCGCTATATAACATTTTCGTGTCACTTCTATAGTTTAGGCGCAGTACTTAAAGGAGCGTATTTGTTTAAGGCGAAAAACACTCCCTACTTCTTTCAGTCATATCTCGAGTTCTAGCCAACCTATCGCGCCAAGCCATATATTATATAAAACGTCTTTAAATGAGGAACAATCGCGCTATATAACATTTTCGTGTCACTTCTATAGTTTAGGCGCAGTACTTAAAGGAGCGTATTTGTTTAAGGCGAAAAACACTCCCTACTTCTTTCAGTCATATCTCGAGTTCAAGCCAACCCATCGCGCCAAGCCATATATCATACAAAAGGTCTTTAAATGAGGAACAATCGCGCTATATAACATTTTCGTGTCACTTCAATAGTTTAGGCGCAGTACATGAAGGAGCGTATTTGGTTAAAGCGAAAAACACTCCCTACTTCTTTCAGTCATATCTCGAGTTCTAGCCAACCCATTGCGCCAAGCCGTATATCAAATGAAAGGTCTTTAAATGAGGAACAATCGCGCTATATAACGTTTTCGTGTCACTTCTATAGTTTAGGCGCAGTACTTGAAGGAGCGTATTTGTTTAAGGCGAAAAACACTCCCCACTTCTTTCAGTCATATCTCGAGTTCTAGCTAACCCATTGCGCCAAGCCGTATATCAAATGAAAGGTCTTTAAATGAGGAACAATCGCGCTATATAACGTTTTCGTGTCACTTCAACAGTTTAGGCGCAGTACTTGAAGGAGCGTATTTGTTTAAGGCGAAAAACACTCCCTATTTCTTTCAGTCATATCTCGAGTTCTAGCTAACCCATCGCGCCAAGCCATATATCATATGAAAGGTCTTTAAATGAGGAACAATCGCGCTATATAACATTTTCGTGTCACTTCAATAGTTTAGGCGCAGTACTTGAAGGAGCGTATTTGTTTAAGGCGAAAAACACTCCCTACTTCTTTCAGTCATATCTCGAGTTCTAGCCAACCTATCGCGCCAAGCCATATATCATATAAAAGGTCTTTAAATGAGGAACAATCGCGCTATATAACGTTTTCGTGTCACTTCAATAGTTTAGGCGCAGTACTTGAAGGAGCGTATTTGTTTAAGGCGAAAAACACTCCCTACTTCTTTCAGTCATATCTCGAGTTCTAGCCAACCTATCGCGCCAAGCAATATATCATATAAAAGGTCTTTAAATGAGGAACAATCGCGCTATATAACATTTTCGTGTCACTTCAAAAGTTTAGGCGCAGTACTTGAAGGAGCGTATTTGTTTAAGGCGAAAAACACTCCCTACTTCTTTCAGTCATATCTCGAGTTCTAGCCAACCTATCGCGCCAAGCCATATATCATATAAAAGGTCTTTAAATGAGGAACAATCGCGCTATATAACATTTTCGTGTCACTTCAATAGTTTAGGCGCAGTACTTGAAGGAGCGTATTTGTTTAAGGCGAAAAACACTCCCTACTTCTTTCAGTCATATCTCGAGTTCTAGCCAACCTATCGCGCCAAGCTATATATCATATAAAAGGTCTTTAAATGAGGAACAATCGCGCTATATAACATTTTCGTGTCACTTCAAAAGTTTAGGCGCAGTACTTGAAGGAGCGTATTTGTTTAAGGCGAAAAACACTCCCTACTTCTTTCAGTCATATCTCGAGTTCTAGCCAACCTATCGCGCCAAGCCATATATCATATAAAAGGTCTTTAAATGAGGAACAATCGCGCTATATAACGTTTTCGTGTCACTTCAATAGTTTAGGCGCACTACTTGAAGGAGCGTATTTGTTTAAGGCGACAAACACTCCCTACTTCTTTCAGCCATATCTCGAGTTCTAGCCAACCTATCGCGCCAAGCCATATATCATATAAAAGGTCTTTAAATGAGGAACAATCGCGCTATATAACATTTTCGTGTCACTTCTATAGTTTTGGGGCAGTACTTGAAGGAGCGTATTTGTTTAAGGCGAAAAACACTCCCCACTTCTTTCAGTCATATCTCGAGTTCTAGCTAACCCATCGCGCCAAGCCATATATCATATGAAAGGTCTTAAAATGAGGAACAATCGCGCTATATAACATTTTCGTGTCACTTCTATAGTTTAGGCGCAGTACTTAAAGGAGCGTAATTGTTTAAGGCGAAAAACACTCCCTACTTCTTTCAGTCATATCTCGAGTTCTAGCCAACCCATCGCGCCAAGCCGTATATCAAATGAAAGGTCTTTAAATGAGGAATAATCGCGCTATATAACATTTTCGTGTCACTTCTATAGTTTAGGCGCAGTACTTAAAGGAGCGTATTTGTTTAAGGCGAAAAACACTCCCTACTTCTTTCAGTCATATCTCGAGTTCTAGCCAACCTATCGCGCCAAGCCATATATTATATAAAACGTCTTTAAATGGGGAACAATCGCGCTATATAACATTTTCGTGTCACTTCTATAGTTTAGGCGCAGTACTTAAAGGAGCGTATTTGTTTAAGGCGAAAAACACTCCCTACTTCTTTCAGTCATATCTCGAGTTCAAGCCAACCCATCGCGCCAAGCCATATATCATATAAAAGGTCTTTAAATGAGGAACAATCGCGCTATATAACATTTTCGTGTCACTTCAATAGTTTAGGCGCAGTACATGAAGGAGCGTATTTGGTTAAAGCGAAAAACACTCCCTACTTCTTTCAGTCATATCTCGAGTTCTAGCCAACCTATCGCGCCAAGCCATATATCATATAAAAGGTCTTTAAATGAGGAACAATCGCGCTATATAACGTTTTCGTGTCACTTCAATAGTTTAGGCGCAGTACTTGAAGGAGCGTATTTGTTTAAGGCGAAAAACACTCCCTACTTCTTTCAGTCATATCTCGAGTTCTAGCCAACCTATCGCGCCAAGCCATATATCATATAAAAGGTCTTTAAATGAGGAACAATCGCGCTATATAACATATTCGTGTCACTTCAAAAGTTTAGGCGCAGTACTTGAAGGAGCGTATTTGTTTAAGGCGAAAAACACTCCCTACTTCTTTCAGTCATATCTCGAGTTCTAGCCAACCTATCGCGCCAAGCCATATATTATATAAAACGTCTTTAAATGAGGAACAATCGCGCTGTATAACATTTTCGTGTCACTTCTATAGTTTAGGCGCAGTACTTAAAGGAGCGTATTTGTTTAAGGCGAAAAACACTCCCTACTTCTTTCAGTCATATCTCGAGTTCTAGCCAACCTATCGCGCCAAGCCATATATCATATAAAACGTCTTTAAATGAGGAACAATCGCGCTATATAACATTTTCGTGTCACTTCTATAGTTTAGGCGCAGTACTTAAAGGAGCGTATTTGTTTAAGGCGAAAAACACTCCCTACTTCTTTCAGTCATATCTCGAGTTCTAGCCAACCCATCGCGCCAAGCCGTATATCAAATGAAAGGTCTTTAAATGAGGAACAATCGCGCTATATAACATTTTCGTGTCACTTCTATAGTTTAGGCGCAGTACTTAAAGGAGCGTATTTGTTTAAGGCGAAAAACACTCCCTACTTCTTTCAGTCATATCTCGAGTTCTAGCCAACCCATCGCGCCAAGCCGTATATCAAATGAAAGGTCTTTAAATGAGGAACAATCGCGCTATATAACATTTTCGTGTCACTTCTATAGTTTAGGCGCAGTACTTAAAGGAGCGTATTTGTTTAAGGCGAAAAACACTCCCTACTTCTTTCAGTCATATCTCGAGTTCTAGCCAACCTATCGCGCCAAGCCATATATTATATAAAACGTCTTTAAATGAGGAACAATCGCGCTATATAACATTTTCGTGTCACTTCTATAGTTTAGGCGCAGTACTTAAAGGAGCGTATTTGTTTAAGGCGAAAAACACTCCCTACTTCTTTCAGTCATATCTCGAGTTCAAGCCAACCCATCGCGCCAAGCCATATATCATATAAAAGGTCTTTAAATGAGGAACAATCGCGCTATATAACATTTTCGTGTCACTTCAATAGTTTAGGCGCAGTACATGAAGGAGCGTATTTGGTTAAAGCGAAAAACACTCCCTACTTCTTTCAGTCATATCTCGAGTTCTAGCCAACCTATCGCGCCAAGCCATATATCATATAAAAGGTCTTTAAATGAGGAACAATCGCGCTATATAACGTTTTCGTGTCACTTCAATAGTTTAGGCGCAGTACTTGAAGGAGCGTATTTGTTTAAGGCGAAAAACACTCCCTACTTCTTTCAGTCATATCTCGAGTTCTAGCCAACCTATCGCGCCAAGCCATATATCATATAAAAGGTCTTTAAATGAGGAACAATCGCGCTATATAACATATTCGTGTCACTTCAATAGTTTAGGCGGACTACTTGAAGGAGCGTATTTGTTTAAGGCGACAAACACTCCCTACTTCTTTCAGCCATATCTCGAGTTCTAGCCAACCTATCGCGCCAAGCCATATATCATATAAAAGGTCTTTAAATGAGGAACAATCGCGCTATATAACATTTTCGTGTCACTTCTATAGTTTTGGGGCAGTACTTGAAGGAGCGTATTTGTTTAAGGCGAAAAACACTCCCCACTTCTTTCAGTCATATCTCGAGTTCTAGCTAACCCATCGCGCCAAGCCATATATCATATGAAAGGTCTTTAAATGAGGAACAATCGCGCTATATAACATTTTCGTGTCACTTCTATAGTTTAGGCGCAGTACTTAAAGGAGCGTATTTGTTTAAGGCGAAAAACACTCCCTACTTCTTTCAGTCATATCTCGAGTTCTAGCCAACCTATCGCGCCAAGCCATATATCATATAAAAGGTCTTTAAATGAGGAACAATCGCGCTATATAACGTTTTCGTGTCACTTCAATAGTTTAGGCGGACTACTTGAAGGAGCGTATTTGTTTAAGGCGACAAACACTCCCTACTTCTTTCAGCCATATCTCGAGTTCTAGCCAACCTATCGCGCCAAGCCATATATCATATAAAAGGTCTTTAAATGAGGAACAATCGCGCTATATAACGTTTTCGTGTCACTTCAATAGTTTAGGCGGACTACTTGAAGGAGCGTATTTGTTTAAGGCGACAAACACTCCCTACTTCTTTCAGCCATATCTCGAGTTCTAGCCAACCTATCGCGCCAAGCCATATATCATATAAAAGGTCTTTAAATGAGGAACAATCGCGCTATATAACATTTTCGTGTCACTTCTATAGTTTTGGGGCAGTACTTGAAGGAGCGTATTTGTTTAAGGCGAAAAACACTCCCCACTTCTTTCAGTCATATCTCGAGTTCTAGCTAACCCATCGCGCCAAGCCATATATCATATGAAAGGTCTTTAAATGAGGAACAATCGCGCTATATAACATTTTCGTGTCACTTCTATAGTTTAGGCGCAGTACTTAAAGGAGCGTATTTGTTTAAGGCGAAAAACACTCCCTACTTCTTTCAGTCATATCTCGAGTTCTAGCCAACCCATCGCGCCAAGCCATATATCATATGAAAGGTCTTTAAATGAGGAACAATCGCGCTATATAATGTTTTCGTGTCACTTCAACAGTTTAGGCGCAGTACTTGAAGGAGCGTATTTGTTTAAGGCGAAAAACACTCCCCACTTCTTTCAGTCATATCTCGAGTTCTAGCTAACCCATTGCGCCAAGCCGTATATCAAATGAAAGGTCTTTAAATGAGGAACAATCGCGCTATATAACGTTTTCGTATCACTTCAACAGTTTAGGCGCAGTACTTGAAGGAGCGTATTTGTTTAAGGCGAAAAACACTCCCTATTTCTTTCAGTCATATCTCGAGTTCTAGCTACCCCATCGCGCCAAGCCATATATCATATGAAAGGTCTTTAAATGAGGAACAATAGCGCTATATAACGTTTTCGTGTCACTTCTATAGTTTAGGCGCAGTACTTGAAGGAGCGTATTTGTTTAAGGCGAAAAACACTCCCCACTTCTTGCAGTCATATCTCGAGTTCTAGCTAACCCATTGCGCCAAGCCGTATATCAAATGAAAGGTCTTTAAATGAGGAACAATCGCGCTATACAACGTTTTCGAGTCACTTCTATAGTTTAGGCGCAGTACTTGTCACTTGTATAGTTTAGGCGCAGTACTTGTCACTTCTATAGTTTAGGCGCAGTACTTGAAGGAGCGTATTTGTTTAAGGCGAAAAACACTCCCCACTTCTTTCAGTCATATCTCGAGTTCTAGCTAACCCATTGCGCCAAGCCGTATATCAAATGAAAGGTCTTTAAATGAGGAACAATCGCGCTATATAACGTTTTCGTGTCACTTCAACAGTTTAGGCGCAGTACTTGAAGGAGCGTATTTGTTTAAGGCGAAAAACACTCCCTATTTCTTTCAGTCATATCTCGAGTTCTAGCTAACCCATCGCGCCAAGCCATATATCATATGAAAGGTCTTTAAATGAGGAACAATCGCGCTATATAACGTTTTCGTGTCACTTCTATAGTTTAGGCGCAGTACTTGAAGGAGCGTATTTGTTTAAGGCGAAAAACACTCCCCACTTCTTTCAGTCATATCTCGAGTTCTAGCTAACCCATTGCGCCAAGCCGTATATCAAATGAAAGGTCTTTAAATGAGGAACAATCGCGCTATACAACGTTTTCGAGTCACTTCTATAGTTTAGGCGCAGTACTTGTCACTTGTATAGTTTAGGCGCAGTACTTGTCACTTCTATAGTTTAGGCGCAGTACTTGAAGGAGCGTATTTGTTTAAGGCGAAAAACACTCCCCACTTCTTTCAGTCATATCTCGAGTTCTAGCTAACCCATTGCGCCAAGCCGTATATCAAATGAAAGGTCTTTAAATGAGAAACAATCGCGCTATATAACGTTTTCGTGTCACTTCTATAGTTTAGGCGCAGTACTTGAAGGAGCGTATTTGTTTAAGGCGAAAAACACTCCCTACTTCTTTCAGTCATATCTCGAGTTCCAGCTAACCCATCGCGCCAAGCCGTATATCATATGAAAGGTCTTTAAATGAGGAACAATGGCGCTATATAACGTTTTCGTGTCACTTCAATAGTTTAGGCGCAGTACTTGAAGAAGCATATTTGTTTAGAGCAAAAAACACTCCCCACTCCTTTCAGTCATATCTCGAGTTTTAGCCCACCGATCGCACCAAGACAGGTATCAAATGAAAGGTCTTTAAATGAGGATCGTTTAGCTAGAACTCGAGATATGCCTCTTTACAAATATACTTCTTTATAAACTGTGCCTAAACTAGAAAAATAAGGCGAAAATGATATATTTTACGGTTGTTCCACATTTAATGACCTTTAATTTGATACCTGACTTATTCTTTTTTAAAGGTCTTTTTTTATGACGAGAAAAATTGCTGAAATGCGCTGAACGGCTAATGATGAATTAAATTTGGTCGAAAAAGAAAGCAATTTTATGTAGTATATAAGTGTCGATATTTAATTATTATTTTTGCTGTTATTTTTGCAGTGAAAAGAAATGATACATTATAGGCTGTATGGTATCAAGTTTAAAAATTTATTCAAATACATTGGCATTTCCGGTCGGGTATTTGTATTATCGAGCGTGTTGAAGCTCGTAAATACAATGGAATATTTAGAAATGTGTGCTATAAACTGCCTATAAATGTGTGCCTATAAAGGAAAATATTATATCGTATCGTATGTTCTTCCGCGGTGCGCTCTGAAGTTTCTGATTATCAACAGCTTGTGAATGTATTTGTATCATCTATAATTTATAAAGCAGTTGCTAGCACAATGAACAGTTAATTTGTTCACGGTCGTCGATATCCACTTGATTTTATTCTATTATTTAGAGTTGCGTAGTTCATGAACGACCTAGTTCAATTGAACTATTCACTTGACTGAACTATGAGACGCAGTTCACAAATCACAGCTCCCGTCGTTCACTCGGTCAGTTAGTTCAATTTTTCCTTCTACAATCCAACATCTCGTTCACTTAGTTCAAATGTTCGATTCAACATCGTTCACTCGGTCAGTTAGTTCAATTTTTCCCTCTACAATCCAACATCTCGTTCACTTAGTTCAAATGTTCGATTCAACATCGTTCACTCGGTCAGTTAGTTCAATTTTTCCCTCTACAATCCAACATCTCGTTCACTTAGTTCAAATGTTCGATTCAACATCGTTCACTCGGTCAGTTAGTTCAATTTTTCCTTCTACAATCCAACATCTCGTTCACTTAGTTCAAATGTTCGATTCAACATCGTTCACTCGGTCAGTTAGTTCAATTTTTCTTCTACAATCCAAAATTTAGTGCAGAACTTTTCATTCGTTTCTTTAGCTTAGTAGCCAGTGTTGTCGCTTGAACATTTTGATGAATACATGGAAAGGGACACATTTAATTTAGAACCTATAATGAAATTTAAATTTTTTTAGCAAATTTGTTTTCAAGCATGCATAACATGCGATTTATTCGTGTTCGCTGATTTGAATTAGAGATCTGATCCGACATAAGAAAACATTGAAAATTTTTTTTAAAACGAAATTATGTAGGTTATGGGCCAATTTTTTAGACATATTTTTTACTGGTCGCAGCAATAGTTTTGCCGACCACTTTGATTCAGTTATTTAGTTCGATAGATTTAATTTAGTGCCTTTCTTATTGATTTTCAATACAATTCTGTGACGTGTTTGCTTGTTAAATTTATAATCAACTGTTTTGAGAATTTTTCAGAATTGTTCAACATAGTTTTAATAAAGATTGAATGACGATGTCCGAAATTATCGAGAAAGATATAATTTTATTATTTGCTTTCCTTTCATAATGTTATTTGAAATCCTAATAAGCCAACGCTATACATGATATATGTAGGTATTTTACATATCTATGTATTACCACAATTATAATCATTAGTATACAAGTATTAAATATGAATATAGCTAACTTTGTACTGAGAAATACAACACATAGATATTGTGAATATATGTTAACTGTTTTTATTTAATAAAGGAAAAAGACTAGCAAAAAATGTACTTGACACATTTTTAAACGTTTTTCAAACGCTTAGATATTTTAATTTTAATATATCTTAAGATTTTCACAAATGGAATTTAATTTAAATTAGTTTTAAATATTGATTGCGTTTTAAATAATGACGGAGCCACTTAAAGTTTAAAAATTTTTGAATTTTTGTAAGATATTATTTTAACTTTATTTTCCGAAAAATAACAAATTTTCATCCATTAAAGTAATAAAATAAAGTAAATAAAGCAAAAAAGAAACAACAATTAACAAAATTGTATTTGTATATTTGTAAAAATAAATAATACATATCATATTCAAAAACAACAAACACAACAACTGAAGAACTTGCTGAAGAAATACACACGTCAATCGATAAATCACAAAAAAGCGACAAATCACAAAACAAGCGACATTCCACCTTTTTCTTCAGCAAGCAGTTGTGCACTGAATGTGGTTGTTCTATAAACGTTGGAACGAACCACTGAACTAAATGTTCGTTTGGGACCAAAATGTTCGATTCAGATCCAAATGTTTGTTGGAAGTGCTGAGCATATGCCGATATAACAATTGAACTAACTGACCGAGTGAACTAACTGAACGAACTAGTTCATTGCAGCTGATTGAACTAAAATGATCGATCACTTTAGTGAACTACAAAGCACAAGCCTACTATTATTATGTGTTTGATTACGTTACTGCCAGCTTTGATGTACTCAAAAGAACATTCCCAGATTTCTAAAAGATTTTTGAAAGTCGAAAGCTAGAAATATTGCAACGGTGTGAGAAAATTTTTGTGTTTTGAAGAGAACCCATGAGTACTTCTAAGAAGCAGATCTGTTGAGGAGCCTGAAGTCTTCGGATCCTATACTTTGGTTTTAAGTGGGCTGCTTTTTGAAAACCAAAGTAATTCTTCCTTTTTTTCTTTCACTTTTGCATACTTTAATATTGAGCATTATGTGACGCCTCCAAACATATTCGCCACCGCCCACAGATCCTCCATCGAGTTCGGGCAGTCAACAGCTCCATACAGAAACACAGCGTCGCAAGGCCCATCAGCGCCATAAAAACAACATAAACCCCCTCGAAATCATCATTGGTAATCGGGGCCGCCTTCTGCTCTCCGTCGCCACCTTTCACGATCTGCACTCCTCGCCTGAACTGTTTTTTGGCGAGATGCGACGTTATTCCCGCATCCACCAACTGCATCAGCTTGTGATCGAAAGGGGTTCTCAGAATTGAGTGCTTAGCGAAGTACATGACCTGCTGCTGCGTGTAGACCGGTTCCTTGATGTACCTCAGAGGACTGTCTCTGTTCCGTTCCTGCTCCTTATAATAAACCAGGTTATCGAGCAACGACAGAGCCACAAACTTGTCGCTACGCTTCTCCAGCATATCAAAGCGCTGCGAGAAGTTGGACTTCACTAATACGCTTTGGTTCTTCGGATAGAAGTCGTACAAAGTGGATGTCAAGAGGAGGTATTTGTTGTCGACGACCTTGTTAAGATTGTGTGGCAATCGAAGCTCGCGAGAGATGCGTAATGCTTCAAATATCTTGGCCTGATACCCACACCGTAACACCACCGCGCCAAGAGTCCACCAGGTGATCAAGAAACGTGCAAAATTGCGGCCTGGTAGACGGTTGACGGGGTTTCCGACGCAAATGCTAAACATATTGGTGAGAGGACTGCTGTTGCGATTGCCGAAGACAAAGGCGCGACTTGCAGAGCTGCCAAAACTTTGAAAAGCCTTAATAATACGCATCGCCACCAGGAAACACAGGCCAATGCAGAGCCAGACCGGAGTATCATAGGCACTAGCCAATATCTCTATTGGGCCATAACGCGGTCGGCTGCGGATCACTAAAACAAACGGGTTGTGTTGATAGGATGTCGAAGTGGTGAACATGGCGTGGCTCGGATCCGAAGCACTCAATCCGCCTATGGCCATATCAGCGTTGCCGTAATAAAGCTAAAACAAGACGAGGAGAAACGATAAGGGAAACAAGAGAAGAGGAAACGAAACATGCAGTTATTTTAGGGCTCAATGAAGGAATTCATAATTCGCACATATTTCTTTCTAAATTCATTTTTCGAAACGAACCTCTTTGAAATAACTCGTCAATATTAGTTTGTCGCTTACGACGCTTTTCTCACGATGCAAACTGAGCTTTATGCGGAAATTCAACACCTCAGCCAACAATTTTAGGAGCTCACCTTCGAAGCCGGACAAACGTTGCATGTCACTCAGATGCTCCTGATTCCTGATGTCTCCGTCAAAGGACAACATCGGTGGCAGAACGTAGCCACTGATGCGTAGTGGGCACTCATGAAAGTCGCGTGGACGCGGAGGAAACAGATAATTATGCTGCAGATCACCGTCTCTATAACGGTTTACCTCGGTGATGCTGACGTCCTGACTACAGCTCTGTTCGTAGATGTGAAATGTGTAGAAAGCAATACTGTTGTCTCGCTCCTCCATCATAAGCACCACATTCAATACTCTCAACTTGAGGCAAGTGGTGAAGATGCGACGCATGACAGACTGGCGTTGTTCCTCGTCTGGAAACTTGTTGTCCGTTAGCACGATAAGAAAGCGAAAGTTGCGTTCATACAGGCTATCGGGAACACCGAAACTTAATAGGCTGCAAGAAGAGCGAAAGTTGAGTTTGGGAGGTGATCAGAGAGAATAGACTTAGTAATCACTCACTCGAAAGCCAATGCGTTGTTAACGATGAATAAATTGTAGTTCCAGGGCTGTTCATTCGCCATGTAGAGCTGAATTGACAAGCGTGGTCCGAAGTTCCACAGCAGGTAATCCAGCAGACGCTTATTGAAATGCTCCTGCACCGACTCGCAGCGGAAACAGTTCTCCTTCACAAGGATGGTTTTGGATTTAGTGCTGAGGAAGCGTTGCGTCATCTGCAGCGCACATTCGGCCAGCGGCAAATGAGATTCCGGAGTTGATGGCTCTAGCAGCTCGCGCGACGATACAACGAAGCGACATGCCAAAAGACAGCAGAAAATCGTTGCGGAAGTGGTTAAACGTGATGTCGACATTTCTACGGCACACAGTCAAGTGAAGGGACGCATCTAACGACATCATCTCATGGCTTTTGTTTGTGTCGGTCGTTATGACGCGATGGGAATTCGCATTAATTAGGCGAGGGCACTGTTGACCCCTGAATTATCAATCATTTTTAATAAGTAATCAATTAGTTACAGCACGATAAATGAAAGAGGATCCGCTGTCCTTCAAAACAAATACTAGAATCTTTAGAAAGTTAATTGAGGGAATTTAGCGCATAACATCCTTTGAACCAGAGTGTTTTTCAACATACCAGCAATCGCGATCCTCAAACGAATTATTATGGCTCGAATATAACGAAATTTCTACTAAGGTAAAAAAAAAACAATTCCTTGATAATCCATTGATTTCAAGCAAAGTATTGCGCTTAGAAGATTATACTTTATTTTCTATTCAACTGTGGAACGTTAATTAACAAAAAGTACATAGTATAGTAAATGTTAAACATTAAAAATAAAATATTAAAAAAATATGTAGTATAATATATTAATATAGTATACGCTCCAAAGAAGGTATTTTAGCGGTGCTTCCCTTCTTATTCCATACAGTTTCTTATATTCGATCGCAATTAATTGAATGCAGTCCTGTGCTGGGTTGGTTCGGCTTACAATATTGCCTTCAATTTCTAGTTACAAACAACAATGCATTACCACAAACGTTACGTGCTTCGATGTGGTTAATCGTGTCGATGACTAATAATACACAAGAAAGCGAATGGAATGCCACGTCAACTGCATGATTGGGGCTACATCAGGCGTAGACTAATTGAAATAATTTTTTATATCAAATACGCGTTTTGTTTCAAAAATTAAATTATTTGTCTATTTAAAATAAGTAGGTAAATGCAATAATTATTTCAAAAAAGTATAAAATTATACTTTCATTTAAATGAACAGGGAAGCTCTGCATTTGCCATTAAAGCCTAAAAGCATACCTACGCTATTTAGAGATTTATGTATTTCAAGTTGAAATTTTCAGCGCATTGACAAAAAATATTAAAGTATGTTTTTGTAGCCATTTTCTCTTAATCTTTTTAGGTCTACTGTACTCATTTATATCTACACAAGTGACGGGCATTCCAGTCCATATGGGCACTCAATTTTGAGTTTCTTAATAAATGTATACAATGAGTGTTTCTGACAAAATTACTTAGATTAATTTAACTACAACTTTTCCACTTCTAATTCAGAAAGCGTCACTTGTAAATCAGAGAGCGTCACTTTAAATTCAGAAACCGTCACTTTTAAATCATAAACCGTAATTTTAAATTCAGAAAGCGGCACTTGTAAATCAGAGAGCTTCACTTTAAATTCAGAAACCGTCACTTTTAAATCATAAACCGTAATTTTAAATTCAGAAAGCGGCACTTGTACATCAGAAACCGTCACTTGTAATTCAGAAAGCATCACTTGCAATTCAAAAATTATTATCATTATTAAACTGACGCTTTCTGATTTACAAGTGACTCTTTCTGAATTTAAATTGACTCTCTCTGATTTACAAGTGAAGATTTCTGAATTAAAAGTGGAATCGGTGTAGCTAAATTAATCTAAATTCCGACGTTTTTCGGCAGCATAACTTTGCCTTTACAGCAATCAAAAACCGTACGAATCACAGGCACACAGCAAACGATACCAATAATAAGTAGAAGAAGAAAAAGAAATCGAAGTAGAGCAGTTGTTTATTCGTTTCCGAAAATTGGAAGGACCTTAGAAAGTTTCTATTGAAACTTCTGTCAAATCACTTGTGAACTGTTTGCGGCGTTTGCTTCAACGGTGCAGACGATTTTTAGTATGGGCCCAAGTTTAAAACCGTTTAAGAAGAATCACATTTCTAAAGCGAATCTCGTTTTCGAAAGTTTAAGGCAAAATTCGACGAAAATGGCCATTTGCTTTTGCCTAATGTAACCAAAAATAACCCTAGATAAGTGTTGTGTCCTTAACATCGTTTGGTGCCACTTTGGAGAAAATGAAGATGAAAGTCCACAGAAGGGAAAAAGCATGCGCAATCTTGATAATTGCATTTAAGCCAAGCAAAATCCTGACAAATTCAGTTTCACTTATCTGAGACTGGAGTATTTATTTTATTTTATCATCGTTCTATTTCTTCATACATTTTCCTGCAACGTTAAGCGACAAAATGCGGTGAAATTGTGGTTATGTGAACTGTGCGTTGGCCTTAAGAGGGTTTCTTTCCTTCCCTCTTTTATATTCCTTATTTTAGCAACCGCACTTCAAAGAAAGCAGTCAATTTTCTTGCCAGAATGATTGCGGGATGATTTCAATTGCTTGGATTAGATAAAAGTTCCCCAAGACCGACGATGAACGCTGCTTTTTTCAGATTCTGTGCGATTGTAGAGCATCTATTTATTTATTTCGTCATTTGGAGGTTGTGGACAACGGTGTTAAACGGGGAATTTCGAATTTGATGGTGGCACTACAAATGGGTGTTCAGTTGGGTGATTCTTTATGGTCGAATCGATGGATTGATACTCATCTCTCGGAACGACAAAGCATTACATTTCAATCGATTAAATTGACGAAACAAAGAAATTTAAGGCCAGAAAAGTTTAGCACAAAAAAGGATAGGGAAAAAATGCCATGAAAAAAGAGATGATGGTGCATTTAATAGATAAAATAAAGAATTGTGATGGGAAACAATAAAAAATGTAATGAATAAAGGTGAAATTGGTGTTGTGCATATAAAGAGAAAGTTAAGTTATTATGAACTCGTATAAAAATGCATAGAGGACAATACTAAAGCCTACACTGGAATTAATCAAAAAGATTAGGGAAATTAAGAGGAGAAATGAGAAACTGTAAGGAATATATATGGCTGAAGTTTAAACCTAAATACTTATTTGGAGTTCGTATGATTATTCTTATTTACTATAGATTATTTTTTGATTATTAATTTGCTTGTGTCCGTGGATTAATATTTGAAATTATTTATGGCATGAGTACCGGTTATTTTTCTTTCTTTGTTAAATCCCTTAGTATTTGCATATTTTTAGGACTGACAGCGAAAACACACGTCGACAAAAAGGCTCATAATTGCAGCCGGGTGTAAAATTAGCAAAAGAATCAACAGCAATTACAAAATACAAATATAAAAGCACATACACTCATACAAAGTTAGCCAAGCTTTTCTCCTCCTGCTTTATAATTTAATTGTATTCTCGCTGCGTTTACACAAAATCATCACCATCATCATAACACATCACCTGATGTGTTGCAGCAGAGTTCGTTTTGGACTCAAAAAAAAATTTGGAGCAAGGGACAGAGAAGCAGAATCACGTCAACAATAAAGAAGTGTGAAGCGGAAATAAAAAATAGAAAGAGGTGTGAAATTGAATTATTAACAATGAACAAATAAAAGCGTGAAGGATAAAAAAGCGTGAAGAGAAGAACCGCGGCTTCGGAAAGCGTGATGATGGAGCGTGAGATTGAATGGACGGAAAGTGATAATGAATACTATCGAGGAGCACCAGCATCACTACGGCTATTGTTGAGTTTTATATGGGCAACTCACTCAGCAGCAAAACTTTAGCCTACTTTTAGGGGCGTTTAAAAATAATTTCTAGAAGTATTCTAAAACCCGTTGGATTTGATACTTCTACGCTTGTTTTGTTAACCAGCAATTATTTTTTACCTTTCGCCTTCTTGTTTAATTATTATTCAATGTGAAAACATTAAATGAACCTTTCACCTTCCCTACAAGCAATTGGAAAACTCGTATGCTTTTATTTGCAATGTGATGAAAACAACACTCAATAACTAATGAAATGGCCAGAAGTGACGCCCTCTCCTCGCCCAGGGTGCTGGTCACTCCTTCTTCCTCGCCCACTAAATAATTTTCAAACGCTCTCGACGTAACAAATAGTAATTTATGTCTCTTGCGTTGTGCTTCCAAAAATTTTAATTCTAGAAACGTTAAAATTTGCGTTCTGTTGTTTTGTTGTATTTTATGTGGTGAAGCCCTAAAATTTTCATTAGTTTTAGTGGCCGTTCCCGGAGCAACACTCCTCCGGATTTCATTAGCAGCTGCTTGAGAAGTGTTGCCAACTAGACATTGTAACGATGAGCAAGCAGATCGTTGTTGTTGGTTTTATTGTTATAGCCACGACTGTTTATCTCATTTTACCTCTATTCCATTCTTGTTGTTGTTTTCGTCATTTTGTACTTTGTTTTTGGCACTGGAACAACTTTTTAACCCATCTATTCCACATAGTTTATAAGACACCGAAAATATTTCAATTATGATAGAAGGAAAAAATTATAAAAAGGAATGAAGCCCTTAAAAACTTAACAAACAATCCAAGTTTTGGGGTTGCAATAGCAGATACTAATAATTTTCACTTCCATTTTCCTCCGGAGATATACGTTTCTCAGTAAAATGTTGCCTTACAGGAATAAAACATATCTAAAAGACCTACATTAAGGTATCATTTTTGTATATTATATTAGGTCTGTACACTCCAAACATCGGAAGGCTGTATTTAGAGCATCGTCGCCCATGAGCAGCCATTCGGCCACTCAATTTTTGAGCACCTTAATATGTATACAATGAGTGAATTTGCCGAAATTGCGTGAGCATTCATGAAAGTTTGATTTGGCTACACCCAAAAAAATTATCGCTGTTTGTGTTAATGCGGATTTTTCCTTTATATTATATAATATTATTATATTTTATTGCAAAAATCATATTTTATGTACATTCTACAAGATTTGTTACGAATAAGCTCAATTCTTCATATTAACGCATCTAATATATCGTTTTCCGTCCTTCTCCAATTAAAGATTCGTAAATTTTTAGCAAATAAATGAGGTGTGATACTTTTCACGCTTGTACTGGTTTGTTAAAACTTTAAATGTGTTGCAATAATCGTAGCAGAATTTAATAAAAAGAAACTAATGCTTCGTACTTCGAAGTATTAATTTTTTTCAGTGCAGGTTGAGAAGTTGTTCATACACATGCTTAAAATGTGTGTGTTATATTAATAGTATTTTATTAAAATATAATAGTATTTCATATATACTATTAATATATAATTTAACTATATATTAATATATTCATTATATATTAATAAATAATTGGATTATAAATGAAAAATTTTAAAAACAAAATTCTTTAAATTTAAATACATAATATATTAATTATAATTAATTATTTAAATAATTTATATATGTATATATATAAATTATATATTAATCTAATATTGTATATAAACTACAAAAAAAAGTAGAAAGAATTTTGTTTTTAGGAGATTTTTTATTTTAATGATTTAAATTAAATTAATTATTTAATGAATTGCCTGATAAAAGGGCTATTTTGATAGAATAGATTATATACTATGTATATTCATTATTGAACCATTATATAAATTTAAAAATGTAAATTACATTTTATAGAATTAAACTATTCTTAAGATATCAAAAATCTTTGTGTAAGCTAAATAAGCTAATAGGTTCATACCCTATATATAAAAGAAAATCTTTTCCTTTTTAATAATAAATTTTACAAGAATTTTGTTTTTAAGTATTTTAATAATAGGAACTATGATTACTGTTTCATCTAATAGATGATTAGGAGTGTGAGTAGGATTAGAAATTAATTTATTGTCTTTTATCCCTATAATAAGATCTAATAATTTAATATCGTCTGAAGCCTCTTTAAAATATTATTTGACTCAATCATTAGCTTCTGTTGTATTATTATTTTTAGCAATCTTGTATTTAATAAATATTTATATAAATAATATAAATGTATTTATTATTTCATTAATTATATTTTCTGCCCTTTTAATGAAAATAGGGGGGGCCCCATTCCATTTTTGGCTGCCCTCAGTTATAGAAGGTCTGTCCTGAATAAACGGTCTTCTTTTGCTTACTTGGCAAAAAATTGCCCCTCTAGTATTAGTTTCATATTTTTCATTTAATTGGTTAATAAATTTAAGAGTAATTCTTTCTACTATTGTAGGATCTTTAGGTGGGCTAAATCAAACTTCCCTTCGAAAATTAATAGTTTTTTCTTCAATTAATCATTTAGGTTCAATAATTATGGCAATTTGTTTAAATGAAACTATCTGGTTAATTTATTTTTTATTATATTCTTTTTTATCAGTAGTTATTTTATTATTTTTTAATGAGATAAATATTTCTCATATTAATCAATTATTTAGTTTTATAAATTATTCTTCAGAATTTAGGGTTTTATTTATTTTTAGATTTCTTTCTCTAGGGGGCCTTCCCCCTTTTATTGGATTTTTTTCTAAATGAATAGTTATTTATTGTATAGTAAGAAATTTATATATTTTTACAACTTTAATTTTAGTATTAACTGCTTTATTAACTGTATTTTTTTATTTACGGTTAGCCTATAGATCAATAATATTAAATTCATTTGAGTTTTCTGGGATATTTATTAAAACAAGAAGATATTTAGTTTCCCTTATTATATTATTTATATTATTTTTTTCTATTTTTGGGTTTTTATTGGTAAGACTATTATATTTTTTATTTTAAGGCTTTAAGTTAATAAAACTTTTAACCTTCAAAGTTAAGAATATAAGAGGGTCTTTTAAGCCTTAGTAAATTTACTCCTCTAGAATTGCAGTCTAGTGTCATTTTTGACTATAAAGCTGATTAAAAAGAATTTTCTTATGGATAAATTTACAGTTTATTGCTTATTTTCAGCCATTTAATCTATCGCGACAGTGATTATTTTCAACAAATCATAAGGATATTGGAAATTTGTATTTTTTATTTGGCGCATGAGCAGGAATAGTAGGAACTTCTCTTAGAATATTAATCCGGATAGAATTAGGTCATCCCGGTTCTTTGATCGGAGATGATCAGATTTATAACGTTATTGTTACAGCTCATGCTTTTGTCATAATTTTTTTTATAGTAATACCTATTATAATTGGGGGGTTTGGAAATTGATTAGTTCCCCTTATACTAGGGGCTCCAGATATAGCTTTTCCCCGGATAAATAATATAAGATTTTGAATACTTCCTCCTTCTTTAATATTATTATTGACAAGCAGAGTAGTTGAAAATGGGGCTGGGACAGGGTGAACAGTTTATCCCCCCCTGTCCTCAGTTATTGCTCACGCTGGATCTTCGGTAGATTTAGCAATTTTTAGTTTACATTTAGCAGGTATTTCATCTATTTTAGGAGCAGTAAATTTTATTACTACTGTAATTAACATACGTTGTGCCGGTATATCCTTTGATCGAATGCCTTTATTTGTATGATCTGTTGTAATTACTGCTTTATTTTTATTACTTTCTCTTCCAGTTCTTGCGGGGGCAATTACTATATTGTTAACTGACCGAAACTTAAATACATCTTTTTTTGATCCTTCAGGTGGAGGAGATCCAGTATTGTATCAACATTTATTTTGATTTTTTGGCCACCCTGAGGTTTATATTTTAATTTTGCCTGGGTTTGGTATAATTTCTCATATTATTAGTCATGAAACAGGGAAGAAAGAGACCTTTGGTTCTTTAGGAATAATTTATGCTATACTATCTATTGGTTTATTGGGATTTATTGTTTGAGCTCACCATATATTTACTGTTGGGATAGATGTTGATACTCGGGCTTACTTTACTTCTGCTACTATAATTATTGCTGTCCCTACAGGAATTAAAATTTTTAGTTGGCTTGCTACTTTTCATGGTGCTCAGTTATCTTATTCTCCCTCAGTGCTTTGATCTCTTGGGTTTGTTTTTTTATTCACAGTTGGAGATTTAACTGGAGTAGTTTTAGCAAATTCTTCTATTGATATTATTTTGCATGATACTTATTATGTTGTTGCTCATTTTCATTACGTTCTTTCAATAGGAGCTGTATTTGCTATTATAGCAGGGTTTGTTCATTGATTTCCTTTATTTACTGGTTTGACTTTAAATTTATCATTATTAAAGGCTCAGTTTACGGTAATATTTATTGGGGTAAATTTAACCTTTTTTCCTCAGCATTTTTTAGGCTTAGCAGGAATGCCTCGGCGGTATTCAGACTATCCAGATTGTTACACAGCTTGAAATTTAGTGTCCTCTATTGGGTCAATAATTTCTTTATTGGGTATTTTATTTTTTTTATATATTTTACTTGAAAGAATAATTTTGCAACGTAATGTATTATATTCTTCACAAATAACTTCTTCTATTGAATGATTTCAACAAACCCCTCCTAGAGAGCATAGTTATTCTGAGTTGCCCCTATTAGTAAACTTCTAATATGGCAGAATAGTGCCATGGATTTAAGCTTCATATATAAAGATATCTTTTGTTAGAATAATGTCAACATGAGCTAATTTTGGTTTACAGGATAGATCTTCTCCTCTAATAGAACAATTAGTTTTTTTTCATGATCATACATTAATAATTTTGATTATAATTACAGTAATAGTGAGATATGTGATATTAATGCTAATGTTTAATAAATTAATTAATCGATTTCTGTTACACGGCCAAACTATTGAAATAGTTTGAACAATTTTACCGGCTATTGTTTTATTATTTATTGCTTTCCCTTCTTTACGACTTTTATATTTATTAGACGAGGTAAATGATCCTCTTATCACTTTAAAGTCAATTGGTCATCAGTGGTATTGAAGATATGAGTATTCTGATTTTAAAGATTTAGAATTTGACTCATATATACTTCCATTAGGTGATTTATCTTTAGATGGGTTTCGGTTGTTGGATGTAGATAATCGGGTAGTTCTTCCTATAAAAACTCAAGTACGGACGTTAGTTTCTTCAACTGATGTAATTCATTCTTGAACTATTCCGTCTTTAGGGGTTAAAGTAGATGCAACTCCTGGTCGATTAAATCAAACAAATTTTTTTATTAATCGTCCAGGTTTATTTTATGGTCAGTGTTCAGAGATTTGTGGAGCAAATCATTCTTTTATACCAATTGTTATTGAGAGAGTAAAGAATAATTTATTTATTGATTGAGTTATTTCTAATGTTTAATTATTAAGTGGCTGAAAGTAAGTACTGGTCTCTTAAACCGTGTTATAATAAATTTACGATTATTCTTAATAAAAAGTTAGTTAATTTATAACATTAGTATGTCATACTGAAATTATTAATAATTTAATATTTTTTAATTCCTCAAATATCTCCTATGCTCTAAATCAGCGATGTCCAAACTCACACTGTCACATTTTAAGCATGTGTATGAATGACTTCTCAACCTGCACTGAAGAAAATGACTACTTCGAAGTACGAAGCATTAGTTTCTTTTTGTTAAATTTTGCTACGATTATCGCAACACATTTAGAGTTTTAACAAACATGTACAAGCCTGAAAAGTATCACACCTCAATTATTTGCTAAAATTTTACGTATCATTAGTTAGAGAACGAAGGAAAATTATATATTAGATGCGTTATTATGAATAATTGAGCTTATTCGTTACAAATTTTTTAGGTTATACATTAAATATGATTTTTGAAATAAAATAAAATAAAATTATATAATATAAAGAAAAAATCCGCATGAACACAAACAGCGATTATTTTTTTTGGGTGTAGCCAAATCAAACTTTCATGAATGCTCACGCAATTTCGGCAAATGCACTCATTGTATACATATTAAGGTGCTCAAAAATTGAGTGGCCGAATGGCTGCTCATGGGCGACGATGATTTAGAGCAAGTTATTACCCCGAAGGCAAGGCTATCCGAAATGTATTTAATTGTACATTTACGAGTATATTTCATTTTCCTATTTACTTTTTTATTTTATTATAAACTCCTAATTATTTTAATCATTCATTTCATTTTTTACTTTTTTAAATATTTATTATTTTGTTTTCTACGTTGACTTTTTCCAGGTCTCATACTATTAATTACCGGCTTGCTATCCGAACGTCAATTGTGCATTTCCTTCGTCAAATTCTGGTCTGGACAAGCAGAAGAATATACGGCAACAAATCCAACTTTAATAGAGAGCTTCTTAATCATCTACTGCTATTGCATTTATATTATTTATGTCTTCACGGTCGAAAATTATAGTTTAATTTTTCAACATCGCTTCAGATAAAAATTACACCTTCTGAAGATGATTGTATGATTCAAACTAAAAAGATGAATTTTTTACGTATTTATTTATGTATAAAGTTTTTAACTACTAAATGTTATTGAAAATTACAACATTAGTTGTAAATTAAAAGTAATGCGTCGTTGTCGTACCAACTGGCAAAGTTGGAGAACTCATGATGCATCTCAAAATTCCCACAATTCGAATACTCGAATGTATGCATGTATATATTCATAAAAAATACGAGTAAGGCACATCTTGCTGCGTTTTGTAACTAAATATCCCTTTTCAATACTTTTTTTTAAGCTAATCTTCTAAAATAAAATACACACGTTTGAAATATTGTATTATACTAATGGGAAATAATTTTCAAATATTATGTTCTATAATATTCAAATATAATGTTCTAAGAGTTTCCTTATTATGCAAAACTTTAGTTTCCAAAAAATGCACTTTTTAAAAATGTTCACTTATGTATATTGCACCTATGTAAATATTATACAATTCGCACTGGTATTATTTATATACATTTCTTTTCAATTTATTTTCTATCTTAATATTACTTCTGTTATTTTAATGTTATAATATGAAGTAATTATCGCAATATAATATTAATTAATATTAATATAATATTGGTTGTGAATTAATTACTATAAAATAAAAGATGTTAATTTTTTTGTTATTGGTCTATAATGTAAAACCGCATAAATAAAAATTAATGAGGAGTAGTTTGAATAATAAATAATAGTTGTATTTGATATATTTAAACTTATAATTAATATTTTAATTTACATTTCGAGGTCATTTCATTTTAATTAAGTGCTCTGTTAACTAATTGCAAGCAGCATAAGGATTAAGCTTCTCTTTTTGCACACAAACACCCACACTCTCTTCTAACTATCAAGCAAACATTTTGAGCAAGGTTTGCTTTTTTCTCTCTCCGATGTCGCTGAGTTCTTCTCCAAAGAGAAATGCCATTGATGCCATTTGGATGAGTAAATTATTTTCGTTTGTGTTGGGTCCACTCCAAGATTAGCTGTTGTTGTTGTTGTGATTGCTGTAGTTGTTGTCATACTTGCTGTCTGTTTCTGATCGCCTGGTAATTTTCGTTGGTACGCAAAGTGTTTGCAGCAGATTATCGACGCAAGAAGAAGAAGCATTGAAGTAACCGATCGAATATTGATATTAACACACTTAAGATCCAAATTAAGATTTTCTAATTTTAAAAGCTTTTTTTAAATACTTTTCCTGGTTTCATTAAATCGACTTGTGATTGTGTTTTCTCGTCTGACTTTTTCCAGGTCTCAAATCAGCTATACCATTATTCCGCGTAGTACCCGATCCGCAGAATATACAGTAACACTTCAATAGAGACCTTCTTCATCATCTACTGCTGTTGCACTAACATTGTTTATGTCAATTGCTTGAAGCAATTTGCTTCTATGTAAATATTGTGTGTAGTATTTTTTATAAAATATTATAAATTGTATGGTTAATTTAAATTTATTTTCTTTCTTAATACTACTTCGGTTGTTTGAATATTATTAGAGTAAGTAATTATTGCATAGTTTTGTCGTTATCCAAAATGTAAAATTGAAGAATTGTTTGAATAATAACTAAATGAAATAAATACATAAATAACAGGTATTTTTTGTAGTTAATCTTATTAAGTCGTTGTATGACATATTTAAATGAATAATTAATGTGGTAATTCACATTTGGTTTCCGTATTAATAAAGTGTCCGCTGAAATTTATTTGCAAGCAGCATAAGTGTTAAGCTTCTCTTCTTGTACACAAACACACAAGGCAAGAGCAAGGTTTGCTTTGTTCTCTCTCCGATGTCGATGAGTTCTTACTACACAGAGAAATACCATTGATTTCATTTTTTTTAGTAAATTATTTTCGTTTGTTTTGTGTCCATTCCAAGATTAGCTGTTGTTGTTGTTGTTGTGATTGCTGTGGTTGTTGTCATACTTGCTGTCTGTTTCTGATCGCCTGGTAATTTTTGTTGGTACGCAAAGTGTTTGCAGCAGATTATCGACGCAAGAAGAAGCAGCATCGAAGTTCGATCGAAGTTTGTCGAAAATACTGGATCCCCAATAAAGATTTTCTCATTTTAAAAGCTTTCTTTTAAACACTTTTCCTGCTTTCATTAAATATACTTGTTATTTAAACCTTGTCTCTGTTTCTCTGCTATTTAAAAATCCGTTTTATGTTTTATTTTGTATAAATGTATGTATTTAGTGAAAGATTATGACGTCAATTCGCATTGCTTCACATTCACATTTTGCATCCTCCTCGATCGCTTCCTGGTGTTTCCACTTCCGCATCCGCTTCCGTGGATTTCATGTCACGAGAATCAATCATTAAATCCAAGTTATTAGAAAGTTAATCCAAAGCTGTCCCCAAGTATGAGAGATTTCCGTAGCTGCTGTCGGTGTTCGCTGCTCTTTGCTCCCTTCAAACACCCATCGTTTCCACATCGAATGCTCAGTCAACGGAGACAGCGACATCTGCCATCCGCCGTCCTGAGGCGGAGGCTTGAAAGACTCATCCTTCATCATGTGCCGCCACCGGGTTAAGTGAAGTTGATGAACTAGACTCAGGTCTGGGCGGGTGAAAAGAGCAGCGACCAAGGGAAGAGGTTTTGATTGACTGCCTTAATTCCCCATTCATTACGTACTTAACGGTGTGACGTGACATGATTCGCAAGTGAGGATGTGAAAGAATGGAAACAGAAAACATAACAGAAATTAGAGTAATTCCAGTCTCCTGAGAAAACAAGAACATAGGTAAACCGGATCTTTTAAATGTCCTTCGATGTGAGATTTCACACATAATTCACTTCAAGCGAATTTTAGTGTATGAAAGAGGATGATGAAGAATAGAAATAATGGAAAGATTCAGTCCTTCGTTAAAGTTTATCTGATAGACTAAAACTTAAGTCGTTTTTTTGTGCTTTCTCGGTGTAATATCTACTCTTTCTGCCCTTCCTTTAATACTTACCACACTCAGATATATAATTTTCTATATTATAATAAATCTCAACTTCATTACCGTCTTTCTTCGCCGAACTTTGCGAACCTCGAGTTGTTAATCTCTGGCTGCCAATAATAAACCGTTATCTTCGTGTCCTTCTTCGTGTGTATCGTCTGCGTGTTCATTGCAACGGTGTTCGGCTCCATATGCGATGGTTAACGAATTAATTTAACGGTTGATTAACATTTGGTCGCAAGCGAAGTCATCGAGGTAACAAGAAGGTTGGTTGACTCTATTGCTACCTTCTTCATCACCTTCCCCTTGTACTTACCACGCAGCACCGCGACCGCAATCCCATTCAACCAGAGTCGAATAGACTAATTAAAGCAATGTATTCCGTGATTATTTTATGCCTCATTTGTTCCGAATCAACGCAAGATTTGCGAAAGAATAGAACTTTCATTTTTGTTATAGAGTATAACCCAATAGATTTGCTTAGAAGTCGTGGCGGAATGGGACCTTGTTATGGCATACAACATAGAATCTTTTAAGTTATTTATGTTATCCAGGAATAAAATACACATTTCGGCACTTTTTGGGCAATAAATTAACTCCTAGACTTGTTTACGGTTACGGCCTATTTTGGTTTTAATTAAAAAAGTTGAGCAAAAGAAAAAAGTAAAATAAAACCATAGGCGTTAATAAATGAGGAAATCGTTTAACATGACTTTATTGTATTTCTTAGATTTGCGTATAAAGACCATTTTCATTTAAAGATTTATTAGAAAATAAATATCAATTAGTTTAAATAATAATATAATTAGTTTAATATAAACATTTTATATTATTCATATTTTCAGATGTTACTCGTGTTTAAAAAAACAATTTTGGATGTATCCCATGATGATATTAAAGAAAGAAATTCATTCCTGGAGACTGGGATTCAGGAAACTGGAACAATGTCTCTGTTTCTCAGTGTATTTTGACTGCCACGAGGGAGATGCAATTGGATAACAATGTGCCTTGGAGCTGCAAACTGCTTTAGAGTATTTCGTTTTCTGCTTCTTTATAGTACAAGAACTGCAAGAAAATTCTTCTGGACCAGCCTGAACCATCTTTATCCGGGCACATTCTAAGAAAATATTTATTTTAGCATTAAATTGAAAGTTTTTTATTAATTTAACGGAATTTTGAATTTGAAATGAAATAAAAAATTTTCTAAATTCTAATAAATAAAAATAAAAGTCATAAATGCACGATTAGAACATTTTTGGGATCCTACTTAAAATACCCAAACTTAATTAATAAAAGGCATCCACATTTAATCCTCATTTAATAGTTTTGTGACTGGCGGTTTTCATGGCTTCTTCATCCACCCACCAAAATTATTTTCCGTTGGTCACATTTGTTTAACAACGAATTGAGCGTTAAAATGCTTGAACATATTTTTATCTTGACTCTGTGCCCAGCCCCTCCAACAGCCCTCCCTTTCGGCCTTCTCGCACACAAACAACTCACATCTCAAACGACGAGGGACTCACAAACCCTCGGAAATAATAGAAAAATCCACGATTTCTGAAGAGAAAAATTCTGTTACGTGCCAACTTCCGACAGTTTTTATTGAAACGATGGACGAAGGACAAGAAGAAGGTGAAGAGACAGGCCACGGATGGAATTGGTTCTTATCTTATTTGGTGTATCTGAAATCCAAGAAACTTTTCCGCATTCACATGTTTGTTCTGTTGTTGGTTTGACATTCATTTATTTGTAATTTTGTAACTACCACGCCCCATCTAACACCTCTTTACTACCTCTTTTTCTCCTTTTATACATCTCCTTTTTGCTTCTGAATTTTAGGATTACAATAAAAAATTTTGACTTCTTGATTTGGTGAATCCTTTTATCTGATCAGAAATTAATTATAGAATCCGGTCCTTAAATACACGAACACGTTTCAGAACATCAACGTGTAGAAAGATTCGAGTGTAATGAATTTCAATTGCCAACAAGTACAGGAGAATTAAGGAGGAATACTTGAAAAGAAATGAGTGTATATAAATTTGTATATGGAAAGTTATTCAGTGTTTTCGTTTAGAGACCACGAAAATTTAATATTACTTTAAATGGCGTTAGATTTTTTGTATAGCATTTGTTTTGCTATCTGCAGCTTACAATTATAAATGCTCATCTTTGCTCTTGTTGGTCTCTTCCAGTGATCATCATTATCATAGTTATTAGCAAATGGAAGAATTTCCTTCATGAAGTCTACGTTTCCTTCGGCATTCAGACCTGGGAAATGTTAAACTGAAGCAGATGGAACCCAGTCTGAAAAGAGAAGAAAAAAGAAGAGGACGACGTTAAAGATGATGATGAAAACTACTACTACGTACTACTACTAACGATGGCGCTGCTGAAGACGGATGAGACAAAGGAGAAAGGATGGCGACGAGAAGGAAAACAAAAACCTGCGCCTGATGGACGACGAAATATCTTTTATGTCTAAACAAAATGGGTTAACATCGATTTTCGTGGAGTTCTGAAATACTGAAGCCGTTTTGAAGGCTGGTTGACTGCCTCGATAAAGTTGAATGATTGCAGCTCATGTTCCACCGAAGGCTCCAAAACAACAATTTTAAATGCAATGCGATATGAATTTCATTGCTGCTTTTGCAAGAAATCCAGCAAAATCTTCGTATTCTTTTAGACTTTTTTTAACACAGAATTGAAAACAATACGCATTTCTTTATTTGTGTTTTTGGTATCTTACATCGATTTCCTCGATGAATTTTCAAGTCTTTTCATTAACAAGAAATCATTTGCCTTTATTTTCCACATTTCCTTCATCATTCATTGTTAATCATGGTGTTTATTGCAGGAAACCCCATTTTAATAACGCTGCAATGGGTAACTAGGAATTTAATTAACTACCCATGATAACAATAAACAAACTCAGAACGAAAAGGAGAAATAAAGAAGAACCACCACAACAACAACAATCATTACAACAACATGTTGGCCATTTTTTAACCACATGGAACAATTTGAAAATGTCAAATAAATGCCAACCAACGGCAATAATTTCATTTTTTTTTTTTTTGTTAGTTAGTTTATTTTAATGCTTTGTTAGTTTATTTTAAATGTTAAACCAACAGGAATTAAAAAAATAAACAACAATTGCTTTTTTCTCTCTTTTTTCCATCACAAGATTTTTGTCGGTTGTCAGTTTGTGTTCTGTTTCAAACTTTTTCAATTTACGCTTTTTATACAACTGCACCACAAAAACTACATCAACAACAATGACAATTACAAAACAAAAGAAGGAGTTGAATAGCAAATTTCCATTCCAACAAAAAGAAGATAGGCGACGAATTCATCGTCGAGTTGATTAGAAAGCTAGAAACAGCCGCAGGATTTAAGGACAATAACAGACATGATGAGAGAAGAGCAGGGCAAGAAGAAGCTTTTAGTAGTTCCCTGATAATTGTGCAGTCAGAGAAGAGGAGAGAACAATAAATAGATCGAAAGCGACAAAAGAAAAACAATTTATGATATTAAGATCAATCAACATTTTATTATTTATTTATTTATTAACTGAATCAAAGCAGACCGCAAATCAAAGCAGAGACGCAGTTTGATCCTTCCATGTGCTGCCATTGAATAATGATTCCACGATTATGCTCGCATTTTCCACAATCAGATTTGGAAGAAACTGAAACGTAAATCAGAAGTCATAACTTGGAGGATCAATTCTCCTTTCAGTCGTGCGATTGTGACTACGGACCCAAGCATCTGTTGCTCCTAGAATTAATAAAAACAATTTCTCACAAATTTACTTATCAAAGGAAGGAATATCTCCTTCTCTCTCAGATTGGTCATCGTTTCTTGAGCCTTTTCTTCTCCCAATTGATAAAGTTATTCACATGCAGACATCCTTGTGATTCACTTGCACTTTCCTTTATGTTTCTGTTCTTTTCTTTGGCGTTCAACTGCTTCATTGCTTCCCGACTCTTCCCTATCACACCAGACACCACTTCAGAGTACACAAAGTCAAGGACTCAAACTAATAACGCTAATAAAGAGTCCTGACAGGCACTTTATAAAAATCTCAGGACCAACAAACAGGGACACCGTTTGTCACACTCCGGCGACCAGAAAACGTCTGCAGAAACAAAAGAGGAAGAAATAAAAGGATACAGATTGACAATAAAAAAGCTGGCGCGACGACTTTGGGTCAAAGAGGTGCAACAGCAGGAAGCAGCGAAGGATATGAAGTGAGCATCGTATGATTCCCTGGAGCAAAATTCCCCAACATGCATTAGCTTGGGACTCTCGGCCTTCAAAACTTCAGAGGAAGCGGAAGCGCCGGCGAAATAAAAAGGAATCAGGCCAGCGGCAAAGGACGAAATGCGATACAACGTAACTTAATAAAAATGTCAAACTGTCAAAAGCAGTCACCGTTCCATTTTGTTTTCTGGTCGTTCGGCGGAAATGATGGGCTTAACGACCAGTTGAGTCTGCAGCTCACCCTCCTCTGGAAGCGAACCTCAGGGGAACCTTCGCACCTCTTCAAAGTTATTTTCTTCGCTGAAGGGAGTAAATATTTGTTTATAAATATTTTCCAGTTGCCCTCGATTGAGCTGCATCAACGGCAACCACGTTCAATTATGAGCGCAAAAAATCGTAAGATAAAACGTAATCAACGAAAATGATTTCAAATTGAAACCTGCTTCAAGGAGTGAAGGGGACTGCAAACAAGGTGCCGATGTGGCCATTTAAAATTTTATATTGCAGCAACAACTTTATGTTTTGGATCTAAAAGACAACAAAAAGTTTTATTATGAGAAAAAAAAATAATCAAAGTCAGGAATATCCAAGTGGAAGGTGGACACGGCGCCTCAAAGTTGCAACTTTATTCATTGTTGTTCAAAGAAAGTTTTCTTCTTTTTCTTTCTCTTCTCCGTTTTCCTTCTCTGCTGAAGTTTTTCCTTGGTTCGTCCTCGTTATCGTTCTATGCATCTGTTGTTGGCTTCCTCCACTTCCCTTCATTCTTTTACACTTTTTATTAAAATAATTTTGAAAAAAAATCCTTTTTATTACGTTTTTTGTTGTTGTTAGTGTTAAATTGAGAAAAACTAGAACTCAATAAGTGTGAAAAAATCGTTCGACTTGCATCGCTTTACATTTCACTTCGTCGTGGTGCTGGTTCCTTTTTTTACCGTTTGTCGCCAGCTTGTTTAGATAAGGACAGTCATCAAAGCTCGTGCGCTGTTGCAACGCTGCAGGAAAGGTACGAAACGAATGAAGGAAGGAAGAAGAAATTGCAAAGGTAGCGCAGTTTTTTCTTCTCTTTCAAGGAAATGGAATTTCAAGTATTAAAGTTGCTTTAACGTGTACAATTTTGATGCTGATTCTCCCCAGTGGAATGTAGAATGCAGTTGAGTCTGCAGCTCACCCTCCTCTGGAAGCGAACCTCAGGGGAACCTTCGCACCTCTTCAAAGTTATTTTCTTCGCTGAAGGGAGTAAATATTTGTTTATAAATATTTTCCAGTTGCCCTCGATTGAGCTGCATCAACGGCAACCACGTTCAATTATGAGCGCAAAAAATCGTAAGATAAAACGTAATCAACGAAAATGATTTCAAATTGAAACCTGCTTCAAGGAGTGAAGGGGACTGCAAACAAGGTGCCGATGTGGCCATTTAAAATTTTATATTGCAGCAACAACTTTATGTTTTGGATCTAAAAGACAACAAAAAGTTTTATTATGAGAAAAAAAAATAATCAAAGTCAGGAATATCCAAGTGGAAGGTGGACACGGCGCCTCAAAGTTGCAACTTTATTCATTGTTGTTCAAAGAAAGTTTTCTTCTTTTTCTTTCTCTTCTCCGTTTTCCTTCTCTGCTGAAGTTTTTCCTTGGTTCGTCCTCGTTATCGTTCTATGCATCTGTTGTTGGCTTCCTCCACTTCCCTTCATTCTTTTACACTTTTTATTAAAATAATTTTGAAAAAAAATCCTTTTTATTACGTTTTTTGTTGTTGTTAGTGTTAAATTGAGAAAAACTAGAACTCAATAAGTGTGAAAAAATCGTTCGACTTGCATCGCTTTACATTTCACTTCGTCGTGGTGCTGGTTCCTTTTTTTACCGTTTGTCGCCAGCTTGTTTAGATAAGGACAGTCATCAAAGCTCGTGCGCTGTTGCAACGCTGCAGGAAAGGTACGAAACGAATGAAGGAAGGAAGAAGAAATTGCAAAGGTAGCGCAGTTTTTTCTTCTCTTTCAAGGAAATGGAATTTCAAGTATTAAAGTTGCTTTAACGTGTACAATTTTGATGCTGATTCTCCCCAGTGGAATGTAGAATGCAGAATTGAAATATTATTTAACTATTATTATTATTATTAGTATGTATTAGAAAATTCAATTTAATTGTAAATCACATTTAACCTATACACTCAATAACTATTAAACAAAAACACAGTTTATAATAAAACGTAAAAACGTTTGCAATTAATTTTCAGAGCACAACGATCAGAAGAACGCCCGCACATCGACTGAGAAGTTAAAGAGTTTTTTTGCTGTTTGCTTCATTTCATACGCTTTACAACCGCAGTCGTTAAATGCGAAGGAGAACAAAGCACGAGCGCTTGAACTTTCAGTCGGCTTTTTTCTCTTTGTGGCTTTACAAGTCCTCATGGCAATTGCAAAGAGAGTGTGTGCATGTATGATATCACTTTTTTCTCCAAAAGCAATTACCCACAACAAACTCACCTCATTGAAAAGTGTGTAACTACACAAAAAGTGTCATTAGAGGAAATCATTAATCATAATGATTAAATGATAAAACATTTAAATAATTGCAACAACCAAAAATTAGCAATTAAAAAACCTTTTCACAAATTAAATGAAACGTTTTGTGTTCAACCAATAAAAAAAATAATAACAAGGTTTATCAATAAAATGATCCCCAGAGAAATTTGTAAAGAAAAGAAGAGGATATGCAAAAAACGCGACCACATAAAAAAATTACAGCAGAATTTTATTAAAATTGAATAAAATTGATAGAAAACAACAACAAAAACTTTGGTGGGATGCAGCAGGAAATACACCCCGGTGAATGTTCGTATGTTGGATATGGCGAATTGACGTCAGCACGGCATTTCATTACGTAAATGGAAAAAAACAATTTAATTGACGACGGAAGAGTATCAGAAGGAAAATATATTTCTATGCTGATTGTAGTTGTGTTTGTTAAGGTTTACAGTGAATGACGAGGCGTGTGCGATGAGGTTTTGTTTTCGTTCTTTGTTTACTTTCATCTGTCATCCAAATATCGTACAAAAAAATTTGGAAAAAGAAAGGACATTAATGTTTGTAATTGATAGGTCCTTCGTTGGAAGCGAAGTGATAACGTCAAAAAAATTACAGATAAACCGTTCCTGGGAAAAACTTCTTATTTTCTTATCTTTTTATTTTCTTAAAAAGACAGGAACCTATGGATGCGGAGGAGACCGTAGCTTATAGAGGACACACGCCCTATCAAGGTAATCTCTGATATGTAAAATGTTAACTGAGACGACGATTAAAATGATAATGAGTATGGGTTATTGCAATACTTCTCCTCAAACTAGAAAACAAGAAAATCATAATATAAATTCACTTCAATGAATTCTTAACATAAATATAATTTTTATTGAATTTATTCATAACCTTCATTGTTAATCGTGCACTTTTAGCCATGAATAGAATTTGTATAACTTAAAGAATGAAAAAAAAATGAGCAAGTCGCATTATAATCTTCGCATCAGCACTTCACTTCACTTTTTTCCTTCTCAATGCAAACAAAGAAAGGAAGGAGCAAAATATTAACATACGTGTCACGTTTGACAAGCTTCGTCGTCTTAAAAGGCGCAAACAAAAAACATGTGTCGCTGTCGTTTCCTCATCATCGTCATCGTCCTCGTCATGTCTTTGAATAAATTTCTAGTTCCCACCTTCTTCTCTTTCACCAACACACGCACTGCACACTTCATAAAGGGACAAGCGACGCTGACGTTTACGGTGCCCTCATTGGATCCTTCGTGGGGCAATGAGAAGAGAGCAAGAAGAATGTATTTTCATATCCAACCTGACTCATAAACAAATTGAATTGAGATCATAAAAATGCTGTGAATCCTCTCATAACGCTTGTTGTTGGATTTGCATGAAATCACAAGCACGAGCGGAAGAGAAAAGCTGGCGAAGTGAAGGTTTTGGGGGCAACGGTTGCTGTCTCAAATAGAGACACAACAAACAAAGGGAGCGGCAAAAAATTCATGGATGTATAAAAGTTGTTGCTGTGTTGCTTCTTCACTGACGAAACGTTTCTCATAAGATCGGAGTAGAAGTCATAAAAAATGCGGAAAGAGAAATTATGTTGGTGTTGTCGCTATTATTATTCTTTTATGATTCTTTTATTGCCGATGTTGTTGTGTTTGTTTAAGAAACCTTTTTTATGGTGTCAATAAAATTACTGTTCAATTGAATTTGATTTGATTGCAATCGATTGCAAGGGACCAAAAGAATTGAAGAGTAAGAAGGATGTGGAGAAATGAGTCCCTGTGGCCTCTTTTATATCAGTCTTTCACACTCTCTCCTTTCTTCAATGATCGCATTTATACAATTTTAATGTTGCTTTTCGTCGCATAACCGAACACGTAACGTTTTTGTTGCCAGGAGCCCAAATTGATTGAGCAGACTCCGTCTAGGACGCTGTCTCCCTCGCTCTCCGTTGCTCTTACTCTCCGCGCCTTCGTCTTACGGTTTTAATGCTTCCTTACTTCTTTTTCTTCTTCACTTTGTGTTGTCTTCATATTAAGAACTCGTCAATCTGTATTTTGGCATTTTAAGCACTTAATGTTGAAGAAATAAATTGCTTTAGGCAAAAACTTAGCGTCTGATGCATCGTTGTTTATTGTGTTTATCACACAAATTGTATTTCTTAATAAAACAGGAATGTCTTTAAATTTAATGTTTGCAACATTTTGTAAAAATAGGCTCCAGTGCTTCATTAACATTTAATTCAATGCTTTTAAGAGTTTTCTAATGCAGAATAATTTCAGTGACACATTTCCTTTATTGAATTGTCAATTTAAAATAAAGTGATTGAATTGTTGTAAATTGTAAATATTGTTTTTGCGCATTTCTTTGTCGCTGTAAATAAATCGTGGCTAGCAAAAAACAACTTAAAATAAATCCTTCAAACCTCTAGCTATCAATCTGGAAAAGCAACAACATAAATGATGCCGAGACGAGGAGGAAATATAGCAATTTATCTGCTTTTCTGCGCTTTTATAACTTAAAATAACAGGCATGAAAAGCTCACCAACAAACGAACACTGTTAAATATATTCTTTTCTCTTTGTTATATTGTTATTTTCCTTTCCTTTTCAACCATCTAATAAATTCAGTATCCTTTGGCAGACGTTTAGCTAGACAATGAAAAAGGAGATTCCAAATTCATTCAATTCAAATACAAAAAGAGGATGGGATTAGGAATAAACAAAGAGATAAAGGCGTTTGAAGAAGAAACGCTCACTCGCTATGATTCGGCAGTTGGAAGGAATTCAGCTTAATTGAATTGCTATTCAATCATTTTGGGACGATTTTCTGCCGTAGAAGGACGATAAATAAATAACGATGTAAGTAGTTCAACAAAAAAAACTGCAATAGCAACAACTAAGAAGAAACAGCATAAAAATTCAAAGATGTTAAAGAATTATGACAAATTAAAGTTTGAATTCCTCTCTCGCTCTCTCCCTCTCTCTCTATCACTCTCTCTCTCACGCTCTCTCTCTCTCTCTCTCTCTCTCACTCTCTCTCTCTCACTCTCTCTCCCTCCACCAACTCTCTTGCCCTATCTCTTTCATTCTCTCTGTCTCTCCCCTCTCTGTCTCGCACTACCCCTCTCTCATCCTCTTTCTCTCTCGATCTCTCTCTCTCTCCCTCGCTCTCAACTTCTTTTTCTCTATCTCTCTCTTTCTCTCTATCTCTCCTCTCTCTTTCTCTCTATCTCTCCTCTCCTCTCTCTCTCTCTCTCTCTTTCCCGGTCTTTCCCCCCCCCCCCCCTTTTTATACCCTACACCTTAAGGTTGAGGGTATATTCACTTTCTACCGGAGTGTGTAACGCATAGAACTAGACAAGATAGGTATGGAAAAGTATATATATTCTTGATCAGCATCACCACCAGAATTGAAATAACGATGTCTGTCCGTCTGTCCGTCTGTCTGTCTGTCTGTCTGTCTGTCTGTCCGTTGAAATCACGATCACAGGAGAACGGATTAAGATTTCAAAATGAAATTTGGCAAAAATATTCGTTGCTATGTTGGGGTGTTTCGTATTAAAAATGGGCAAAATCTCCCAAGGACCACGCCTACTTTTTATATCGAGAGTGCAGGTACCTCTGTTTTGCCTATTAAAAAAGGCCATATCAGCATCACTTTTTGAGAGAAGACAAGAAAATTTTATATGTAGGTTTAGACTAATGGTTCCAGTTAATATGCCAAATATGGGCGTGATCCGCCCACTTTTAGTTTACATAGGTCATGGAGGGTTTTACATGGATTGTATTGAAAAGTATATAAGTTTCCTGAATAATGGTGTACATAATATTGTAGTTTGTGAACCAATAATATTCTGTTGGGAAAAAATGGGCAAAAATCCACCCAATATTGCAATATATTTTTATACCCTACACCTAAATTTTGAGAGTAAACGCACTTGGTACCGGTGTTTGTAACGCACAGAAATAGTTAAGCAGCTATAATTATAGTTTATCTTCCGAATTTGAGCGTGATGAGTATATTATATCGCACCACTTCTAAATATATATACAAGTATATATGCAGCTTTAAGTTGTAGGGTATTTCGGCTAAAGCCCGGCTGTAGACAACTTCTTTACTAGTTTCTGTCTCACTCTGTACCTTGTGGCTTTGCTTCCTTCCTTTCTATATAACGTATATCAATATACGCTCGATGTTGTGTGTCAACTTTGTTTCCATTTGAAATATCCTCCAAACACTTTCTTTCAGCATGGCGTCTATCTAATCTCATTTCCTTCGTCTTACCCTTTTTCAAGTTCAATAATCCGCTGCTATTGCCTTTTCCCTTTCCCTTCTTCCTTAAACTCTGTCCTAAACTCATAAATGTTTGGCTTTTTTAGACCGATAAGAAAAACTTTTCCTATTCATACCGCTATTTTCGTTTTTATCGCTTCGGGTGCGTTTACATTTTGTTTGCTTTATTGTCTACTGATGCTTCCTGCAGCTTCTCCATCTTCTTTATCTAGATTTTTGTCTGCATTATCTTCCTCCTCTTCTATTTGTTCGATAATATGAAAAACACCATAAACGTTTATAACGTCTAAGGGTAATGGCTTATAATAGTCCACAATAGAATATTTGGAACAAAAAAAAAACAAAAACGTGGGTGTCGTTTTGACCATAGTCAAAAGCGTTTTGACCATAGCGTTTATAAGAGTAATAATCGTTACAATTATAATTATAATCGCTATGATAGTATAATAGAGACACGGTAGGCCTATCCGCGCGAGTCTCTGCTTTTCTTTCATTCCTTCATAATTCGTAAATTCGTGAAGAGCACTTCTTCTCGGACGAATTTATATAGGCTCTTATAGGAATTGAGAATGTTCATGCGTCATATATGTACATACAAATCCTTTTTTAATTGGTTGTGAATTTTTGTCGAAATAAGTACAAAATTTTACTCGAGAATCAGCAAATATTTGACAGTTCGTGCTTGTAGTTGTCGTTCTCCAAATTGTGTTCTGATACCAACATATGGCTGACATCAACTTTCTTTTCTCTCTCCTTACATCTCATTACTACGCCTCTCTTTCGCTTTATGTGGTCTTGCTGCTCCTTCTTTTAGTGCTTCATCTGTTTCACGCTCGTATAAAAACGGCGTAGTTGTTGATTTTGTGATCCTTCCAACTAATGTTGCCGCTACACTTGAATCTCCTATTAAAGCTTTTCTTCTTCTTGTCGTTATTTTATCACCACTCTTTAAATGTGTAAAGTTAGATTATGTGAAAACTTTCAACGATTTCCGCCGGCAGCTCTTTTTTATTGCCAACGCTGCCAATTTGAGAATTTGTATGAAGAAAAAGAAGCGGCGAAGCGAAATCACATTTGCATACAGCAGAAGCTGAAGCAGCGGGAGTCAATGCAACCAACGCAGCAAGGAATATGAGCGATCGTGTTTTTTTTTGTCTAGAAAAGTTCACCCTCATTCCTCATTGCGAACCAAAAAGCATCTTTTCCTATACATTTACTTCCCTTTGACCTCATCGTCTACCCTTCCTTCGCTTTTCCCTTTTATTTTCTTCTTTATTACATTATCACCAAAACTTTTCATTACCATGAAACGGAAGGGAAAATGCAATTGTTTCTGGAAAATTTTCTGATACATTGCTAATGATGTTCGTCGCCTCTATCATCATTAACTTGATAATGTTGAGTTTTCGTGATAATTTGGTTTGTGTGCTTTGCCTTTGGCCATGCAAATGATTTGAATGGTGTTGTTGTTGTTGTTGTTACAGTTTCAAGTATTCATTTATTATTTTTTTTTTGTATCTTGTTGTTCTTAATAAAACAACAAATAAAAAAATTTATATATCATTTATGCAAAATTCGTTAAAATCAGAAATTTTTCACAAAACTTCGTATCGCCTGAAAATGATGAAAACTTTTTTAAAAACATATAAATACTATTCTTTCCCGTTGTTTTTGTTTTTACCATTTTACTCTTTGTATTAAAATGATTTTATTTTTTTGACAGAGCGGGACAGGATCACTTAAATTAGCATATTATTATTATTTTTTTTATTATTTATATGGCGTAGTGCACTGCCACCTGTTGATCTATTGTCCCTCCTGCTCGAGCTTAATATTCCTGTAAAAGCCATATCCCTGCCAGGAAGCTGATATATATTTGCATACGTATATTAAAGAATTTAAGGGTATTGTTGTAGTACTACACTTCGCTAGATGTTTCAATATTGCTGAGGTTTCTTTTTTTTTCTATTGTGGGAAGAGCCACGGTTTCCGGGGTCTTGTCTTGTCCCTCAAGTTTATCACTTCTTTTCTATTCCATCTGAGCCTTATTTTCTCCCATTCATCTCCTCGCTAAACACTTGCACCAAATCAACGGGTTACTTGATGCACCTTCTTTTCTCTTTCGCTCTCTCACTTCCCTTCACTCAATACTTGAAATATTCTGCTTGAACTAATAGTATTATTCATATTATTATTCATTTCTCAATTTTTGTTAATGTTTTGTGTTTTTTTTTTTTTTGTTTGATACACACAAGCAAACATTAAGTTCAAATTTCACGGCTTTGGCGTTGTTCTTTCAGTGGGTTTTATTGTTGTGTGCAGTTGAAGCTTCTGTTCCTGGTTCTGGCGGCCTTCTCCTCATTTAATGATTTATTGCCATGTTCAACGATTTGCTATAAATAAGTTTATTTTCATAGTTTCTAGTAACTTCGGAAATATTTGCAATTCTTCTTGATAGCTGAATACCAAGCTGTAACTATATTTTCTTCTCCTTATGCGCATACCAAACATAAAAACGCTTGGTTATTCAAACCACAGAAGATTTATGGTTTCCGTGGCTTCTCTTATCTTGTTGCGGTGACTGACTGTTAAGTTATTTCCAAACGCTTCTTTATATGGACATAAAAATATCAGCTCGCGTCAAAAGATAAAACTGCGGTTTCAGCAATCATTTTGATATGATTTTACATTTCTAAAAGATTGTCTAATGTCTTGTGATTCACTAAGATTAATTTTTCTGCTTTTCTTTATTTCTCAAGACTCTATTAAATAAGATATAAATTAAGTTGATGGCTAAAACTCCATGAAATCGTGACCAAGTTTTTAAAACTTCGCGTCACAGAAACAGACCAGTGGAAACTTTTAATTAAAAATGGTAACAACTACCGCACCTCTCCCTAATCATTTAAGACCACAAAAACAATCGTTCATACACAACGAAACGAGACGTTTGCTTTAATTAAGAGAGCAAAGACACAAACTTGAAGCTCCCAATGAATTAGAGATAAGAAACGTCAACTCCTTTGATATGTTGCAGTCTTAAAACCATAACAAGAGAGCGACAGAGAAGAGAGCGTGCAGCGTGACAAAGCAATGGGACCAAAAATGTGGTTTTTCTCTTCTGTTGTCTCGCGAGTCTTTTAAACTTTTATTGAGTTTTTTTTTTGTAATTTATTTTAATAGCAACGAGGCAAAATAACGCCGAGTAGAGCCGAGTGTGAAACAGTGTGTTTAAGTGAATTTAAATCTAAACCAAGTGAATCTATACGAACGAATCATGATCAATAAACGAGATTTTCTATCATTTCCAACTTTTCCTTGCATCATGTCTTTGTTTTCTTCTTTCTTTTTCTTGTTCTTCTCTTATTTTTTTCTCTTTCTTTTTTCTCAACTTCTTTACTCTAACCCAAAATATTCCTTCATTCATCGATTTCCTTGAATTCATTTCAATTTATTTACTCCACCGGAAGAAACAAAAGAAATTTAAAGGAAAAGCAAAAATAAATATAACAACCAGGAGAACTATAGACAGCCTGGCTTCATCTAAACAATAAGCTTGCCTTCAATACTTCAATCAATGTTTTGTAGTTGAAGAAATCGAACGAAAGGATAACCGAAGCCAAAGAAAGGAACTCCTGGTAAATGGCTGCAATAAGAAAAACTCACTCTATCTTTGCAAACAAAGCAATTCTCTTTACAGAACACAACCATTCGATGGTCATTTTCTAGTTTTCCTATTTATTACTATCATGTTATGTCCACGTTCTAAAAAACTGAAGTCATTGATTGAAAATATATGAGCGTGAACATGTGAAAAGATATATCTATATCTCTATATATAGTCGATATGCGCAGAACAAGATGATTTATAGGGGAAAGGAAAAAACTTATTCAAAAACTGAAAGAAGGAAGGAAACTGAAAATCGCCATTGTCCAGAAAGAAAATTGAAATAGAAGACGATTTAGATAATGATGAAAAAAATTATAATAAAAGATGTGTTATAGTTCGAAATTAAAATTTTAAAATACAATGTTGCTACCGTTACTTTAATTGTTGTGGCTTTTTTTTTAATAATTCAAAAAAACAATCTTTTATTGAATTTGCAACATTACATGAAACGGCGAACATTTTTTAAAAGTGTCATTTAATCAATACTTTGATTATCACCCATTTTATCGAATTTTAATGACATTTACATACATCTGACTTCGAGCGTTGTTTTATTCTGGTTTTTATTACGTGCGATGCAAAATAATATTTTAATTATTAATGAATTGAGGCATAGGTATTGCTTCATCAGTTTTAAGCACATCAAAGATTATGCTGTCGCCATCAATTCAACATTAAATTTCCCAAATTAAATAAAATCCACAAAGGAAACCATTTAAATTAACAAAATGCAATTGAATAGACATTAATTCGCGGATTTTACCAATTAAACGTTTTAATAAGTACTTTTAAAATTATTAACTATAAAGTCTATAATAAGTTGTGTTGAAAAAGTGTGCTGCACTTCATCTGAAATCCACTTCCGGTTAGAGAGGACGGTGGAAAAGAATTTTTGTTCCTTAAGCAAATACTTAGGTATCATATCGGATGTTAAATAAAACTGGAACATGTCTGAAGAACTAAGCTAAGCTCGTGATATAGACAGACACCGCTATCACCAAACACAAATACAAAACAGAGCAGGCTTGTCCTCTCCTTATATGTCTTGAACATCAGCTCCGTAGCAGCCATCTTGGTTCTGACAGTCGCCAATCAGTACATTGTGATGTCCGTCCATACGGCCATTGTAGTAATTTGTCCGTTATTCAGATCTATTTTTGTCCCTACTGACAGAAACAACTTCCTGATCAGGATGGAAGAAGGTATAAGGGTCTCTACTCCACCAAGACCCTTTGTTGAGTGGAGCAATCACTACAAGGTATAGACACGCGGCCAACTGTGATCTGTTTGCATTCATGACGTGTACAAGGAGTATATAATCTCCTTGACATGTATATATACAGATATTCATGATATAAATGATATGAATACATACTCTTTGACGTGTAACTGAAAGACAACTCCTTAAAGAATTTATTTTTCAATGAGTCTCAGAAATATACTTATCTTAAAAATTTGGTTTTTTTCACAAGTAAAGTAGTCACTTCCTAACTCTACCAATAACGCAACTCTTATCCATAATGCCAGTCTCGGTTTCAATCGCAAGTAACCGGGAACAAGAGGGATGAGGGAAAAATAGAGAGGAAGGCAGAGAAAAGAGCGAGGCTGTGGCTTTGGAATCGGCTTCATCCACGACGCCAACTTCCAAGACGACCGACGATTAAATTTTTTTGAAGTATTATCGTTGCCACAAGTGTTTTTTAGCACTGCGCTGCCGCAACTTTTAATTGCGATTACAACGATGCAGAACAAGGCTCGGTGTTGCCGGGGAAAGGGCTGAAGAGGGGTGATCTGGGATTTTTTGTTGCTCACTACTTTTTATACCTTACATCCGAAAGAATGACCGAATATTCACTTTGTGCTTCCGTTTGAAAGGCATTACAGGAAGAGTGTACATATGTAGATATAAAAGGTGTATATATTCTTAATCAGCGTCACATCCTAAGTCGATTTACATAGCTGTTACCTTCCGTACATTTGTTTGTCCGTCTGTGGAAAGAGAAAGAAAGTAGTCTTCGATACGGGAAATTGAGAATATATATAATAAAGCGGACATAACAAAATCGTATATGGGATATATAAGCTTCGGACAGGCCGAATACGACTGTTTTAATACTAATATTTTCGAATGTGTTCTTCACCTCACTGAAAAGAGCCAGAAAAATAATCGATTAAAACGATGGCAGCCTCAGCAGCGACGAATCAGCAACAAAATCTCTAGATTAAAATTGCTCTGCGTTTGTTGTTGGTCGATTTGATGTTGGTTGGAAAGTTTGGGTTTGAACAACTGAAAAACTGTTGCAGCGGCGACTGCAGAAAAGTTGCTGAGGCACACTCGATGAATTGTAACGTTTTTTGCACTGCTGCTCTTATTTCAAGCAAACTCTGCAAAATTTTTGAAATTCAATTTGAACAAAAGTTTTGCGTTTGGTGTGAAGAAGGCGAGACAGGGTTGCAGGCGCAACATGAATTAAAACTAATTCCCTCTCTCTCTTTTATTTCTCTTCTCTTTTTCTCTTCTTTTTTTGTTTTTTTTTGTTTTTTGTTGATGTTTTGGACTCATCGCCTTGAATAATGTTTACTAATTTGTATAAAAGGAACAAGAAACAAGCAAAACGGAAATATATACGTAATCTAGAGAAGAGAAAAAGGTACAAAAACCACCAAGTTGAAGTTAAGTTTTTCAACAATTATTCGTCTTCAAATCGCAGGTGCACATATCTCAGTTTTCTCTATTTTGTTGTTTTGTTGGTGTAGCGACGATAATTCTCAGCGGGCTTTTAAAGTTTATCGACTCAGATGCGGTTATTCTGATCTTCTGTCTGTCTTGTTCTGATCTCTCTTTCTCTTTTTATTAACTCTAACATACGTACGGAGCAGAGAACTGCAATGAGTATCACAATACTCAGACCAAACCATTTGAGTAATTTTGAATAATTTATTTTCAACAATTGCACTGTTTCATAAAGACTCTCTGGCACGACTGAATTCCTGTTGCAATGTCTATAAAAATTATAGTCACAACTTGGTGCTGGCCTTTGGTATGTCTTTTTGGTCCCAGTCATCGAGTAACCAAGCAAGGTCCGTAGGATGTGTCTGTGGCGACGTGGTTTTTTTTTCTATTTAAATTAAGGAGTAAATGTTAACATTCAACTACGAACGGCTGAAAACACTGAACTTTAAACACAATATCGAATAATCACCCTTACAAATAAGTCTACATACATCTTTATACTTAAAAACTGACATGAAAAACATACATGCACGCCAAACAACTCCACAAGAATGTATTTCCAACCACTAAATTATTGTACAAAGTTTTGTTTTGTTTTCGCTTTTCCAGTATCAAAAAACCCTGCCAAAAACACAAACTCGGCTGCACTTCACCCATCTTTCAATTGAAACACAAAAAGCCATTAGCATTATTAGTCATAAAAGTATGCAGAAAATTCAACTAACTACTTTTGCAGAAAACATTTTCACTATTACAAAGGTACGACGAAAAAGTGAGCGTGGGAAAGTGAAATCAGAGCTTCAGACGTACACACCTCGACAGAGGCATGTCGAAGTAGAGCTAAAAACTGTTAACCAACCAACCTCATGATGTTGATGGTTTAACATCAACTCGGGTAAGACGAGGATTTACTCTGCGTACAAAACTATGGAGCTAAAAAAACTACTCAGTTCAAATTATTAATAAAACCAAACCAAGTTCAAAGCGTTCAGCTAAATTGAATTAATATTATTTGAGTGTACCACCATTGATTATAATTATTCGATGTACTTTTCTATCCATAAGAAGCAACTTTATGCACTTGAAACCACTTTGTGTCGTTAGTCTCTTGGACAATCCTAATGACTCAGTCCTTGAACTATTATTTTCACAATTATCATTCAAACATCTGCATGGAAATTGATTGAATTTCGATTTATATCTGTGGGGAAGCAACTCATAAAAAGAGTACATTTGCCTCCTCACAATCAGTTTCCTCACAATATTCGCTCTGCTGAGTTCAGTTCACAATCTCTAGAGTTCTTTTAAATGCGGTTCGAATCCGGGATATTGCTTCTTTTGCTTTTAGGCGCCACTCATGCGAAGATAATCGTCACAGAGACCAATCAAGATCATCTACTGTTAGCCGAGTGCGCGTTACTCGTGACACGCCGGTTCATCAGCGCGCAGACAAATACTTTGATCATCCACGAGAAGTGCAACAGTTGTTCCAAAAAGAGGAGTAATGTTAACAATCGATTGATTGATCACTTCCTGCGCCACCTTGAGGAGCCGCTTGGCTTGCAGCTATTCATGGGAAATACTAATAATATCCTGATTTCATGGAACTACAACATCTTCGTTGTGGACAATGTGGCCGCTTTTAGGTGACTCTTCGCTACACTCTGTCCTTCGCTTTATTTCTATGGGATTCTTTACAGTAATCTGGCTCTTCAAATTCCTGACACCACGTACGAACGCGAGCTTTACTTCATAATTGTATTGACGCATAAAATTCAAAAGGTCAGCCATCGCCGACACATAATGAGACAGATTTTTACAATGTGTGCAGCTCTAAGAGTGCCGTACTTGGTAATCATGCAGGAGGAACCGGAGAATAATAACAGCGTAGGTTTTTATAGTTTCTACATGGCAGGGAAGTACTGCAGTGACTACCTTAAAGTCAAACAGGTGAATTCCTATCGCAATGGCACAATGGAGCACGATTACCTATTTCCTCGTCATCCGTATGACTTTCATGGTTGTGTCATCAACGTGTCTGCTAACATCCTTCATCCACTGATAGAGTTTGAAGGCAATCATGATGAGCCAAACGACCTTACGAATGTTAACAACTTAAGCGGTATCGAAGGTTATCTGCTCCGTATCCTGGCGGAGTCCTTGAATTTTAAAATCCGTTTGTATTTTCCCGAAACACGGAGCAGTCATGGGAGTGATCCTACGGGTTGCCTCTCCAGGGTACGTTAGTTTAATAATGAGCTATCTTCTTCTATGTAATGCATTTGGCACTTATTTTCTAGCTCGATGATGGTTCAGCTGACATTGCTATTGGCGGCTTTAGTGGCTCGATCTCATATCGCTTGAAATACAGCGTTTCTGAAACCTATTATCAGAGCTCTTATGTATTTGTGCTCCGTTCAGGACTAAGCTTTGGTCCTCTGCAACAGTTGGCCAATCCCTTTCGTCCGAGTACCTGGATAATCCTTGGAATTACTTGCCTCCTCACTTTTGTTTTCTTCAAATATCTTGACGCCTACGACTCTTCCGATGCCCGGCTGCGAAACTTCGTCTTGGGATCAAATAACACTCATCCTATCAACAATATGTTAACTGTCCTGCTTGGCAACCCGATCAGCCATCTACCGCGTCGTAATTTTGCTCGTGTCCTGCTAATGTGCTGGCTGCTAGCCACTTTGATCCTACGCAACGCTTATCAAGGAAAACTGTTCGATTCGTTGCGAGTCTATCGTCGCCAGCCGATTCCAAAAACGATCACCGAACTCATCGCCAACAACTACAAGTTGCTTTCCACCCACTTTAGTGAGTTTTACCCACGAAATATGACCATTATTGTGAGAAACGATATGGAAAGCCACAACACCATTGATGCGTCTACGGATCGCTTTGTCGCTATCACGATCCTTGACACTCTCATTCACTATAACCAGCAGCACTGGAACAGCCAGTTGACGTATGTCGAGGAGCCGCTCTTTATGATGCAGATGAACATGTATTTTCAGAAGCACTCATTGCTAAAGCGTGGGTATGACGAAAAGCTGAAGCAGCTTACTGGTGCCGGAATAACGTCCTATCTGTCCAATCTATATGCCCCGCCGCAGTTACTGACGCTCAATAGGCGACCGCGATTGTTGCCACTTATTAGTAATAACATGCTCATGGGTTTATACCGCTTGCATGCGGCTTCATTGGGCGTGGCTTTGTTCTGCTTCGCCTCGGAAGTCTTATCCTGCAGGTGCAAAATATTGCGCAAGTTCTTCGGATGAGTTTATCAAACCACTGTTCACAGTAGTCAACTTTTGTAGGCCATCATCAGCTGTTGATGTCATTATATGACACGTTGGCAAGTTGACGAATGAAAATGCTGTGCTGAATGCATTACTGTATTATTATCGTAAATTTATAGTTGTGTATGTGTTATTAATAATTTTAACAACAACAAAGTAAAAAAAAAAAACAAAGTAAAATCAAATTATAAGTTTCAGAGAAATTCGTTATATGAAACCTGAGTTAAAATAGTTGTGCAAAATATAAATTATCATCGTTATCTTTCGATTTCTATTTTTGTTATAGGTGGACGAACCACGTCCATTTTTGAGCAATTTTTTATTTTGTGTTGGTAGAAAAAGGTAAGCTACAAATTCATTCGACAACTTCATATGTACTATGAAACGTTGGTCTATGAACGTCTAACGTGATTTTCCCCATTTTCACTACGATACAACTTCTGATTGCAGGCAAAATTTTAAGGATATACTCTTTAACGTGATGCGATACTTTGAGGCTAGAAGTGTGGATCAAAATATTCATTCCGTTTTCATGACAGAAAGATTCGTTTTCACCAGTCCCTTTTTCCCATTATTAATACCAAGAAATATATACCCAAAGCGATTAATTGAAGAACAAAATTCCAGCTCAAAACTCAGTCTACAAGTTGAAACATTAAGCAATTAAAACAGAAGAACTTATATTTGTTATAAAAAGTAGACATTGCACTGCCCTGATTTAGCCTATATTCAATACCAAACATTCCAGGAAAAAAAAGAATATATGCGGCGCGGTAACTTCATCCGTTCTTCTATAATCGCGATTTCCGTAGGCAGACAACAGACGGACGGACATGGCAATTCCCTACCCACAAGGCCTTCTTCAATTCACACAAACGGAATCACGGAAGTGAATATATGCTAATTTTTTTGGATTTAGGATATAAAAAGAATGAAAGTTTTCTTCAATGTACAACTCAAAGAGCTCTAAATGGTTATAAAATCATAAGCCTAAGAGCTCCTTCTATCTCTCAAGCTTTTAAAGAACTCTTTGACCTATAAAATATAAGAATACGTAATCTACATGTGAACGTCCAACAGCCGACTTCCAAATGTTGGTCTCCCGGCAGCTGTACGAAGTTTTCCAGTTTTCTGCTCCTGTCACTCATGCAGTCGACTTCTACATGTAGCCACAGTTGTCAAAACGACAACGCCTTTCAGACATTCTGCTGCCTTTCAGTTCAGGAACAAGCCATGCGCTTCGCGTTATGTGAATTAATTCGGGCGTAGAAGTGGGTATTCGAAAAGTCACAATGCAACCTTTTTTTTCGGTTGCTGACATGTCGCTGGATCAATGGAGACGGCGGCAGTCGCAGCAGCATCTGAGGCTCAGACTCGGGACAATTATAAAGTTCGCACAATTATAATCGTGTACAAGTGCGAGCTGAAATGTTGACGGCGAGGCGTTGAAAGCATTGCAGTCAATGTCAGCTCCGCGGTGTCACGTTTTAGCTCTTAGCTTTGCTGTAGTTTCAGAAAGTTTCTCCTAATAGTTTTTTTTCCTTCCTTGAGAACCACGGTGTTGGTGTTTTTGGAAAAATTTCCTACATGTCATTAGTGCGTGAAAAATGCAGAGCTCATGTGGCGAGTTTTGGTATTTCTTCCTTTATTTCGCTTTAACAAACTTCAGGAATCAGCCGAAGGTGAGTGAATTTCCATCGAATTTAAGGCATTGGAAAAGCCCGTTGCTAAGGATTAAGAAAACGAAGTATGACAATTAATAAGTATGACAATTAATACATCCCATAAAAGGCAATATAACGTTTGAAGAATTATTGTGTTTATTCTACTGAATAAGCTTTCAAAAAAAAATTTTTGATGAGATTCATTCACGGTTATCTTCTTATTCAAGAGTGCGTTTCAACGACAAATAAATAAATTACAAATTCTTGTATGCATCGATAATTTATTCATTGTTTATAGATATATTTTCCCTTGCGAAGTCCGACAGAGACATTGACAGCGCATGGAGCAATAAAAAAACACGCATGTCATTGGAAGATTGCAAAAAACAAATAATAGCCCAATGTCAGAACGTCGAAAAGAGAGAGGCCAAACAGAACTCCTCTCTAAATTTGATGTTAGATAGATTTTACTCACTTTTATCTAAGGAATTGCAGTTTTCCTCACTCTGTTAAATAGGCTAAACATTGTTCAAATGGGTTTAAGAACCGCTTTGGTCATATGTATTTCTTTGTTACTTTCATTTCAATTCTTTTCTTCCTTCTTAATCCATCAAGTTGAGAATATTCATTTCTTAATTTTGCAAAAATATTTGTTATGGATGGAGAAATACTAAGCAGCAAATGTTTTATTATACGAATTTATTGCCATGCCTTCTTTATGTGTGTTTCCACCAATTGCCAAAAGCATTCGTGCAAAAATTCACTCAATTTTATAGCAGATGTTTACCCATTTTTATTCCGAATGTCCGTATTCCATATGAATGCATTTTACTTTTTTCTGGCACTTTATAAATGATGTTTTTAAATTCCTACAAATCTTTTCATGGTTGTAGATTTATTAAATATTTCAATAGTTGCTGTCTGCCTGTTCAACTTCAACTTCAACAGAAATTGATAGATCTTGGTGCGGACCCTTGGATTATTCTAGACTATTTTAAAAAGTGCCAAAGTCCCAATTGCGGAAAATTTGGCAAATGCGAATGTGGAAAAATTGCATGTTGATTGACCTTACAGACACATTTTAGGCAATCTAAGGGACTCGACTACTCTGTACAGAACTCGTTTATTTGCGAAAAAGAAGGTAATACGTGTTACTGCCTACTCAATCCCCTCAACACTTCTTCGCATGCAGGTTGCCTTTCTAAGCTTTTGAGAATCAGATGCAGGTCTGGATAGCTTCTTTTGCACCATCTTCTTTGCAGCACTCCTGGAATTTCCTCTAGTGTCAGTTCATTCTTTGATTTACTTCTCACTTTTGCATACTTTCTTGACATGTTGATGAATTTCTTGACACTTGCAAATTTTTTTATAAAATCCTTTTTTCCCTTTTTTTCTCTCGTTTTACTTCTGGTTTACTTCCCCTTCTTCGTCGAAACAATGATGAATTCCTTTATTTTTAAATAAAATGTAAGATTTTCCTTTTTTTCTTGTCCTTCAAAGGCAAATTTATGCAATACGAATATGCCAGAAGAATGGAAGAAGAAGAATAAAGCAATTCAAGGATATTCAACGTAGCGATAAATGCAGCCAACAAGTCAAGTCAGAAACATGCAGTAATCTATTTCCTTTTCCGCCAATTTAACCCTCTGCAGGACGAGACTCTGTTCACTGCTTCGTCCACGTTCCCGGTACATCCTCAACACTCTATGGGTTTACACTTCCTTTTCCTCTTCGAGAATATGCATTTAAATAAGCTCATAAAATTAATTCAACAAGAACAATAACAAAATTTCAGTTTTCTCTTCCATGCTGCGCATAAATTTCTTGCTCTTAACTGATTTCAAATTAAATGGCAGCACTTACAACTGTTAAGACACTGTTATATTTTCCAAGAATTGCAATCACAACTCAACTCATTCACACTCTCACACACACTCAACACTTGTAAAAACAAACAAATAAACGGAATTTGCGGCATTTGAACTACTTTGCAAGGAAGTACCCATACTTATTGCCGCGCCTCTCTCTTGCTCGGCAGCTCCACTGCTGCTGATTCCTCTCATTCCGTTTTACTTCCTGGCTCTATGTTCCATTCCTCCACCAGGAAATTATGTCTTCTGGCGGTGACATATTTGCCATTTTGCGTTATGCCGACAATGCTGAGCAAATGTGCTGAGCAATTAGAGTTCAACTAACGGTTTTCCATTTGCACCTCTTCCATCGCACTCCAACAACGGCTAAGACGCTCAGCGGTGGAGCGGAATGGAAGTCTTTGGATGCTTGTTCGGCATTAAAGTTGCACTTGAAGATGAGGCTTGAAGTTTTACTTAAGTCAAGTGCCGTTAAATGTAATATATGTGTGTGGGTTTGTGCGTATAAAGGAAGCCTTTGGTGTTTCAATGATAATTTCGGTGTATTTGTGATGGTAATTGTGCAGGTACACAGCGTAAATCAATTGAATGGAAAGAATCGCTTCCTTGCACATGTTGTTCCTGTTTTTCTTTTTGTTGGATTTCCTTGTGTTCGTCTACATTCCGAAGCCGTTGTTAAAAATTGATAATTTTTTAATTTTTTTGAACGTAATGAGTTTGCTTTAAATATATTTACAGTTCTAATTGAAGATAAGAAAACTAATGGATCCACCTTTTTGACATTACTTCCGAGGCAAAGTTGGAAATATTCTTGAAGTTACGCTTTGAAATTATATACAATCTACAATCGTGGCATAAAGTCTTTCTCTCTATTTATTGCTTCATTTAAAGTTAAATTATAAGGCATTTACGCTTTGTCGCAAAGTCTTCTATTTCTCACTTTTTATTCATCACAACACGCTCACTTCTCGTCAACTGCTCCCATTTACTCATCATCAGTTAATCATTAGTCATACGACATCCACTTAAGTCGCGCTCTGAGCGAAGAAAAACATTCTCTGTGGGTCGTGTTTGGGTCAGAAAATCGAATCAGCCCGAGGTCACTCCACTCAGTTCTTCGAATTGGTTCGGGTCCATTATTTCATTAATTACGATTGTGAGGATGCTTCTCCTTTATTTCATTATTTACTCGCACAGAAATAATCATCTCTTCATACATCGTTTCCTACGTTTGACTTCCTTCAATTCGATTGACTTCAAAGACTCGTCGAATATTAAATCCGTGCCTCGTTGTGCTGTTGTATCGTATTTTAAGTCGTCTGCCTCCTTCTGCTTGTCATTCGTCGCTTGTTCGAGTGCTTGATATGCTTCATTGGTCAGTAATCGACTGATGATGGTCACGTGATGGAGAAGCAACCGATGAAAGAAGATGCAAGATGATGATTTTATTTTTTGAAGGAAAGAAATTAAATAATGATAGCAATAATAATGTTAGAGAAGGTGATGGGGATCAAGGTGTTGATGAAGTTGAAGGCGATGACTGCAAAGACGCTTTCCTCCTTCCTTCCTTCCTTCCTTTGTTCTCGTGTCAGCTGATGACAAGGTTTATGGCGATGATGATGGCCATAATCAGGGCTTTTGCGTGTACAATTTTGTGTGCTCCCAGTTTGCTTGTGAGTCGGTTGCAGTCGTCGCTGACTGTTGCTGGTCAGTTGATTGGTTACTGAATCTTTTCAGGGTTCCAAGTCTTCGTCTGGACATGCAAATCGAACACGTGACGAAAATGCAGAAGAAGAAAAAAGATAACCCGACTACAATTGCTCCTTCCCTTCCTCCTTCCCTTCTTCCTTCCCATCCTTTCTTCTTCTCTTTCGACGATGAGTTGCTGACGCTGCTCCTCTTCAGGATCATGAATATTTTGCATTTTAACTTTAGGTCTCATAAAGTATGAATGACACTCACATCTTTCGCATAGGCTTCTATGTGCTGCAGATTTATTCATTGATTATGAGGTCGATTTCGATTATTTGATGTTTCAAATATTTAAAGATTTTAAAGATTTAATTCATTTATTTAAAGATTTGATTTCATTTACACTTTAGTTTTATTCCCAATTAACATCATTTTCCTTCCTCTCCTTTCGTTGTAATCCAAATAAATCCTTAAGCTCCACTTAGCTTTAATTATCTTCTCATAAAAGCTCGCTAATCTTTGAATTCTATAATCCACAGAAGGTATTAAAGCCTTCTCCAAATATCATTTGTATTTCTTTTTCATTACTAACGATCCACGGAAAAGCGATAAGAAATTTAATATCTAGTTAAATGATGCGGAAACAACACCCAACGTGAAACAACAGCAACTTTGGAGAAAGAGGAGGAGATTAGAAGGAGAAGCACTACGTAAAGGTATCTCACGTACAACGAATTCGCCGCCAGAGACGCTGATGCTCCTTCCTATTTATTTACGATGTAATCTCAAGGACCCAATATATTTTCTTTCAACGAGTCGTCGAGCAAATCGAACGATTGCAACGGAACGTTGAATGGAAGAGTTCAATACACTACGAATTGGAGCAGCCGCACGTACAAAACAAATTGAAAGAAGAACGTGAAGAAGATCTTGACTTTAAAAACATTGCAGCTGCGACGGCAACAGGAAGCAGAAGTTAAGAAGCATCCTACACCTAAAAGCTTTAAAAAAAATTTAATGGAACAAAACAATTTTTGTTATTTAGTTTTGTTATCATTCAGGCGGACCATGCCTATTTGTGGCATACTAATGGACTCTATATATACAAATGCAATTTCGTCGAATTAAATGGTATGAAAACAGAGGCACCAGCAATTTCGGTATAGTAGGCGCGTTTCTTGACCGAAGAATAGGAAACATCCTGCCACATCAAAGAATATTCGTGATTTGAACGCACATACAGGCAGACTGACGTGGCTATAGAGGTGATGGAGATCAATAATATACTTCTCTATATATATGTCCCTTAGTTCTATGCATTACACTTCTGGGGACTGCATACTTTAATATGCCCTTAACTTAATTTGTAAACTTAGAAGTCTATTAAAGTTTCATGGAATTTCGGTTAGTCTTTCCATGTCTGGCAGACATCCACCGATCGGCCGATACAATCGAAGCATTGAAGATTTCTGCAGCACAAGTTCATGGCGGTTGTTGAAGAAATTTTTAACAAATGTTGTTTTGGTCTTTGACGACACAATGCAAGACAACGTCATTTACATTGTCTTCGACGATAAAATGTATAGCATAAATTATAAATTGTTCTCTTTCGCTGTTTTTTTCTTTTGTTTTTTTTTTTACTATTACTACGACTTTTTATGTATTTTTATAATTTCAAATTAGTTATTGGAAATATAATCCATTGAACAATTTTTACTTACACTTTTTTATTTCCTAATTTCAATTCCTTCTCGAACCGCAGTATTCTTCCATTCCTTGTTAAGCCATTCATGCGCCACTCCTTAGTGCTCGCCAATATTGTTAAATTTCGTTGAAGCACTAAAACTGATTGACGACACCCTGCAAGATATTGTCCCCTGAACGTCGCCAATGAAATTTTACTGAAGCCAAATGAAGCCATTCAAGACAATGGGTCGTCGGCGTCCTTAGCTCAGAGTGAATTTTTTCCTTGTTTTTTACATAGAGGAAAGCGCATAGAATGATTTATTACAGTTGTCTCATTCGGCTACAATCTCTATTCCTATGCAATTGTATGCCAAAAGCCTCTCTCTCGCTCGCTCGCTCTATCTCTCTCTCTCTATCTCTCAATCTCTCACCCATTTCTCTCTGTCCCGCTCTCTCTCTCTCTCGCACTCACTTCCCTTAAATACGTAGTAGGGTTTATTAAAAAGATGCTGCCTCTTTTCTGCTTGTTTTCTATAAAATTTCTATCGAATACGTTACAACAAAAACTCATGTACACCCAACAGCAATATTAATGATACTTTCAAACTTTCACTTAACTTATATTCTCTACTCTAATCACCAAAGCCATTTAACATTCCCTTGCTTACGGTTTTTCATCTTCTTGTCCGTTCTTATGCTTGTGTGTTTTTGTAGTGATATTTAGTAGCTCCTCAACAAATTCCAAAATATTGTGATGGAGTTTTTTAGGACGAACATGAACAAACGGAAGAGAAAAGTTTTATGATAAAAACTGTCGACTTGTAGCAGAAGAACGCCAATAGACAAAAAAACACTCCTTCGACGACTCTATCGACATCTTGACTTCTCTTCAATCTTCATTAGTGTCAATAACTATATTTTTCATAGCTGTTAATGGAGCTCACTTGTTGTTGCTGCATATTTAAATGATAACTTTTTGTAATAGAATGTGTATTCCATTGAGAAAACACGACGACTTTAAAATCTCAGAAAACAACTTAAAATAAGGCGCGTTTACAGCGATTTACACAGTCGTAATAATCGATCTACATTGTCCTAATATAAAGCACCGTTGTTTGCTTCATAAACACGCTAAATTATGCTCACGGGTCTTTCTTTATAAGCGACAACAACCGTTGTATTTGCACACCTCCCGCAACAATTTCTTTTCATTCGGAACATTTTCTCAGTGGAATCGTAAAACCGCGAAGTGCGAACTATCTCGATTGATGTCTGTACGTCGACTGATTGCTTTCGATGCGAGCGATCGCTAGCGTAGGTGTGTAAACACGACGAAAGCCGAGTGACAAGCTTAAGCAAGCGATCGTGTGTGTTAAATACGTGACAGAAGCTTTCGGAAAAAGTTATTGTACAAAGTTTCTCTGGAAGATAAAGCCAAGTTCTGCATTGCTATTGTTGATGTAATTTCGTCCCTCCGTCGACTTCGCTGTTGGCAAATTTATTGATATCTCCAAGTACATATTTATTTACACACTATGAAAGTCAATAGGAGCTTATAGTAATCTCTATCACGGAAGTCATTAGTTCTTAGTCACGGAAGTTCTTAGCGACTCAAAAATCTGGCTTCTTTATTTACGAGCTTAAATTGGAGCTGAAAAGTCATCAGCTTCAGTTTTCAGGCCTCACTGTGACGACACCATCCGACAACCCGATCGAGTAATAAAGATGTCCTCCTCTCGATGATTTCCTGAGTTATTTAAGATGTTTAATAATTTATAGAACCATTTCAGATCTTCGGAAGAGCCACATTCGTTAAACGTCTCGCGAAAGACTCGCGAATATGGATGAAAAGCCATTTTGATGCACGAACTTCAGCTATCAAAGGCACATACGAGCATATAGCAATTTCAATCTTAATTTGTAACCCAAAGATCAATTATCCAAGTTTTAATTATTTTCTGAACGTTCTCAGGGTCTGATGTACTGAGTCCTTGAAAGCTTTGTGCTCAGTCTTGGTCTCACGTTCTCATCCCGGAATTAGTCACTTTAACTCTTGCTACTTGCTAAATTCTCGGGTTTTTCCTCTCCGCGTGTGTGTTTTTCCGAAATGAGGTAAACAACAGCAAGGAGAAGAAGATGTAGAAGAGGAATGAGAGGAGCGACAACAAAAATTGCTTGCACCTAGCAGTTTCCTGAGCTTGTAATCGCATTCGCGTGTGCAAAATCTATTCCCCAATAATAATCCCTGGGGCACGTTGGCAACATTTTAAACGCCGCAGCTCCTCCTGTATTCCCTGCTCTTCCGCTCAAACCAGTAAGCGCTACTGTCGAGAGGGTTTCCATCAGAAGCTCGGCGCTTAGCAAAGAACTACGCCGGGTTTACTGAAGGAGAGGACGACCGATGATGGTGAAGAGGAGGAGGAGGAGGCACGGACGGACGAAGGAAAGAATCCAAACGGAAAAATCCACCAAAAGGAAGCGAGGCAGGAAACGTCAGACTCGCGCCTTGCCAACATTTGGAAGCTTCTTCGCCGAGTAGCTCCTCTTCCGTGTAATCAACCGACGGAGAATAGACAAACTGTCAGAGGAGGAATTGTTGCTCAGGATGTGTGGAGTCACGTAACTCAAATAACGGAAGTTGCACAACTCGTGCCTAGTGTGTGAAGGAATTTCCACGAGATAATGGACAGAGAAAGACGATCCTTGGAATTAGAAAGATTTCTAAAAAGCAAAGAGAGTAGCAACGGTCATAGCTGAGAGAAGATACTCTCATCTCAGTCTTTACCCCGTTTCTCCGTTTCATTCTCTCGAATTAATTGGCGAGAAGTGAAGAGAAGAATATATAATGTTATATAAAAGAACTACACAAGACAATGGAAGAGAAATTACTTAATGAAGAACTGACGATGTATAAAATATAGAAAATGCAAAAAATATAAATTTACGAAATAAATTAATAATCAAATAAATCCACAAAAATAAACTACAACAATAATTTTAATGTAAGGAAACTTAGAATTCGAATAAGAAGAGGGAATTGGAATAGCTATAGTAGAAATAATAAATACAATAATATAGAAAAAAGAAATTATTTCAAAAATTATTTAGAAAAGAGCTTATGAAACAAGAGCGCTTGGGAGCGATGAGATCTGATAAAACCCATGTGATCCATAGATATCCAAATTATCGAAAAACATTTTCGGAAAAAGTCAATTTTCGGCAAAAGTCATACCAATCCACGATTCTTCAGCACAAAGGAAAGCGAACCACGTTTATAGTATATATGAAGAGTAAAGAGTGACCCACAAATAGCCCAGAAACGTGAAAGTTTAAAAAGAAGGTGTTTCCTCCGTTTGGTGCCTGTATACCACACAGAAATGCTAACGAGTATACAGTTACAAGATAAGAAAATCTTTATTGTACTGGAACATCAATCCATGTTCCAAGGAAGGCTTGAAACTGGCTAGCAGCGATTATGACTGCACATGGGAACTTCAGATACGATCTCAAAAAGATAGTTCTTGCTGAAGATGGGGTCTGGAGGCTATGCACCGAAGAAGAAGAGGCAGAGAAGTACATGTAATAAGCTGTACAAGTAAAAAGCATGGCCATACTGGGTCGTCAGTTGGTAAATGACGACGATGTTGGTAGTGTAAATCTTCAAGATTTGCTTGTTATAAATTCTTTTTAAAAACTTTATATAAAAAATGTGCTTACATCAACATGGCTACCTGCTGGAAGTCCTTTTGAAGCCATTGTGATCGTCCTTCGGGAGTCACAGCAACAAAAAAACAACGTTCATCACGCGCTGATTGATTCGCATTTCATTTATTTTATATGGGCTTCGACGCAGCTCAGCCTCGGCCCTTGCTTCTGTTTTCTTCTTCGGCTTTTGGCTTTATCAAAATATGTTCCCTGTCTCGCTTCCCTTTCCCTTCTTTTAAAACTTCTTTCTTTCTCTTTATGGTGTTTCAGTTATAATTATTCAACATTAATTTATTCTTTATGGTTTTATATTCATTCATTTATGAAATTGCTCAGAAGAGGAAAAGTAGTAAAGGAGGTTTGATAGGGTGGTTGGCTGTACCGACTTCACAAAGGGAACCGCACAGATTTCCGGTTCAACGAAATAAATTAAGTTTTCCATTTCGTTCATTCATGATTTTTATCGCATTTCGTTTGACGCTCGCTTTCGCCTGATGCAGAACCGAAACGAAGCAACAGTAATAATAAATAACGGTAACAAGGGATTGTTTAAGAGTTATTCAATGAAGGAAAGAGAGAGAAAAAAGTGGAGAAACAAATAACTGAGCGAGTCTCTCCATGGACTGCACTCATTTATCCTCTGGAAAGTAATTAAATTAAATGGAAAACGATTCTCGAGTGGCTCCTCGTTCAATGATGAGTCTTTTGCAGCTCTGCTATCTGAAGTCTTTGTGCAAAAAAAGGCTTTGATTGCAGCTTGAATCTCTTTGAAGCTGGTCTTGCTTTGAGCTCTTTTAAACTGAGGAACTCTTAATAAGCGAAGAGGGCTTGAAACAGACAATGGAAATTGTTGAAAAGAGAAAAAGAAATCATTTCACAACCTCCAGCATCTCAATAAATAACGGCAACTTCAAGATATCGTATCTTCTAAATCCAATTTGTTTTGCGACTTGTCATAATTTCAGTCCTATTTTTTCTGGAAACTTCGATCCAGTTAACAGTCAGTTAACATCCAGTTAACAGTCAGTTAACATCCAGTTAACAGCCAGTTAACAGCCAGTTAACATCCAGTTAACAGCCAGTTAACATCCAGTTAACAGCCAGTTAACATCCAGTTAACAGCCAGTTAACATCCAGTTAACATTCAGTTATGATAACTTATTTTGTAAACGTACAAAAACCCGCGTGGAGGGATTTTTATGTTTTTTCTGTTTTTTGGAAATACGAAGAATTCTCTCATTTCGTACACTTCGCCGCGAATTCCGTTCGAAGAGAATTCTTCGAGGATGAAAATGGTGAAAATACCCTGTGTTTTGAAGACAAAGTTAATAGAGTAGAAGAGAAAATTAAGCAGCCAGCGATATTTTAACATACGAAGATGAAGTAAAAGGGAAGAAGGAGAATAAGGTTTGGAGGATAAAAGCGATAAACGATTACAATTAAAAAAAATCGACAAATTATACAAGGAAAAATGAAGTTGCAATTAAATTAGCTAATAATAAATAAATGTTTAACGCGAAAAAGGAATGGCAAGAGCTTTAAGTAAAGAAACACTTAAGTGCAACACTTAAAAAATAAATAAAAAGTTATCAAAATAATTGAGCAAATATTCAATAAAAATTAAGGGCAGTGGGAAAAATTGCAACAACATAAAAACCAGCGTAAAAACCTAACTTAAAAATAAAAATTCTACCTTAAAATTACAATACTACCTGAAAAAGTACTTCAAACGGTAGTAAAAAAGCGCCGCACAACAAACAATTTACCAAAATCGCATCTCAAAGGCCACAAAAACCCATCCGCAGCAAGAAAAACAACAGCAACAAACCATAAAACATCAAATAAAATCCGAGAATCTCTTCAACTGAAAATCGCTGACCAAAGCGATTCTGACAGCGTTGCTTTGTCGCTGCCTCTACTTCACAGCTGCGTATCTCTACTGCTCAACTACAACAAAAACAAAAAAGAGTAAGGTTAAAAAGTCGGCATGTTAACGGAGTTTCTAAAGGGGAAGCAAGAGGTAAAAGACTGTCGAAAATATTTACATGAATATATTTCGTGTTCGTTGTCGCGTTTGTTACTGTTTTTGCTGGTGTTTTCCTTCTTTTTTTCTGGTTTTACTTGTAATTCAGAAATACCATTTTTAAATCAGAAAGCGTCACTTGGAATTCAGAAAATGTTTTTTACTGCAGGGTGGCCACAAAACAACAACAACAACAAATTCATAAGCAACCACATTCAACAACAGCCACTCATTCGTGAAAGATCGTGAAGCGAGCTTGCATTCGACTGCTGTGTGAAAAAACGATTGTGAACTCGTGTGAAAAGAGCAGAAACGTTGCTTTTGGTTGGTGGAGAAGTAGAAGAAGGAAGGGAGTGGATCTGTGAAGAGGCTACGCAAAATGATTCACAAGAATGATTTTCATTTGGGCCGGAAATTAAAAACCCTCATAACAGTCGTTAACAACGATGACTGCTTTTCTCAGAGAGCCACAAAAAAGCCGAAATGTTTCCTCTTTCCTCTCTCCATTTTAAATCTCTTTTGCTGTCGCTCTCTAATCTTTTCTGTGCGTGTGCATGTTCAAGTGCAACGCAGCGAAAACGCAGCAGTTGAAAAAGATTAAATCCTGTGTGAGATGAAACTTAAATTCATGTTAAATCCGTTCCGTTGTTTGCCGGTTCCCCTGTGCTTGTTGTTGTTGTTGGTGCTGTATATGGTCTGCCATTTTATAAACCACTTTCCTTTTTAAATTAAACAAAAAAAACTGGAAGAATGTTTATGAAATATTCATGCATTTATTAACGCGAATTCCTTGAATTAAACTACAAATCGTAAACCTTAATTAAGCCGAGCTTAAAAATTAAATATTAAATTTATTTGTATTATAAAATGCGTACAGTTTATTTAATTTATTGAAAACATAAAATTAATTTAAATGCAGTAAAAGCAGAGCTTAAATCCTTTCATTGTGAGTCTTACAGAAAACAATTGTTATTTAATTTATTCTTTTTTTTTCTTCCTATTTCAAATAATTTCGTATTCGTTTTTCCTCAGAAATGATGACACTTTAATCAACGAATCCTTCTTACGTTTATTTCGCTTTTATTTCTCTTCACAATCGTAATTTTATTTGAGTTTTTGAAGAACACAAAAAATTGGTTAAGTTTTGTTAAATCGCGTAATTGAATTCCTATTTTCGTTGCTTCCTTTCCTTTCGTCTTCTTCTTATTTCTGTCTTTTGTCCGCTTGAGAAAAGTTCTTGTTAGTCGACCACTCGTTGTTGTTGTTGTTTTTGTTTTCCCCGCTAATCATTTGCGGCGGTAATCGCTATAATTGAATTGTAAATGTTTGCGCTTGAAATTCTGCTATTGCGATGCTCTCACTCATTCCATTGCTTTTGTTGTTTTTATTGTGCTCTTCTGCCCGCCAACACTGATTGGAATATCTTTCCATTCTCTCTGCTGCTTGGCTCGCATCGCTTTATTCACTCCCTCTACTAGAGCGAGAGCTTTTCTCTCGCGAAGTCGCTTCTGCGACTGCATTTTGAAATCTTCGAATAACGTCATCATCCTTCATCTCTCGCCAGAAAAGCTAGAAAGAGGGTGATGAAAACGACGAAGCTGTATGGAAAAAGGAAAAGTTGAAGCCATTCAATTAGAAGATGGCCACGTAAAGAAGATAAACGATAGCAACAACAACAACGCAGATCAGTTGCAGTACAAGAGAGCGCCTTCAGCAGAGAGAAAGCAGAGCAACAAACCCACAGCTTTTATTAGGGAAAAGAAGGAAAAGCGAAAATAAAATAATTACATTAATTAGGGAAGCAAAGCGAAAAGCTTTCCTACCACTCGAAATAATTCTTTGTTTGCTTTTCTCATGTATTTGCGAAGGATTAAAATTATGATAGAAATTAAAATCGAATTAAGTTAAGATTTCACATTTGGTATACTTATTGTCCGTTACAAACATAAAAAAAAAAAAATGAAAATAAAAATAAATTAAAAATAAAAGGTTACAGTAAGCATAAATTCCTGATATAATTAGATTTCACCCCAATTCAACATTGCCTTCCAAAATAAGTAGCCAAACGAATTGCCATTCGCTGCATTTTAATTCACTCAGTAAAACTTCATAAATCACAAATTCCACCTACACAATGGCCGAAGTCACAGTCTTGATCATAAGGCAAACATCACTTAAGCACTGGTTCACGGCAGCCATTTGTATTTGTACCCACTGAAGCCGCCGTCATGAAGCGTCGCTTGTCATGGGCTATTCTCCACACGAGTGCGTATTGGGAGAGGAGTTGTTAGAGGTTGCGGTTGTTTGCAAGAGGAGTATTTTAAGCGATGCTAACGAGACGCACGCACACACACACCTTTGCTGTCACACACTCTCCAAAGGAGGTTGGAAAACACAGCAGATTTTTGCGTTGCTCATGGTTTTTATTTGATACTTTTTCAGTTGTTTGAAGTTGTTGTTGTGTCTGATTTTCATACCTTTTTCATACCTTTTTTCCTCAAGAGTAACTGAGTCACTGGCTTATTTTAAGCAGTAAAACTTGAAATCTGTAAAACTTGGAATTGTAGTTTGTAGTTATGATTTTTTGTCCAATTTCTGTTAAGTACTGAGAGTGATTGGTGACAACCTGCGAGACATGTCGCTTAACGTGTCGTTAGTGGCAATTATTACAACTCGTATGCAAGACAACGTTCAAGACAATAACGACGAAATTCCTGAAGCAGACAATCTGCAAGACCTGTTCCCGAAGATGTCGTCAATAGGAAGTAAAATTAGGAATTGTCTTGCTAAAACTATTAACGATTACGTCTTCAGCGAGATTACGAACTGTAGGGAAGAGTAGCGCTTTTTGTTGTTTAAAAAACACAAAAGTCACGAAGTTAGAAAACTTAAGGCAACTTTGTCTGTAATTTTATCCAATGGAAACTACTCGTTTGCTATCGGTTAAGCGATGGTGTGAATCAAACAACACTGCATTCTAAAAAAACAGCGTATAATGCGTAAGAACTGTCATCGGGCGTTCGTTTGTTCCAATTTCGTCTCATTCAGAGGTTGTGTTTTTTGAAATTTCTTTACAATTAGCATTTAATTAAAGTCCTCCTAGTGTCACACGCACTCACTCTCTAGTTTTTGTACATATTTAATTAAATTTATGCATTGATTTATTGCTTAATAACGACTACAAGCTCAACCTCTCTCAGCCCTTTCAGACTGTTTCACTTTGTGATTCTTCTGCTGCTTCTTCTTATCTTTTTAATAACTTTCTTGTAAAATGCACCAGATTAAATAAACTACATAGAAAAACTTTAACAGGAGCAGTTCGAAAAGAAGCAGCAAAAGCTGCGGTAGAACTAATTAACATGTTAAGAGAATAACGGGGAAATCTCCGTAGACAGGGCAAAAGGAGAACAACCAAAAAATCAGGGAAAACGCAATGGATATAAAAGGCGAAAGAAAGAAAAATGTAATTAAAAAACTAAACTAAACTTGCCGTTGATGGGCTACTGGGAGGATTTTCTTTATTATCATCTACGAAATTATTGCAACTCAAGAGTTACCAAACAGTTGAAAAGTTTGCGTTAAACTTGGCATTAGCACTTCAGAAGCTCATAAAATAACTTGGTTTTTCTATATTTTATTTTGCTTACGTTGTTTCATTATTCCTAGTCCTCATTTTTCGGACGGCGAAGAAGAGTCTTAAGAAAAGCACTCCTTTAAGAAGAACTGCGGAATGTTATGTCTGCTCATCTCTGATTTAGTCTCATCACATCGCTTTCAGTGATTATTTAGGTACGTATGTAGTTAGATAAAGCTCTTCATACGAGCACACTTAGACCATGAGGGTCCGTTGTGATGCCTCGTGGATCGCTCCCTCTCTACGTCAGCCACGAAGTGGTATTTATGTAGCCACTGAGAGCCCTCACTTTAAGTGGATTCATTTCATGGCGATTTTTATTAAAGTACTAGTGCGGAGCATCTACGATAAGAGATGTGAAACAGCCTCCTCCTCCAGCCCCTTCTCCTCATCTCTGCAGCTCCTACAAAAGAAATTTGAGGACAAAACAACTGGCCTGGTATAAGCCCCTCCACTCACCGGATTCTTTTCCGGCAAGTTCTTCCGGTACCACATCTATCTTGCAATGTTGTCTTCTGCTCTCACCTTTTATTAGCCTATATTTAGGCGTCTATTGAAATGAAGTGATACTGTGTTCTTAGTCCGAGCACAATTTTACCGTTGTTTGTTCCGCCATCTCATTTGGAGATCGGTGACAGCTTACTACTATGCATCCCGGATAACCATCCGGCAAGCGAAAAATTCCCGCAATTCCAAAGGTTTTACCAAAAACCGCCGCTCCAAATCTTCCACGCAGCTGCGAACCATCAGTATACACTTGTATACCTTCATTGCCTGGCAGAGTTCCATCCTCCCAGTCACCTTTCCCCGGTATCGTCGTTCGAAATTTGTGAACTGGAAGCAAGGTTGGGATGGTGTAATCACGGTTTTCAAAGGAGTATGAGAGTCCTTTCAAGATGATCTGATGATCAACCTTCGGTTTGGTCCAGCGGCCAATATTTTGCCTTGGTGTGGACCTCAAAGCCCTGGACTTTGGACTTTTTTCAATAGTCTGCATTGTGTTACTTTATTGAGAGCTAGTCACCAAATGAACACACCGTATAGCAGTATGGATTCAGTTGGTCTGAGGCCTCATTTATTATCAATGGCCAATACAGTTATTGTGAATTTTTGTGTTAATAACAAACGTTTTTTCAACTGATGATGGGTGCCTTTTTTATTGTAGAGACAGCGCTTTATAAGAAGACATCGATCAGCGTCCACGAAGACAGTTTTCGTTGTTGTGCATAAGAATTGTGTTACTCTTTTTTATTCATATCGTATTTCCCTTTTTTTCACTGTCGTATCACCTCAAATAGTATTTTTATAGAAAATAAACTACTAATATAAAAGCTTAAATCAAAAACTTGAATCTTCACGCAAAATTATTTATTCTCAAGATGCAAAAATCAAATGTTCTTCATTAAAATATTAACTACTTTTGCACTTCGCAACAGCATTTACGCAAGTGACAGCAGCAAGGATAATAGAGCAACCACAACAACAACAATTGTTGTTCATTCTTGTTCTTCTCTTAATAAACTGCCAGAAGGATTTTTCGCTCCAGATGTTGACTTGAAATGACTTCTGCTCGTTTGTGCATGCTGAGTTGTGTGTATGTGTGTGTTGAATGCTTGTGCAGTGTGGAATTTTCTTCATGAGTACGTGACAGTTGACGAGTACAATAAAATGAATGAATGACATAATTTTACAGCACATCAACAGAGAGGAAGAGCAAAATTAAGACCTAGCAAACGACAAAACAAGCTGAATAAAAACAACAAACACTAGAAAATCATCCTCACATTTGTGAAACAACGACGATTACAAAGAGGCATTAAAGAGGAAAAATAACAGCAACTAATTCGCAAATAATTTGTGATTTTAAAATTAAATTCCTTAGATAATAAAATGCTAATATAAATAGAGCTTTTATTCAACTGCGGCCGCTTTAAAACTTCGGGAAACACGAAAGAGTCACCATCGAACCGCGCATCGATCGGTGAATCCTCCGCGGGATTTCGTTCGTGTGATTTGCGGCGCTCTGCTCTGTTAACCATGGCCGATGTTTGGAAGCAGAAACTTCTACTGCATTTCAACGGAACTTGCTTCAAATTTGATTCGGTTCATGTGACCGGCGGAGGTAAATAAAGCGGTGTTCGCTTTTAACGGTTTAAACTACTGCGACTTGTTTTTAGCAATGGAGCAGAAGAGCTTAAATGCGATATAAACACAATCGCAGCAACGGCGATAACGACAACCGAATTGAAACGAACCGAAACCAAGCGATTCAACAACAAAACCAACAGCATCAACATGAGCAGTGGCGACGATGATGAGCAGTGGCGAACCTAATTGAATTTTCATGTAACTAATTGATGAATGGTGAAGAGTGAAACGACAAGCAGCACTACAAAACTGCAAAAACACAGTGAAGTAAGTTTCTTTGCAGTTTAGTAGATTTTAAAGAAGTGATGACGATGGTTATTAATGCATTGGTTACATAATGATCATGGTAAGCGCAGTTATATTGCTTATACTCAACATTTAATTAGATGTGCGAATGGTGAATTTGTGTGGTGAGTATGGATATGACTGAAGAAGTGAGGTGAAGCTGCTTGTTCATTTGCTTTCCTTTCGTTGCATTTCACTCGTCGTTGAATTCGCATTTCTTAAATAAAGTTAATTTCAAATTAAAGAATGAAATGTATTCATTGATCAATTAGTGCAACGCAAAAAGGAGCTTTCTAGGTAAGTCTTTTTATGTACAGAATTATATTTACTCAAATATTCTCTGTGCATTTTCATTCCTCACATCATCAGCGCAGTGCCAAAAACTCTGGCTCATTCCTCGATGTCTACACGTCCTTTCATCCACCTACCGCCCCCTCACTCCACGTCTGTCTATCTGCCTTGCAATCTATCATCGACACGGCTGTCGTTTGCAGCAGGATGTCGAGAGATGGTTTATTTACTTAATTGAAAGTAAGTGTTGCACAAGGAGGAGCCAGGATGAGGCGAATCGATGATGCAGCAGCAATTATTTGAGCCATTACACGCACATAAACATACACACACACACACTGGCGTAGAAAACAGAGTAGAGCAGCATTTAATGCATCCTGCATTTAAAGCGACAGCATTTTTCGATGACCGGACACGACCTACACGACCGAAGCCAAAAAAGCAACAACAACAACAGCAGTTTCAGTATTTGCCAATAACAAGATATTGATAAGAGTTTAAATAAATTAACAACATATGTTGGCCAACAGCACAAGTAAAAAACCATTAAAAAACAACAGAATGTTATTAAATGAAAATATAAGAAATCCAAAAGAAAAAGAAAAGTGTTAAAACATCTGATAGGAACATTTTTTTTTAATTAATTAAATTATCGGGATTCGCTAAGGGGAAAAAAAACGAAGCTTAGCTTACCCAAGACTTTTAAGTAGCAAATATAAAATGAGAAAAATTAATTCTTCTAAAGCTAAATATATTGTCTATATCTTGAATTGAGAATTATTCACTTGCAGATATGAACACTTGGACTTATCACTTGGACTGTTACAAAAAATGCACAACATTGACGTCACGCCCTGGAAATCCAGTTTCCAGAGCGATTAATAATATGCAGATCTTTAATGCAGAAAAAAGAAAAGGCTATAAAACTGTGCACCACCAACCAAAGAACTATTTGGATTAAGTTAAAGCTTCATACATTGAATTTAGGTGCGGGTCTTGATTAATCGACCCACTAAACTTGCTGTAAAGCTGCTGAAAAGCTCGTCGAAAAGGCTCGTAGCCCCGAAAGCTGAATTTTATCGCATGTACTACTGCCAAATTTTTTTTGTCGTGGACTGTGATAAATGTTGTTTGACAAATATGTATAAAGACCAACATGCAATTTATTGTAATGATGATATATATATAATCTCTGATATTTTACACAGTGAATCGTTTCAAAGCATTACATCTTGTGGTTTATCGTAGCAATTTAATATATTTATTTATTTTAAATGAAATTTTGCAATAAAAACTGTATTACACATATTTAAGTAAACACTTATAATAATTATACGTATTATCAGTCATTTGAAGCCTCCACAAATTCGACGGTGGTGGTGGTGGTTACTTCGGGACCTGTGACGCACAGAAGTTTTTTAATTTTTAGTCGACTAAAAGTGACTGTGATAAGAGAAAGGGAATCAATCACTAAAACGAAATCAATTCGATGAGGCTTTTAACAAGCGTGTACCTTTATCAGCGGATATATTTCTGTTATCCCAATTGCACTGGTCTAGCGTCCGTAGTAGCAGAATTTAAAGGAAAAACATAACCCAAAATCAATATTCGTCAAAATAATTTCTCATCCTTGGTTTTCGGTGCTTTTGTTACCTGATTTTTGAGCACCTGAATTATATTAAAACATTAGTATTCACGAAGACTTTTCATTAACTGAATAAATAAACGACTAATGTAATCTTATCCAACTTTACTGTTTATTGTGTTGTGATTTGTTCCCTTTTTCCCAATTCCCTGTTGCCTAATCAATGAGTATAATAAATAAATGTTGCTCATACCACATGTTGGACCAACGAAAAACAAAGTCTATTGAAAAGACGTCAAAGCCATCACTGCAGCATTTACATTTATTACAAACTACGAAATAGTTTGGAGTTTTATTTTCACAAATAGCCTAGAACAATTATTTATTTATTATTTACTAGCTGGTATCCGCGACTAGCTGGTATCCGCGTGCAGGCCTCAAAATATGACCATACCAAATTTTGGCGGCTTAGCCCTGAACGGTCCGAGAAATTTGCCACGCCCATTTATGGGTGGTATTAAAAAAAATATGTAGCCTATGTCCATCGGCAGGCCTCAAAATATGACCATACCAAATTTTGTCGAGATCGGTCCAGCGGTTTAGCCGTGAAAAGGGAACAGACAGACAGACAGACAGACAGACGCACAATCACTTTTATATATTAGTATAGATTATAATTAAAAACTAAGCTAACAGAACTTTATAGCTGATAATAAAATCAAATACAAAATTAATTAAATTATTTAACTATGTTCTATATTATTTTATTTATAACATATATAACAATTTTATGTCTGTTTCTTCTTCCCCGACTAATTTCGTAAGCTAGTTTATCTGATGATGATCATTAGTTTTAGAAAATAACTACCCCTTAAATAGGCGTGGCAAGATTTAAAATATGAAAAAGCTATTTACTATAATAAAACTCAGAATGCAGCGTAATTTTATTTGGGCGGAACAAAGTCCACCGTGTCTGCTAGTTATATCTTAAACTACCCAACTAAAGGGTTCATTATTCATCTTATTCAAAGTAACGGTGCTGCCAGCCTATGACGGACGCAGCGAAAGAGATACCGAAGCCAAAAGTACAAAGAAAAAAACGAACTGCGAAGTGAAGAGCACCGATGCGCTATATACAAACATTCGTTAACTCGAACTAATAATCGTACCCAAGAAATGGCTTTGTATTACGTTAATATTAATAAATTAAATCTTTCAGATGCAATGATTATGTAAGCTTCAATACAGTGATTATGTTTATGTTTTTTAACAAGTTTTTTTAATAAGTAATTAATTAATTAATAATTTTTAATAAATAATTATGAGAAGTATTTATTGATATTTTTATTCAATAGTTATTGACTCAAACCTTACTTCAATTGTGTGAAAAATTAATTAATGCTAAGAACTCTGTAAGTAGCAGAGATGTTACAGAGAAAATATAACGCAATGTTAAAAAAGTTTTTCTCGTTTAAACATCAGAATTCGTATGGCAACTCTGTCTAGTCACGAAAATACCATTTTTGCTGTTTTTGTTTTGCGACTATGCAACTTCACATGTAGATGGCGCACGCAAAAATGCAGATGTGGTTTACACAACGGATTAGGAGAAAAAGCTGCTTAACTTGTTTGAATTCGTTTCAAATGTCTTCGAATGAAATGCTAAAAACTCAGAAACTAGAAAACTAGAATAGAATATATTTTTATTTTAATATTAAAGTCGACGATGTGGAGATAGATATAGAAAAGTATTTATGTATATTATTAAACAGCGACTGAGTCGAATTAGCCCTGTCCGTCCTTCTGTCTGTAAGTTGAAATCACTATCAAAGGAGATCCGTTGAAGATATCAGAATGATATTTGCAGAAATAGAGAACGCAACGACCTCGGTTTACAGCCTATTAAAATGGCATATTATCGTAATTTTTTAAGCTATATCGACGAAATTGCATTTGTCTATATAGAGTACATTATCCGTTAGTATATCAAAATAGGCGTCGTCCGCCCACTGGTAACAGCGGAGGGAAAGTAATCAAAATAAATTAAAAATTAAATAAAATTTTAAGTAACAAAAATTATTCTTCCATTCAATTTTTTCAAAAGCTTTAAGCTTGTATATTTAAGATAACATAGAACCACAGAGAAATAATATTTGTAAAATATTATTTATATTTAACAAAAATTAAGGATATTTAATTTATATATCTAACGACACACCCACTAAGCGAAAATCTTTTATTGTTTACTTTCTGATTAAAGTTATAACTCAGCAACGAAGGACGTCGGAAATTGTTTTTTGCTAGTCTTGAAAACAATAACTAAATTGTGATGTATGTATGTGAAACGCCTGGAAATTTCGATGAAAACAATTTAAAACACTAAACTTTCAAAACAGGCAGTTAACGATTATAAAGTACCAAAAACGAGCTGCATATGAAAATCAGATACGATACGATTTTTGTTTGTATTCTTTAACATAACAATTGAACTTTATTTATGCTATAATAATCTTCGTATGTTTCACCAAATATGCGCATGTTTTTACATATCCAAAACGACAAGGTTTCTAGCTAAGTTTTTTCGCTGTATTTATAACGAATTGTCAAATAACAAAAGGATAGGAACACAACCAAAATGGCAATAGTTTTCAGTAATCCTTTCATTTTTATTAAAATGGAATTAAAATTATTTCCAATTTTAGACGTTTTGCAGCGAATGGAAGCAATTCTTTCAAAAGAAAAATTATCTAAATTTAATGAGTTAACGAATGGCGTTTTTATTTTAACTGACGTAAAACCTTTACAATTAATTACTTATTACTTCAGTTTGAAACAGAATTCAAAGCTAAAAATGTTCTGAGTGACTGTGTTTTTCGCTTCTACAAACACAACAAAAACATTTTATTAAATTATTTTACTTAACAATAAATTTAAATTGAGTAAAATTTAAGTTTTGTTTATGTTGTTCAATTAAAAAATATGTTAAACTAAGAAGAGGTAAAAGGAGTCAGGAAATCGTGTCAAACGACGCGACATTATGAAATGCTGATGCGGCTGCTCATAGTAATAGTGATGCTGTTGTTGTTGCTTCTACTTGTTATTGAATTGAATCTCATATTGTTATGATTCCATCTATTATTGAAGTTATTGTTATTGCTTTTGCCACTGTCGAGCTTGTCCTTTTGACTTTATATTATTCATTGTGTTTCTTAAATTTTTTGATGTGTTGAATTTTTCTGTTTTAAATTTATTTTCATAAGGTTTCTTTAGTTTCTTCTAACTTTTAAATCTTTACAAAAGAACACGGTTGTTAAGGAAATTAAATTGCTAGTTGCTCATACTATAGTTGTCGTTCTTTTGTAATTATTAAATATCCCTGCACTGGCTAACCAATTATCAAGCCGCAGCCTAACTTGAACTGGTTTTTGGTATGGTTTAAGCGCCCACTAAGGGCAAAAGCGAAGGGCAGCGGCTGTAAACGTTTCTCCAGGACACCACAAACACTCCAATTTGAATCGACAGAACCTTAAACCGATGTGTGAGAATTAAACAAAACTCGTAAGCAAAAGTGACCATCAACCCACCTCTAAATACAAGATCGCCTTTCAGCAGATCCACTTGATAACCAATCGTGGCTACTGATTCCTGCATTCTCAGACTAGTTTCCACTTCCACACCCACCTGCAGCTGTTCGCTCGCCTTCTGATAGAAGCAGACGTGCACACCTCCAGGCCCTATGGTACCAGACCAAGTGGAGTCGCCGTTGGTATAGCGCCCCAACGCGGAGACCACCGCAATCTGACCTCCAGGCACATTCGGTCCATATTGATAAGCCAACTCGCTACCTAGCGCAAGCTTTTCAGTCACCGATTGTAAATAATGGAACACTAAAACGCCCGAATTGTTCAGAATATTAGGATTGCCAACGGTAAGCGACGAAGTGCAATCACTGCCACGGTAATCAAGAGTCAATTGCGCGGCTGTGAGTTTGTTTTCTTGAATCTAAAGGTCGATAAATCAATTTTTTTTATCTGAGAAATAGAAGAATCACAAATTATGTTTGAACCAACCTGTGAAGCGATTTTACAACGCAAGTTAGATGAGAACTGATGAATAATGTTTGCGTTCAAGTTTCCTGTTGGGTCAATATCGCCCAGCAGCACTGGAAACGCTTCCGAAGGGCTGTACTGTTTGGTACCCACGTAGGTGGCGCCGAAACGGTAGCCACTCGGCTGTGTACTGCACAAGTTAATCGTGTGCGAAACTTGGAAGTGATTACTGAGGCCTTTGTTAAACATTACTTTAGCTCCTTCAAAAGTCATAGCTTGAATATCTGCATAAACAGAATTTAACAAACAGAAAAATATTAAAAAAAGCAGCTTAATATACAAAAATGAAGATAAAAAACGCAACAGCAATAAAGAACACCAGCAAAAACATTGTCCACATGCATTGTAGGTTATGTCATCACTTGCTGCTGTCGCTCAGTTTTTTGGTTACCTTTGCATTTCTTGTGCAGCTCTTCTACGGTGCCAGGATTCTCAAGCGGTGGCAGTTCTTTGGGCGGAGTTTTTTCTTCGTCTGGCGCTGCTCCTTCAGCTGGAGGCTTCACTAGTTCCGGCAAACCCAAATATGAGTTGCCTATAGGTTTGCTGGGCGAAGAGGCGGCGAAAACGTTTCCCATGGTTTTTTCTTTTCTGCTCGAAATTTTTCACTGAATGCTTGATTTACACGTGTAACGCAAAGCGATATAAAAATTCAGGTCGTCCGACTTGTTTTTCTTCAAATATTTTCTGATTATGCTTCTACAGACACCGCAGAAAAAATTTTTCTCATCACGGAAAAACTTTTATCAAAAAAGTATTTTTTTTGACATTATGAAGTAACTTCCAGCAAACGATTAAAATAAACGCCAAAACGTCTTTACGCCGCTAACTTGTGCTTGTCAAACTGTTCTGTTGCTGCTGAAGTAAATTAGCAAAAGCAGAACAAGAAAAACAAAATGTTGTGACTTGAACTACAGGTAAAATGGTGTTTTGGTAATTTTCTTACGTGTTCGTACGCCCAAAGCAACCCAGCGATATCCTGACTCTCGGCTAGTTACTTGTCAGCAATCGAAAAAAAATATTAGAGACAAAACTGCAAAATTATAGCATTATGTGAATTACGAGAACAAACGACTTCTTTTGTCTTTAGACGATTTTGATTTTAATTATTAAGTTCTAAAGCCATCGAATCATTAAAAATCGTTCTAGTTAAATTCTTGTAGTCCAGAGATTCAAATGAAACACTAAAAACCAGGCAAACAATACAATCTTTTCCTTAAAACAACATTTAAAGTTCTTTAAATTTTAAAATCTTTCATCCGAACGATAACTCTAAAATTTCACACTTAATTTAGCCCATAGTTTTATAAAACTATATTTTTGTAAACATTTCAAATTACACATTGCAAATATGAGTGCATAAATTTAAAAACTATTCATTGTGTTCCATTCAGAAAGCTTTTATTGGAGTATTTACATAAATTAAAACCCAACAACATAGGTGAGTACAAATAACATATTTAAGGGTTCGTACTCTTTATACCCTATAATATACCTATAACCTATTAAACACAATACGTGCCTGCCGGAGAATAAGTGCGTATAAAGCAGTTGCGATGAAGAAAATGGTCACCGGATAATAAATATTTTAAGGTAAATCTGGCAGCTTTGGCTATTCAAATCTATGTAGTTTATATTGTATTGTTGTCCATACTGCGATTGTTATAATTTTTCGGCGGTAAAATTGGCGAATGAAAACAGCATACTTTTGATAAATTGTGAAGGAAATATGCAAAAATGCCTCCAAAACGCAAAAGAAAAACATCGTCTGTAGCTGGAGCATCGAACGTAAGTGTTGCTTTTAAATATAGTAGATATGCGTTGTAATCGTGAAAATCCTTCTTAGCCGAGCAAACGCGACAAAAAGGCTCCAGACGCAGTTGCCGAAGAACAACTGCACAGAGGTAGAGCAGTACTCTACATTGAACACTGCCGTAGCTGATCCGTCTTCAAGCGGCGGGCAGAAGCGTTGCACACCAGTCTCGTTAGCCAATTACAAAACACAGTCAACCACGATATTCATCTTCAGTTAGTTTTAAATCAGTTAGAAGGCAAACCACGCCGTGGCTCTTTTGAGGTTTCCTTTTCGAAACAACCTACAGAGACACAAGATGAACGCACACTTATTTGGTCTGGACTGAAGCGTACACCACGTGCTCAAAAGTTCCCCGATTCAATGGCAATTTTTTCTAAAATTATTGAATTGATGGACATTGCTCCGGAGCAAAGTATACAAGAACCACCAGATGTTAAGAAAATAAATAAATAATTTGAAGTCTAAGGAACTGCTGAACCTCTGAAGAGTTTCCGTGGCAAGAATGACTTGCACTGTAAGTAAACCTCTGAGGAGCTCAGTGTGACGAAAATTTATTATATGCCCATGAAATTTTTCAAGCGTTCTGCATTAAAAACATGCGTTATCTTAATATTATGTAAACATTTTTATTATTAATTCTTCTGATCTAATTGACACGTATGACCAACGTTAGTTAAAGCTGTAAAAGGCATTCAACGTTGTGAATTTTTTGTCCTAGTTCAGAACTTTCCATTATTTTATGTCTTTGTAAATTCTTTTTGTCAATAAAATGTTTTTTCCTCCAAAGATATTCGTCTTTATCATCTTTTTATAACCAGTTGCGGAGACGAGTAAAACATGCGAGACAACTGAGACTCTTCTTTTTGAAAGAGTCTATTACTACACTGAATCCAAGAATGAATTTCAAAGAATTTTTTCATAATGCAATAAGAGTTGAGATATTGGTTAATCAACATTCAAATTCGCCTTGAAATTCCGGAAGCGAACTTCGAACATGCATACTAATACCGTTCTCCAGAGCAATAAGCACATTCCAGACCAAGTGGTTTTGCGGAGCCTTCGATGTCTTCTCCGATGCCATCTGTGCCCGCCTCACTATAGTCCTGTATAAGTGACGTAAGTTGGTCCTGGGCGTCGGTAAATTCTTGCTCCTCCATTCCTTCGCCTGTGTACCAATGCAAATGTGCTTTGCGACGCAGCATCACAGCGCTGACATCGTAAAAGCGCTGGAACATTTTCACTATCGCTGAAGTGTTGCCAATGAAGGTGGCTGACATTTTGAGACCGCGCGGCGGTATGTCGCAAATGGCAGTCTTTATATTGTTTGGAATCCAGTCGACAAAATTCCCAAGGTTCTTGTTTCGCACGTTCGTCATTAGCTGATCGACTTCGCGCGGCGACATCCGCCCTCTGAAAATGCCTGCTGCCGTCAGCATTTTACCTTGTCGTAGATCGACTGCACACAGTAGGTTGTTGCTGGAGAAGATCTGCTGCACTAGCTCGGCAACAGTGCCTTGGGAGAACTGCTTCTGTAGGCAGGTCTGCAGTGGTGCGAAACCAGTTACTAGAAAGTGCAGTGGCGGAAAAGGTACCATATTCACGTAGATCTTTCGGAGGCCAGCATTCAATTGGCCTGGAAAACGCAGGCAAGTCGTAACTCCCGATATGGTAAGTGCGACGATGTGGTTTATATGGTCGTAGCCAGAAAATTTTATATTGAGCTTCTTGACACACACTTGGAACAATGCTTCGTTGTCCAGACAGAAGGTCAAATGCGAATTAGCCACCAGTGAAGGGATGCTAAGCAAAGCATTGTATGGCTCCACAACAGTTTGGGACATACTGGGAGACGGAATGGTCACATAATTCGATAAAAGAGCGTCTGGATACTCCTCAACGAGTTTGTCCATGACTAACGCTGTCAGACCGGAGCCAGTGCCGCCGCCAATCGCGTGCAGTATTTGGAAACCCTGCAGAGAATCAACGGTTTCGGCTTCGCGACGCGTTGAATCTAGTACATTGTCAAGGATTTCGGCTCCATCGGTGTGAAAACCTCGTGCGAAATTGTTGCCTGCGCTCTCGGTGCCACTCACAAAGTTCTCCGGATGGAAGAGCCCACTCTGGGTATGCAAACGCTGAAGAGCCGAGCTATCCGTGTCGACGCAAATTGCCCGTGCATAGAAACGCTTCATGGCAGTCGCGCTGAAGAAGACATTAATGCGCTCCACCTGCAGTGCAGACGTGCCAACAAAGCGTCCGGTGGCGTAATCAACGCCGTGCTCGTGGGATATTACGTGCCAGAACTACTGCCAAGGAGAATCAGACGTTTAACAATGCTATTTTCGTTTTAAAGTGTACCGCAACTTACTGCGCTGCCGATGCTGTTGCCTGCGCCACCGATTTGAAGGGTGATTATCTCGCGCATTCCTTCGTACTTGTTTCTTAACAATTTGTAATTTAATTAGACTGGAAATTTAGAATTTTGCAATTTTTTTCTAATTTATTTGCACATAATTTTTTTTATACGAATACTTTTGTTAAAACTTTTTAGATTAGATTTTGTCAGTTTATTCCATCGAGAATAACATCAAAACTGAAAGCAATTGCTTTTGAAACAGTTTCGGTTTTGTTTTTATCGAACAAACTCAGAGAGCAATTGGAATGCTTAAAGGATAACGTAAATCGTTCATAATAAACGATCTTATTTAATATAAGCAAACGTTGTTATCAGCAAAGGCGAACAATAGATTTTGTTGGAATGTAGCACACGAGGAACAGAAAGCCGTTTGCATATAATTTGTTTATTTCTTTTATAATAATAACGATTGGGGTTTTTTTAATAGCATAAGAATGAAAATATTGTAGCATTATTAATGGAATATTAATTATAAATGAAACTGGTGTTAAAAAAAATACTTAAAAGCAATTTTGTATTTATTTTGCTTAACTTTAAATTGATGCTGGTGCACCCACCTGTTTTAAACTGCAATTCATCTTAAATAGATTTCATTTCTGCCATCAACTCATCCAAATCTGCTTCTGCACTGCCTGAATCCTCAGCTACCGTGGCCGTGGCCAACGAGTCCAAGTCGGCCATTGGATCACTCTTAATCGGAGCTTCGTAAGCTAATCTCAACCCAGTCGATGTATCGACCTCCGCAGGCTGTTGTGTCTCGGGTTGTGAATCATCCACGAGTTCAATGCCCCATTCATTGCTTTCGTGAAGCGGCTTATCAGGTAATGCTTCCGTTGACGCAGATGTTTTCAACTTTGGACGTGCTTGATAGTCCTTCTGACGGGCAATGCAATGAGGATCGTCGCATTGTTCATTCGGTTTCAGACTCATTTTCGGAAAGAAATCACTCATTGCATTGTATCCAAGATAATCGGACACCTCACCAAAGTTTAACAAATACTTGAGTGTGTTCTGCACCAGAATCCCTGCCGTAATGCCCATTGTTGTAGGCAGCGACGCAGCACACACACCTTCCCGCTTCAGCGTCTTCTCATCAATGTTCTCAGCTACAACAAGCGGCGGAGCACACGCAAAGCAAGCCGTTTCTCCTGGCCGTATAAATTGAATGTGGCCCGAAACTGCATTCTCTGAAACCCCAGACTCGAACCAGTTCAGCGACAGCTCATTACACGCCGTGTTGATGGCCATGCGAGCTTCGAAGTTGTCTACACAGCTGAGGACTACATCGACAGGGCTGTCGTCCTGAATACCACCAGTTGACAGAGTTTTAAGGAACTTTTCAAATGATTCGACTGTGGTAATGTTGTAGTTGTGCGACTCAATGTCAACGTCGGGGTTAATAAAATTCAACGTGGCTTTAGCTGCTTGTACTTTGGAAAGGCCCGCCTGATCAGGCGTAAAAAAAAGACGATTCATGTTGGCCAGCTCAACTTTGTCATAGTCGAAGATAATCAGTTTACCGATGCCACATCTATTTTATGCATTAGTGACACTGCAGCTTATGTGCTCATATTCAAGACTCACCTTGTTAGCATGTCGGCGGTGACGCTGCCCACACCTCCGACGCCTACCACGGCTACCGATTTATCGCGTATACGCTCGTATTCCTTGACGATGCCCATGCGTTGCAACGCCATCAGGCGGCTATAGGGATTCGAGTCCACCACCTCTGCGGACATTTTAGTTATACGCTCTCGAGCGCTCTTCGACTCCAGTTTGTGTTGCTCCAATTCAACCTTCAACTTGGCCATTTTCATACGTAACTCTTCAATAGCAGACATTATTTCGTACTTTTAACTACTGACTTATACTTTTTAAATACAAACAAATAGTAAACAAATTTTAAAATTTGTGTCGTGTCACTAATGCTGCAAACGTGGAGCAGTGATGCCGGACACTTGAACAAATGTCTGTCATAAGTGTTTCGTGCGTCAATAATTAACGAGTTATTCATTAACTGTACTATGATATTTATAACTATGTATATTAGTATAATATTTACTTATAGACAAATATTCGAAAAGCTTTCAATAACTAGAAACGGTTTTAGTTGGAGAAAACCCACAGATATTAAAAATACCATTTTTTGAAAAATCGAATGTAGACGGCATCTCTAATGTGAAAATGCAAAAGTTATTCAATATTTGGGAGTGTTTACACAGAGGACATACAGAGCAAAAATAAATTTATTTCTAAACTTATTTTCTTTATTTGTTTCGCTATTTAGATGAGATCATCGCATTCGGAATATAAAAGTATGATTTTTCGAAATCATACATATATAATATGGAGCTACTTTGTGTACACTTAATCTTGGACTAAGAAAAACTGAATTCTATATATGTAGGTAATAAATAGATTCCTTCTTAAACCGGCTTAAGCAGTTATTGTTTGTAACGACAGAAACGCAGCTTTTTGTAATACAATTTCAACATTATTTTATAATTATATTACTAAGTATTACCATTATAAATCAATTATAAAAAAATAAATCAATTTAAGCAGTTGTGGCTTACAACCAAAATTATTATAAGAAAATCCTTCAAGTAAATAATTATGCAGAAGCTTGCATTTCTAAAAAAGATATCTCATGATATTTTGTTTACAAAATACTTTATTATTTATTGCTTTATGTGGCATACTCTCGAAAATACATTTCTCTTAAAATATACTCTAATGTAGCCCGCAACTAATGTAACAGAACCGTATTATTCACCACTAACATTTCTAGTTCTTCTATTTTTAAGAATGATTACAATCCTTTTGTCTTTGCCATCGGCTGCCGGGGTTTAAGGCGCACACGAAAACCTTCCTCGCGCTTCAGTATGATGTCTGCTTGCAGACGGAAATCCTTCTCGGTCAGATCCGAGTAGATGCGATAGTTTCTCAGTATAGTGGACAGCAAAATCTTCAGCTTCAACATGGCGTACTTGCGGCCTAACAAATACGAAAGAGATGTGAGGAATCAGATGGAAAACAGCAAAAGACGTTCCAACTCACCGACGCAACTTCTGGGTCCAGCCGAGAATGGAACGAATGCGTAGTAATGACGATTGGCCTGACGTTCCGGCAGGAAGTTGTCCGGGTCAAAGACGGTCGGATTGGCGTAAACGTTCGGATTGCGGTGCAACTTGTAGGTGGCCACAGTGACCGTAGCACCCCGCGGAATGACGTAGTTTCCAGAGCTCAGTTTCAGGTCCTCCTGCAGCTCGCGAGCAATCAATGGTACAGGTGGGAACAGGCGCAATGTCTCCATGAGGCAGCGTTCGAGGTACTTCATCTCCAGGGTGTCCTGAAAGGTTGCCGGCCGATCGGAGTCGCCAAAGATGCCGTCCAGCTCGGCCAGCACGCGCTCCTGGATATCCTGATGGATGCCCATCAGAGAAAGGAAGAACGAGGAGCCAGCAGCTGTAGTGTCGTGGCCCTCGAACATGATCGTGTCCACCTGCTCCTTGATTTCCGTGTCCGATATCAATGCCCCGTTTTGGGCGCTCTCTAGCAGCAGATCGAGGAAGGCCAATCGCTTCTTCTCGCCGACATCGTTGTCCTCGACATCGAGGTCATCCTTCAGCCCCTCGGACTGCCCAAAGGAAAGCCCTTCAACGCTGGTGGTGTTGTTGCTGTTGTTAGACTTGCTCTGCGCTAGTCCCTTCTTGGGGTCGTCGCCGTCATCGAGCGCAGCCTCCTTTTTGGCGAGCGAGCCACGCGTCCCTTTAACGAAAGCCTCCTTCTTGCTCTTGATGACTTTGGTCGTCAGGCCGTGGATGATACTCAGCAGTCTTCCCTGTTGCTGATAGTATTTCGTGAGCGTGAAAATGAACTCGCTGCGCAGCAACAGACTGCGATGACGCAAATGCAGGATGTCGCACATCTTCATGACCGCCATCGCGTATTCATAGCCAGAGTTGTCTTGTGTGCTCTTGGAGACGCCCATCGCCGTTTCTGGAAAAAACGAAAGCGTTAAAAAATAATAAACAGCAATCGCGATCGAAAGAAAGGTGGAAAGTTTTTAATTCCACAAGAATTCAGCGAAGCAAAAGAAGATTTCGTGCTGCGAAGTAAATTTAAATGAATTAAAACGATTCACAGAATTACGAAATTTATTTATATACATTCTTAATTCTTCGTAAACTTTCATAGTCTAATCTTTACTCAAGTTTCAAGTTTTTATAAATACATACATAATATTTTTTAATAATATTCAAGTGTGCAAAAGTCGCCAACAAAGATGTTAACCTCCGACCTCGTGGACATGGAAAAGTAGCATTAATTTCAGTTTGCTTTTACAATTGTTCCGCAAGCAAAAACAACGAAAACAAGCAAGTAAATTCGAATTTTAAAAAATATAAACTTTCCGTGGAAAGTTTTCCTTTACAAAGAAACAAGCACTACAAGAAATCGGTGTAAATCTTCGCATTACATCGTTGTTATTAGAGTTAATTATAGTTTTTGAGACGCATAAAAATTTATTGTCTCCTCTCTTGCAACCATAATAAAAAAATCTTACAGTTGAGTGTCGTTAATTTCCAATCCTTTCATCGTCGAAATGTATTCAAAAGTCAGGATTATTTCGAAAATCGCTATCCAACATAAGCACCAAGTTTTTATAGAGTTTATATATTTTCCAATTTGAAGATAAACAACAAGAAATTACATCTGCAAGCGAAGTATTTCTCACTTGGACATAGCGTTTTCTGAATTACACATGACGCTTTATCTGGCGTAAATGACGCTTTCTGACGTTAAAATTTTCCTTTCTGAATAACAAATGCAAAATGAACTTCTCTCCCACATACATATAAATTTATAAATTTCGGGAGAAAACTATTGCAAAGCAACAACGAAAACAATATTGGAAAAAGTGAATCCAGTCGAGGAAATTTGAGTGGTTGTTGATTATGCAAGTCGGACCAAGCGAATTTATTTGGTTTTTCTTTGGCCATCTGAAGTAATTCGCATCACTATCATCACGATTAGCATAATCATTATTAGCAAATCCATAATCATCATTATTCATTCACTCATTCGTTGAGTTTTCTCGTTGTTGCCGCGTCATTCGCCGCTTTTTCTCGTTCCTTCTGTTACTGCTGGGTTTTTTACTATTTGCTTTTTATTGTGTTGCAGACATGACATGGGGAAAAGTAGCTGAAAGAAAGCAAACGCAGTGCTTTTTTCTTGTCGTTCGTACATAGTAAAAGTTATCGAATCGCCTTCGATTACGCAATTCTCACTGCGAACACCAACAACCGTTTGACAGACCGAATTGGCAACAGCTTGCAGATTGCAGCTTGAAGTTTTAAGTTTTAGTCGAGTTTGTATCCAGATGTGAATACAATTTCGAAAAGCAATTAATGCAAACTTAGACAGACGAAACATGAATGAATTGCATGCCATGCAAAATATGATAAAAATTAGTCGAAAGACAAAGAAATGCAGCAACAACCACAACAACAACTTCCACAAATATATGCTATAAATTTAAATAATTTTTGAATGTTGTTATTTAATATTTACATATTTTTTATGATATTGAAAGAAAAATGGTAAATTTTTATGGATTTTGAACTTCATACAGAAAATTGCACTGAATTTAAAATCGAATCGGATTAAATTGAGTGTTATACAATAATTAAATATTTGTCTCCTTAAATAAGCATTAGTATTTATTATTATTTATTTTAAATTATGTATATAGTTATTCTAATATGTAATTATTATGCAATGTTATAATTTAGAATTGATTCACTTTTTTATTTGTTATTGCGTATTGTTATTAATTAATATTTAATGTCATTTTTTACTATTTAAAATCGTTTTCTGTTCGTCTATTTTGATTTTTTATATATTGTTACTTATTAATATTATGTATTATTTTTTTAGTATAATTTTGTTTCTTTCTTCTTGATTATTTTATATATTTTTAATTATTGTTATTTATTGCTTTTATTATTATTTCTCATTATTTGTTTTTATTTATTTATAAATTGAGTTTAGTTTAGTTATTCTACAAATACAATTATTTTATTTATTGTTAATTATAATTATGTATTAATATTGATTGTTGTCTCTTGTTAATTTTTATTATTTCTCATTGTTTACTGATTTTTTCTTTTGGTTTTTGAATATTTTACAAACTTCCTTAAACTTTCCAATAAATTTGAATTGAATAGCATTTTAAATATACTTGAATTTTTTAATAGATGCTAAAATTTTGATCGATTTGTTTCAATTTTAATTTATATTTTTACCGTTTTCTTATTTGGCACTTTGTCAAAACTGCGCGAGTGATTTTTCTCACTTGAATTTATTATTATATATATTAAGAGAATTCATTGCTAGTGTATATTTATATTTATGTCCTTCGTATTATTTGTTATTTACTTTAATAGCGATAGCATTAATTGAATGTTTTATTAAAACTCGTTTGTGGTTTTTGTTATATAATTAAATAGATTTTTTAAGTAAAATTAAACTGCTATTTATTTCGTGAACTTGATCATAGTCTTGAAAAGTGAATCGATTTAAATACATAAATGAATTTTAAGTGGATGTTTTAACTATTAAAAATCGAATGTTAAACGTGACAATTTCAAAATAAATTTAATGTCATTTAGTATCGCCTGAAAAAGCAATAAATTTTTGAGAAGTTCTTAGAAATAAACTTAAAAAGCATCCAAAAATTATCAATAAAGTGTTGTTTATTTAAGAAATACATAATTCATTTAAGGATAAAATTTTAATAATATTTTGTTTCCAAAAACTGAATCTGAATCCGATTAATTAAAAATATGAATTTATAAAATCTCATTGAGTATCACAAAAACTCTTTTTTTGGCGAAATTTTCCATTAGTTGGAAAAGATAGGAATGAAAAGCGGAAATTATAGGGGAGAAAAAAAGATTAACGGTGTAATAATGAATGATAATAATAATGAAACGACATAAAATTATCAATAATATTCTGAGAACTGAAAAGATTCCGCTGCAATTTTATGCTTTTATTAAAATTAAAACGACTCGAAGTAAATTTTTTTTTTGTAATCTTGCTATTATCGCCTTTGTTGTTGCTGTTGTTGTTATTATCGCCGTTGTTGGTCTTGTTCTGTTTATCTTTCGGTGTCTTTCTGTACTGTTGCATCTACTCGCTTCACTCTCTCGTTGAATTGAGTTCAACGATCAATTTACGATGTTTCTGTGTCAAATTCGTACTTGCGCTGTTTTAGTCTTCTACTAAATCTTAATCTTAATCAGCTCACTTAATCACTTGCAAGCAATTTAGAGAATGTAAACACATTGTTACGGGATGACAAAAGAACAAAGAACTCAACGCTTTTCAATGCATTTTCAGCATCTTCTTCTAAAGTCATTGACAATAAACAGGAAACATTTTAAAAACCGGCAAAAATTGAAAATTTTAAACAGAATATAAATACAAAAGAAAGATCAATTGTCAATTAAGTAACAGTTTTATTATTAATAATCAAAAGATTGTAAAATAATAATCAATTAGCTATAAAAAGACCTCAAAGAGGGGGAATTAAATATGTTTAAATTTAGAAATAATGTCAGTTAAAGTCCCATTGATTGAGTTAGTCAAAGTTGCAGTTAATGTAATCAGTTAAGAGTCGCAACTGACAAGTAATAAAAAGGCATTTAAAATTAAAGAAGAACAATTAAATGAAGCAAAGAACAATTAAAATGAATCACTTAATATTTATTACATTACATTATATTCATTGATAATTTTTCCGATTTAATATCTCTAATTTTTAAATAAAATGTATGAAGTAAAAGGTAAAAAGAGTTCTTTAAGGAGTCATCAACTTCTCATTTGCGTTTCATTTATCGTTGTAATAGAGATTCTTTTATATTATATGCTATATAGGAAGAAATTCTTACCCAATAGAATCTCAACTGTCGCCTCGCTCATGTAATCATGGCAATCGAAAGTTTTTCCGCCCTCGGCTTGCAGCTTCCGAACCACGCTTTTCGAGTTCTCATTGAAAAGATCGATGAAACTCTTCAGAACATTCAGATGAAAGGTTGGAGCGATAAGTTTACGATGTGACCGCCATTTAGAACCTAGAAAGAAGAAGAGGAAAACCTTCAAAATACATAAAAATATTACAAATCATCAAGTTATCTGCTTTTCTGTTTATAGCCAAATGAGTCTGTGCATTATATTTTATTACTTTGGCATTTAATTTACCAAAGTGATTAAAATGTATATAGAAACGAGCACACAAAGGAGAAGAACAAGGATAATAGAGGAAATAAAAGGGAAGCTTCGTATAAAAATTGAGTCTAACAAAGAGTCCTTTAATAGACACATTTTGTTAATTACGCAATAAATGGCTCCTTAACCCTTTGAAGTAAAGATTTTATCATCCTTTAAAGTGTCCATTGAATGAATACACTTGAAGCTAATGACGTTTTCTAATTAACCTTAACTAGCATTTATTCAAGGATCAGATTCTCCCATGATTAATTCACGGAATTAATTCACAGACTCCGTAAGATAAGAGAAGACACAAAGGAGGAATAAGGAACTTTAAGCCTCTGTTTGATTTCGCTGAAGGTTATATAACCTATTAATAAAACTATTATTAAATTAAATAATCATTTTAAAGTATCGCCAGCAATACACATCATCAAATATCCGATATCTTGCGGTTAATTTCAGTTCCCTTTCAATTACGTTTTATTTAAACTATTAACAATGATTTTGTTGCACGTAACACTCGAAAATATTATATTTCATCCAGAAATCCAACGACGTTATCACTTAATTTTTGTTATTATTTCATCGAGTTGGAAGCAACTCATGAACTCTGTGTCAAAAACAACCGTTTGCTGCATGTGTCTTTAATTAATTATAGAGATATATATTATAGAGATATTCCTTTACTTTTTGTTTTGAATCTTATATTTTTAATCATTCTTCGCAGTGTTTTTGTGAGGAAAGTACATAAAAAACAACCGAAATCAAACAATTTATTAAAGATTTTATTAGAACTAATTAATTAATGGAATAACTTTTGAGAACGTTGATAAAACAAAGTACTATTTTCAGTACAGCGAGACGTCTAAAGTCTAATATTAATACAAGTTTAAACATGAGTTATTTCGGTTATTGGAAGAAAGGAAACGAGAGAATAAATCGTGGCATGATTCTTTGAAATTAAAATCAAAAAAATAATTTAAAACTAATAGGAAACGAAGAATTAAACCAAATAAAATCAAAAACAGCAAATAAAGTATACAATTCACGAAATGAAAACGAAAGTGGTGCTTTGGGGACAAATTTAGGTCAAATGAAGGATATTTAAGGCCATATAAAGCAAAAATTGAATTTATTTTAGAAATTCGGAAAGTTTGCATTCATTTCAGCAGGATGCTCAATAAAAAAATCCTCGCTGTACAGTCAACCTTTGCCCCTAATGAAGGGATTGATCAAGAATAATTGACAGCCCCATTAATTGCAACTATTATTTATATATTTAAAACTACATGATTATTTTCATCTAATAAACGAAACCTATTTATTAGTTATTCATTACTAAGATATACATAAATAAGAATCTAAATCTGAATAATTTGATTATTAATATTTTCAATATTATTGGTGACCAATAGATACCTAATAGAAATATTAACCTAATAGAAATATCAAGGAACCTGAATTATATCCTCAACGGCTTCGTATTTGTTTATATAAAATATAAAGGTTCACAAATTCTGAGATCGTTGACGGTTCTTAAGGATTAAACGCTGTCCGTTAAGGGAGTAACCGTCAGTTTAAGAGAAGAAAAATTTTAGTTAAAGTGCAAGTTAGTACTTTACCGGGAATTAAACAAACCGTATATTATTTTCTGTTCCGATCGATGAAGGAAATCTTATAACAAGTCTAAAATAATCAAAAGACAATGATCCTTTGATTGACGATGACCTTAGGACCCTTTTGCAAAGTTCGGTTAAGAACTAACAAAAAGATTAAACAAAGGAAAATTGTCAGTTAAAGCTGTAGTTAGTGCTTAATTAGACATTGGGACATTTGCGCTTAAATGAGGAATGTAGGATAAAAGATAGGAAATAGAGGAAACAGACATGTAAAGACATCTTCAATGTCATTCATATAACCATCGACTGTGATATCATAGATATAGGCGAATATCAACTTGTTAAATGCGGTATTAAATCGTTAATTCGCATTAAAATAGCAAAATTCACCCCATTCAAGTATCATTTTCAACGTGGTCAATGGTTCAGTGGAGTATTAATAATTAACTACGCTGTTCTATATTCTTGTGGTTTAAATTATGAAGTTGTTTTTATCACTTATATAATATAATCAATTCTATATTATTTTAAAATATTCCTTGAATTTATTACGTCTTTTGCTCCTATCAAAATTGACTAAATTTAGTAGAATAGCAGATAAGGAATTGCAGAGAGTTGAACACCTCGAAAGAGTGGCTGGTGGTTGATAAGAAGCGCTTGAGGATCACGGTGAATGTCTTCTCCTGTGTTGTTGCTGCTGGGCTTGTGACTATTACAATTATTAATGCTTGATCTATAGTAAATCTTGGTCTATTAAGACAGAATGAAGACTGAATTCCATTTGTTAAAGACTTATTAATTAATTAATTATTATTATTTGCAATGAAATATTACTTTTATTTGGATTTCAAAGGTACAAATAATTTTATTCATATATTTAAAAATAATTTTTTACGTAGACTTCGAAATTACTACTTTCATAAATAGGATAATTCAATTTTCTTTCTCCCACGACTCACCCCTCATGTTTATTTTAAACTTTTTCTTTCAGTTTGTCGCTTTTGTTTGATTGCTTTATTTTCGTTGCATCTCGAAATAGAATAGAATAGAAAATTTCCACACTTTTAGACGTCCGAGTATGTAAATTGTAAAGAGAAACCAAAAAAGAACTCGACTTAGAAAGGAAGCCAGCCCCATCTCCACCTCCGCCTCCCCTTCACTAAGAGAGCAATTGAATTGAGAATTGTTCCTGCGGCGAATGTGGGTGTTGTAAGGAGAAGGAAGAGTGGAAAGCGGTCGGAGGGGAGTGCGTTTGCCATTCGCCGAATGCCTCAGAATAAAGATTCGTTCGTTTGTTTGGTTGTCCGTTAGTTTTGCGACTGTCTGACGCGAATCAGCGCAGTTGTTGTTATATGAATTAATTATTATATTTATGAATTGTAGTTGAATTTAGTTAGACCGAGCAGGTTTACCCTCACTCTCCCCTCCTTTCGGTCTTTTCCATTGATGATGACGATGATGATGCTTAAAACGTACAGAGAACTAAAAATATGAGAGTATTTTTCTAATTTTTATTACATTGAATGAAGACTCGTTGTCGTCGTCGTCGTTATGTTCAGACGACTTTAGCGCCATCGCTTTACTAATTTTGCTTTTGTTTTCCAAATATGTATTTTCATTGTGTATAAATTAGTTTTTCATTTGTTCTATATGTTTATACGTATTATTATTATTATTATTATTATTTGATTATTATATGATTATTAATCACTTTCATAATTGGTATAAATTTAAAAATCTATCTCAAAACTTCTATGATTTAATTAATTTAATTTTCTACGAGTTCTTCAACAAACCTGTGCTTATCAAGAGTCCATCGCCCAACCACGGCTTAAAAAATCTGTATTCCGAAGCTTTATCGATGTAAACTTGGCTGCTGAGCAGAATCTCGACGTCCCTCGGGTCGAATATGAAGACCACCAGCTTCGGTCCGATCCACATTTTCGCCACATGTTCGAAGGCGTCACTTTTTCCGATGACAGTTTTGAAAACAGCTGCATGGAAAATCAAAGAAAACTTACAGTCGAAAAAAGTTAAACAAGAAATGGAATTAAAAACAAAGTATTCAAAAAATTCCAAAAATTCCCAAAATAGTAACCAAGCTATAATTTTAAATCAAATTTTCTAATATAAGAAATCAACTGCAGACGACGAAAAAACGAAGAATAAGAAATTATTTTTCAGTAATGATTTTAGTGTTTTCTTTATTGATATTCTAATGTCTTTTTATTGTAAAATATATTGACTACTAGCGTCTATGTATATTCTCTATAGAATTCTGGATTCTAAATTTTATTTGTAAATAAACGAAGTAATCATATAAATTTAGTTTCCTGTTTCAAAAGCGGTGATTAAGTTTTTGTAATGTATTGTGAGTTCTGTGACAAAATTTAAGTGATAAAAGTTATCAGCAGCAGACGGAAAGAGGAACAAAACGAAAAGCCAATGAACTTAGAATTTACTTCCACTAAATGTAGTTTTTATTTTCACTTCTTTGGGGTTAAAACAACTGATAAACTTTAGTAGAAATTCTACTGAAAAAGGGGAAAAATATCCAAAAATCTATGCTTCGTTTTTAAACAAAAAAATTATAACAAAAAAAAGGAAAGAAAATTCAATTTCTTTTAATGATATATTTTTATGTACAGTTAATTTTCGAAAATTACGAAAATATAAAACCACCTTTTTTAAATGAAAATTTTAAGAATTATTTAAAGAATCTCTTTACATAATTTAGTTAAAAGAATGAATTCACATACACGCTGCCGGTCCCACGAAATCGAAAAGATGGCCGATGACCGGGTGTCCTTTCGGTCCTGGCAGCTTCGCAGCCAATTCGTAGAGATGTCGCCGGGAGAGGCGCCAATAAACGAACCACAAAATAATCGTTGGCAGCAGCAGGAAGTTGAACACCGTCGACGGCGAGACGAGCAGCGGGTCTTTTAAAGTCTCCAGAGTCATGATCGATGAAAAGTAACCGCCAACAGGAATGGAAAACAAATTGCAATTTGCAACCCGAATTTCTTGTTTCTCTTTTGATAACTTTCTTATGCACTGACAAGTCACTAAAAGTTTTCGTATTTCACTGCTCCAAGCTTTGTAATGATGAATAATTAATTATTTGTGTGTGTGTGTGTGTGCACTTTTTCCTTCAGCGTTTTAATTTCTATTTCCTCGATTTTCATTACAAAGTTGTGAATCCAACTAAAATTCAAATCTTGCCCATGCAAGCAACCGACCGACGCGACTCCGAATCAATTTAGACACTCTGAGCTCGTTTCGTGTGTCCAGCCGCTTTTATAGCCTTCCTTTAAGCTCAGCTTTGTTGCTATTGCTATTGTTGTTGTTTTTGTTGTTTTTGCTACTCATTCCGATAGCGAGTTCGTCGACGATGGAATGAGCAGCGCATACGAAGTGTTCATTTCGTTGTTGTTGCTGTTTAACGAAATGTTTGTCGTTGTTTGGATTTTTTTTGTTGCTGTGTGCATCGTTTTCCTTAGGTTTGTTTTAGCTTTGATCGCAGACGTTATTTGCTTTTCCTTTGCTGCAGCTCTCATTGCAGTTGTTGTTGTTTCTACTTGTGTCACCAATGTTTGTTTACGATTTGTTGCTTGTGGTTATTTTTTTTTTTTTTGTTATTTTGTCTCTCTCTTTGAATTTCCCTTGTTAATATAATCTGAGCCGAGCGTTTGTCGCTTGTTGCATTTGAATAAGAGTTTGTCCAGCATTCTCTCACTCTCTCCCAATCTCTCACTCTGTCTCCTGTCTTTGTCCTCTCTTGATTTACTTTATTTTTGCATTGTTACTTTGTAGTTTTGCACATCATTCAGTCAATTCGTGTGTTACGTCGCAGCTCACAAAAATTTTAATAGCAGAAAAAAAACGAAAATAAATAAATGAACGATAATTTCTTTCGCGTTTTGTTTTATTTGTATTCTATAGAAATTAGCATTAAATAATTTCATATAAAAACAATAAGTTAAGAAATAAAAATAATCAAAACGTGTTCAGTATGTTTAAAAATATTTCTGTTTTAATTTTCATGTTATTTCAAAACTTCATTTTTCTCTTTTTCTAAAGAACTTTCATTGAAGTCTTTGTTAGTTTCCAACTTTTATTCAAATATAAAAGTTCCATAAAAGTAATATTTGAATAAAGTAATGAAGAAATTAATGAGGAAATTCTTTCTACGTCGCCATCGTTCTTCAAATATTCGCAGTAGCATAACAACGCACAACAACAACAACATAAAGCCGTGCAGTCTCATTACGGATCCTCACACGAAATGCAGCAATCGTTGAGCTTGTTTCGTGCTCAGCGTGAGTGTTGCTCTCTTGCCGGGAAACACGCAACGAAGCGATGCGTTCCGTGAGAGCATGAAAAGCGAAGCTGATATTTTAGGAAACGGCGTATCTTTTTATAAGAAAATAAATTTGAAAATAAAAGTTAAATTCGTTGACGTGGAAGTCAAAGTCCAAGTGTTTTTATCGGGTACAAGTTTAAATCAATGCCGGATTTTAACCTGTTGAACAATATTGAGCTCTGTGTGTATTTTTCATTGCAGTGGGATTCATGGAAAAGAAAAGGTGAGGATTTAATTTATTTATCTATTAAAAGCAAATATTTTTTCGGGTTTTTTATAATTTCCGTTTCTGTCCTTTTAAAAACTGCTATTTTTACGTCGCTTTTCTTTTCTTATTTTCTCACCTTTAAACTATTTTTCGAATGGACTTGGCAATTAAATTGATTCATTAAGTAAATGAGGTAAAGAAAGTAAATTAAAATAGATAAACAATGGAAAAATTACGTAAATGGAAATAATTGAAAGGTGTTAATAAACTTATTAAAAAAGAAGGCAACATTTAATGTCAAAACAAGTAAAAAGTATGCAAAAAGCCGTAAAAAAGCCCTGGACATAAAAATAAATCCGCGTAAAAAAAGAAGAGACAGAGAGAGAGAGAGAGAGAGAGAGAGACAGACAGAGAGAGAGAGAGAAAGAGAGCTCCAACTTACGAGAAATGAAGCGCTTTGAACAAAGCATCTTGTGCACAGAGAGCATCCATTTCGAGAAAGTGAGAGAGAGAAAGAGAAGTAAAAAAAGCTTGTCTTACAATTATGTTTATCACAATTTTTTCGTTTGTTGTTTTTACACTGAAAATGTAGCAGTTAAGGAAAGTTTCAATTAATAATTTTCAAAGTAAATGAATATTTCTTCTGCTCAATATTACTTCCGGAATCAATGTAGGATGTGATTCATCAATTAAAGTGTGTAAAATATAGTTTAAAACCAGGCTGAAGTAAATATCAATAATTGAAAGTGTAGTGAATTGTTACAATTGCTAAATATGTACGGCGAATTTTTCCTGGGGCTCTCCTTTTCCAATTTTTTTAGCATCCGTCCTTTTATTGCACAAAATTGCAAAAAAATTCTCATTGCAGTCTCAACTCCAAACAAAATTGAGATCTCATTCGGGTGCATATCTGAGTGGACTCTACAGAGAATTATCCTGATGTTTAGAATTTTTGCAAATAAATCTTGGGGATACTGTAAAAAAAGATTTCAGTTTATCGTTTTCTAGATCCCCGAAACCTGATGAAAGCATTTCTTACTTTGTGTTTGTTTGGCTTAAGCCATGGAAAAGGAATAACTTTTTCTTTCTCTATGCTTAAACACAACCTTAGCATTCTTTTCAGTGCTCTCGAGTTGACAGCATGCAAAAATGCTTCTCCAATCTGTCATAACAAAATGCAAAACAGGAATAATAATAAGCGAAAATTGATTGAATTCCTTAAATGCTTTCAGCTAAAGTTTTTACAGAGTCTTTCCAGCTGCATTGGATTCCCACTTTAGTTAAATTTAAATGATAGAACTTGCAACTCATTATAATAAGAGCGTGTATACGCGGAAGGAAGCTTCCGTATCTCTATGTGATCACACATACATATATTTTTTATAATCAATAAAATAAAACCGGCTCTGAAATATATATTAAAAAAATCTCTAATGAAAATTAAAGATTTCAAACAAAGTCTTTTATTAAAATAAACAAACCTTTATACAAACTAGATTACAAGCATTTCATTTGAAAAAGTATTTCAATAATTAATTAATAATCTTTTAATATCTAATTTATCATAAATTTATTTTATTTATTTATTATTACTTTATAAACCTGATTAAGTCAACTAATCTTTAATTCTATATAACATTAATTAAATTCTATTACGTATATGAAAAATTATATAAAATAATTAAATTTCATATGTATTTATATAAATATTTATGCATTCGTGTGTATTTTGAGCAAGGAACAAAGTGTATATTCATGGTAACTCTTTCGTAAACTATTATAATGAAGTCAATTCAAAATTTCCCTGACAGAAAAAATATCCAAAGTAATTCTCGATAAATGCGAAAGTTCGTCTGTCAGTCAGTGGGTCAGTTTCCTTTCTACGGTTTCGTTTTTCCACATTTCGAGAAAGAAATTTGCTATGGAAAGATATTGAGGGCTTGAAGGATAATTACACGGTGCCTTTTTTCAAGAGAAGTTAAGTGGCTAAATAAATTTGAATCGAACATCGAATGATGTTTGAAAAACATCGCAATTTCGAAGGACTCCACAAACTTTTCAATGCTGACAATTTGCAATCTTACAGGCATAAGTAAATGAAATTTCGCAATTACTTGCTTAGATAATCTAACAGACCCTTCAATAATGCTTTATATGATCGAGGTCAAGTATTTTGTAGCTATGAACTTTGTATTTGTTGCGTTTCTATACTCTCGTCTATAAAATCATGATTGATCAATAAAAATAAATTGTTATTGGACGAATTTTCGAATTTCCTCCCTATTTTATTAACCTAGTTTATTAGTTTAAGTTTATTAACACACATAACTCAGGTTCAGGTTGTAACAAAAATTAAAATGTTCATAATTACACAATTTTAAAAATATAAATTAACAAAAAGTCCAAAAAAGAAAAAAAATACATAGAAAAAAATAAATAAGATACCTAAAATAATAATTACATTTTTTTTAATTGCATATTTACAGTGAAAGCTCCCGTGGGCGGACACCGATCGTCACAGCAGCTTTGTCCGTTAGCGAGAGGTGTCCGCCTTCGGGATAGTTGATTAAAAATGGTCGGTTTTCACCACTATTAAATACATACACTTAATATACATACACGTAATAGTATGTAAATTAAAAAAAATTTAAACGCATTGCATCTTTAATATATATATACATATGTTTATTTATTTATTTAAAAAAAAACAAATTATGTAATTAACTTTAAAATTATGTGCTTGGGAAAAAGAACTGGCGAATTGTAGACTGCTTAGATTTTTCTTGTCTCCATTTTTTTTGCATTTCTTCGAAATGGTTTTCCAAAGTGTTTAATTTTTCATATGCAACAAAATCATCTGATGCGAAAGCTTTTAAACGCCCTATTTGTATAAGAGCTTCTTCAAACGATTTAATTTTATCGATTTCTTATTCTACAACATCCTCTTCTGACTCACTTGATAATATTTCTGGAGTTTTTTCATCTTCGATATTTACCTGTATTTCAAAGCTGTCATTTTCAGTGTAGACTGTGTTATCGATGTTTGAAAATTCTTCAAAACTAGTTTCGGTAATTTCTGAAATTCTTTGGAAATTTATTAGAGTTGCTAATGGCACCTCATCATCTGGATCATATTCATTGACATTATGGTTCTGATACATAAATCCGGCTTTGCGGAAACAGTTTACTATTGTAGCAGGTTCAACTTTTTTCCAAGCTGTTTTTATAAAACATATTGCGTCTAACACATTTATATTTTTTGATAGCTCTGAAACTGAACTGGCCGAACTAATTTTTGTGACTACGGAACTTAAAATCAAGCTTCTATAGTTAACTTTAAAATTTTGAATTATGCCTTGGTCCAAGGGTTGACAAACAGAAGTTGTATTTGCTGGCAAAAATACAACATTAATATTGTTAAGTGATAAGGATGAAATGCGGCATTATCTAAAAATAAAAAAATTTTTCTATTGCAAGTCCGCATTTTATTATCCATTTGACGCAGCCACTCGCTCATAATGTCTCTAGTCATCCAGGCCTTTTTATTGGATTTCCAATCAACTGGTAATTGGGCAATAGACATATTTTTAAATGCGCGTGGACGAGCAGCTTTACCAATAACTAATAACATTTCCTTCTCCCCAACCATGTTAACACAAAACAAGATTGTAAGTCTTTCTTTGGACAATTTACCCCCAGTGCATGTTTCTGATTTCAATGCCAATGTCTTTGTAGGAAGTGCTCGAAAAAAAAGACCACTCTCGTCTGCATTGTAAATGTCTTGTGCCTTGTACTCAGCAAGTATTGAAGAAAGTGCGTATTCCTAAATTGAATAACATCTGCATAGGGAACGTCGGCCGCCTCTCCTGATATGCTCTGAAAAGCAATGTTATGTCGCTTGCGCCATTTTTGTAGCCACCCATTTGATGCAGAAAACCCATGATAACCTATTTTTTCAGCTATTTCTTTTGCCTTTGCCATTACAATTGGTCCGGAAATAGGCAAATTCTTGCTTCTGACTATTGAAAACCAATCAAAGCAAATTTTGTCAAGCTCTGCACCTTTTGTAGGCAATTCTTTTTATAATTAATATTAACTCCCGATTGCCAACTGTCTTTCAGATTTGCCTTATTTCTCAAAATATTTGCAGACTGGGTTTTACCAATATTATATCTAAAATTTACACAATTAAGATACTTTATTCACAATGTTTTATCTTATTACCTTTTTGCAATTTCACGCACAGAAAGTTTTTCTTGTTCATACACATTTATAATTGTAATTTTTTCTTTAAGTGAAAGAGAATTTCGCCCGGCCATTATTACGATAAAAAATTGTCGACAAATCGTGACACGACCTTATTTAATCAACAATTGCTTTGAAATTAACACTCTTAACAAAGATCAAAGAAAACTGTGCAACAAACTGTCAAAAACTGTGGTTTAAAGAAAGGGGAATCACACAATTTAATATGTTTAAGTCCGTATGACACTTAAAAAGCAGTAAATGTACGTCAGTGTTGCTCTGGTTTTTTGTTTTGTTATCATTAATGTATGTATTTCTTGCACCTTTCTCCAAACATATTTTTTTCGTCCGTCTACAGGAGGGGTTTTATAGAAAAAGGGTGTCCGCGTCCTGCCATGGGAGTGTCCGTCTAGCAGAGTGTAATTTGTTCTAAAAATACTTCGAAATTCAAGGAACTGAAGAAACTGTCCGCTTATTAGACGTGTCCGCCTGCGGGAGCTGTCCGCAAGTAGAGTTTTCACTGTATATAGAAATAGTACGTAATTAGTTATTTATTTATTCTTCGTTCTTATACATTACATTATTATTATTTTTTATTTGAATAGTTATAAATCTTTTTATCATATTGTCTTTTTATTATTATTCGCGTCATTATTTTTTTTATTATATCAGTAATATACATATATGTATATTATATATATTCGTTATTATATTGTATATCTATTATTAACTAAACGAACCTAATTCAAAATTTTAGTATTTTTTCGAGGTGGATACTTTCTTTTTTAATAAAAAGTAGTTAGAATTGATAATAATAGCTAATAATAATTAGCTATAATTGTTAATAATGATGCATATAATAATAATTTCTATGATATTCAAATTTAAAATAACTATTGTTACGGCTTATATGATAAAATTGTAATGTCTGAGAAACACAAAATTAAATATAAGACGAAGTCTTTACACATAAGCCTAAAAGCGTGCTTTAGAAAATATTTACTATACAAGTATGTGAGGCAAAGGTTTTCAATTTCTATAAACTGATTACTTACTTTAAGTAAGTACACTTAAACTTACACTTAAAACTACATAACAACAGAATTAATTATATTAAAAAGGAAAACAGAATTTAAAAGACTCTTAAAAATCTAAAAAACGGTTTTAAAGGAAAAAATGTCAAAAATTCATTTCACGAAGTAGTGCAAATTTAAGATATTTTTTTACTTCGTGTTTCTAAAGAAAAAAGAAAAATTACAATGGGAAAAACAAAATTAAATAAAGTAATGTAATAACAGTATCCATTGGTATTGATCTAATATTTTTCTCTTCTTTATTTTTTATTGTTTCAGTCTCTCGTCGTGATCCTTTGCTTCAGCAACTGCTCCGCTTCTTCTTCTTTTTATTTTACACAGACGATTCATAAATGACAATTTGTAAAACTTTCGGTTTATTATTTTGAGCATCCTTCACCTCCCTCAAAATGGCGTTTGTTATCGCATGCAACGCTGCAATATCGCGCTCCCTTTCATTCTTCTTACCGCTCCCCGTGTTCCACTTCGGCATCGACACCTAAAAATGTTTGCAGATCATCCAACGAATCACAAAAAATTTACATGCAATAAAATAAAATCAAATAAGTATAAAAATATATTTAATTAAATGGCAGAATCCTTAAAAATATATACCAATGGAAATTTAATTCAATGGCAGAAATAAAAGCTGTGAATATATTGTTTAGCAGGAGTGAACGAGACAACACTACAAATGTAAGGTGAAGTCGAAGTTTTTAGTTTTATGTGCTGAAAGTTGAAAAAGAGTGGGGGGAAATTAAAGTAACGAGCGTTGTGTGCGAATTTCAATGCCTTCTACTGGTGTGTGTGTGTGAGAATTAATTTTTACTCTTCGTATTTACTCCTTCTGGAGGTGCTCTTCTGGAAGAAGCGAAGTGCAATGGCTTGCAATCGATCCCATTCCATACAAAAAGAAGAGAGAGAATCATCGAGTTGGCAAGGCATGCTACTTCCTTTTAGAAGCGCTCCGAGCAATTCTAAGACTGCTTCTAGCCCCTTCTTTTTTCTGCTGGGAAGCACAGTCGCAAACCACAGCAAGGTCATTTCAAATGTAGGCTGAACAGCTGGTGCCGCTGCTCAAGCATCTGCTACGTCGGTTGGTTGCACATTTAAGATGAATTGAATTCCGGTAACGTTTTAAATGCTTTCAGAAACATTTTCTGCTATATTCAACGGTGCGTATGAGTGACAGAAATTGCTTCTTCGATTTAATGAAAGTCAGGTGGAGAAAAGCAGAGTAAAAGATGAGTTTTTAAAGAGTGCAAATGGTGGAAAGACAACGATAACTAAACTATGCATTGTAGCCTATTGCTTACAACACAACCACACGTACATACTTAAGTTCATATGTACAAATATTAGTAATGACGGTTAAACTACGTTAGTACCTTGTTCTTAAGTTTAAGTTTTTTTGTGAACGCAGTATCCTAAAAAGTAATCATAAACAAACAGTCATAAATATACAGTTAGGTTATAGTTATAGTTATATAAAAAGGCAGCTACATTAACTAAATTAAACGAGTAAGTTGCAGCTACTAGTAGAGTTACGATATCTTAAATAATAGCTACAAAGGTCATGCAAATATTATATATATATAGACACACACATATAAAGTTTTCACCTCTAGACCTAATCGTTGCACACAATGGAAGATCAACGAAACTAAACACCTAAATCTTGATGGTACCAGATAAGCAGGCGGTGTTTAGGAGCGTGGAGCACGTCTGAACCGAAAGCCGCGATAAGTAACGGAGCCACGGCGTCTGTGGATGATGGGATAAGCTAACTTCATGCCGACAGACGAAACTGTACATTAAACGAACGTCGCTTCATGTAAAAAAACGAGATGGTTCCTTTTAACAGAGGTTATTGCAATCCTAAAGATTACAGTCGAAAGATAGGCTTGACAAAAGCTAGGCTATACAAAAGAATCAAGAGCAGGAGGAATTCCAAGTTCCTTTCCTATGTATGGTTCCGGCTCTAATACCGGCTGTGTTCCAGTGGAACCTCAGCAATACCATGCCTCAGCTTACCATGTTAATGGGTGCTATGGCATTCTGGACCACCTTTCCTTCCCCCGCCCCCGAACTCATGGGAACTACATGGACAAATAAAAAAACATAAAGAACAAAAGCCGAAAAGTAGGGAGGAAGTTCCTCGTTGGGAAAGCTATTGCTTTAAGGAGGGAACCTACGGTAGCCCACGGCTCAGAGAACCAGAGTATCTTACGCTAGTGCCATTAAGTGCCTCAGAATGGTTGTACTTCCGAAGTCGTTCCCTGAGAATATACTCGCTCTAGAGAAGCTCGGAACATTTGAAGAGGCGCTCGTGTCTGAAATGGTGAATGTTGGATGAAAATCCAATTCGACGGTATCCACTTTTGTAGTATTCGAATGCACACCACCATCATTACACAAGTAAATCTGCACCATGCGAAACGCGCCTCGGCAAACATCGTACGGGTAATAGTCAAGAAATAGTTGCCATGGGCCTTCCAAAGGTAGATAATGGGACTAACAAATAAACGCAGATAATATACGACAATCGTAGCGATGTCACACGTACGAGTATATTGCTGCGGAAATATACTAATTATATATGTCTTTCAGAATTACTAACAAGGGAGTACCTATAGAGCTGCCGGTAAATACTGGAATGCGTAACGAATGTTGTTGTGGCTTTAGCTTTCCTACTAGGGGACGAGCCAAGGCCACCAATCGATACTGTTGTTAGATTGGTGGATACTGCCGCTGAGCAGAATACCACTGCTACTAGGATAAGACAGCAACGCGTATAATGAAGCATTGGAGAGTACCGAAAAGAACGCAGGAGGTGAGTACCTTTTAGGATATATTTAGCAGAACATTTAATTCGGAAACAATCCGGATCCAAAAGTTTCCGGGAATCCTTTGAAAGTATCACAGGAACATCTGAGGCAACTAGAATTCGCAAAGTCTTATCAAGGAGTGCAAGTATATCCGCATCGCTCAAAAAAAGTCGGGAAGATTTATCGGAGGTGAGTAAGAAAAGGCTCAACTGTTACTCAAAACTCACTTTTTAAGATCGGTTACTCATGAACAGAAGGAGGCAACTGGCAGCACAGTTGTGGCCTACAAAATAGAAACGGATACACGTACAGAAACTATACTCTAAGGACAAAGTTAATTCAGCGCTTGGAACTTTCAAACCATATAAGTACTCAGGTTATTGTTTGACCACGTTTCTATTAAAGATCATAGAGAAGATAGTCGACAATTTTCTACGGAACGATAAAGCAGATAAGGTAATTCTTTATCGGCGTCAGCATGCATACACAGCAGTTCAGCCAATAAATCGATAACTCCGTTGAATTCAAGAAAGTCTTACACATACTAAGGAAAAGTACTGTCTCTACTATCTATTGTGTAGCACAGTAGTTGTTGAGCTCTAATGCAACATGACAGGGGCAAGACTATACTGCCAAGGGTATACTCATGACATAGTTATAATACCTCGGGGTAAATTTGAAGAAGCTATCTGATTCAACAGGGATGGAGAATAACCATACAATAATGTAATAAGTCGGGCGTCAAATATCATAACAAAACAAAACTGAAGTTTGTGCTATTTCCAAGAAATTCCTCTTGGTGCAATAATCATGCACATGAAAGAAGTTCAGTACTAAGGAGTAATTTTAGACCTAAAGCTGAAATGGACACCGTATATTGACTCAATAGTCAACCTAGCAATCAGGCTTATCAGGATGATAACCAGGCTTATCATCATATACGGAGCAATTCAAACTATAAAAAATGCAAAACCTTACACAGGGAGCAAGGACTGGCTTGCTTATGTATAACGGGAGCGTGGTAACCACGATACCACGGCAAGAGCTGGAAGAGGAGTCAGAAGAACCTTCCCTTCGTCGGAGCAAAAAACAAGTTATATATATTGTAGCGACCAGGGCATGTTGGTGTAAAAGGCAATGAACAAGTAGATCGCCTAGTTAGGGAAGATGCCACTACTGAGCTAGTGGGACCCTTCTATTAGAAATGCGCCCGTTATATTATACCAAAAACTGAGAATTGAAGAAGAAGAACTCAGATTGAAATATTGGAAAGTTAACTAGCCTAGCAACACTACAAATAGGCTGCGAATAGGGGCTCGGTTTTCTAAATGGCGACTGTAGTCTGAGGAAACACTGCCGATACCCTATAGGAGTTATCGACGACCAGTCAGTCCATAAAGGCCCAATTTATACTAACCTCATATGCGGCGCTTGCGTCTGCATTTCAAACAGTTAACATGAGTGAGGAAAGAGTAAGATCCGTGAAGGTGAGTAAAATTATCAGGCCAGCTCATAGGATAGGGAACTGTAAGATCGAGCAGGATAGATCAGGTCGCAAAAAATATTAATAACAAAAAATAATACTCGTATTGACGATAAATAACGGTAAAACTATTAATATGTTATCATATTATTTCTCTGAGTGTATTATTTCAATTTTTGTCGGACACGTTCATTATGCTTTTATGAAACCATGACTCCCTAATACATAAACTACATAATTAATAAAGTTTTCGCTATTTTAAGTTTAAAAGAAAAATAGCAATAACTTTTGACTTTGAGCCTTGTACAAAGTGTTTAAAGAAAAAAATTTAATTAAAAGCTCTTCATTATTGTGAATCAATTCAGATGAAATATAAAACTGATTTCAAACAACTCCGGAATTTTACATCGAAACATAAAGAAAAAATTTAACAACACGAACAACAATCGATTTCAACACTTTTACTCATTCGCCAAATCTACGTGGAAAAAGAAAACTACGAAGACATCCCGAACTTTCCCCTAATGCAACTTACCGTTAGGACACGTTGCAGTGCCGTGTAATCGAGACCGGTGCCGGCAGTTTCACCCAAGCGACGCAAAGTTTCGGCCATGGGACCGGAAAGTTCCTGAAAAAGATTTCGAAATATACAAGTAAAGTGAAAGGAGCTCAAAGCTTTGAAAACATTTGGGTTAAAAATTAATCATAATCATCTGATTGGACTTTTCAATCGACGGAAGTTTATGAAAAGCGAAAAATACGTCACCTGCAGCTTGGCCCAGCTGGATGCATACTGACGCCGCACCAACTCAATAATAGTCGAGGTGAGCGCCAAGCCAATGAGTATGTAAAGTGTACAAAGCAGCATGTAGTTCGGCTTCTCTGAGCAGGAAAAGGAAAAAGGAATGTTACAAAAATGCTCCTTTCCGTCGGGCCAGTTCACACGAAGCTTCGTGATAACGTTTGCACTTTTGTTGATCGCAGATAAGTAAACAAACACGTTAAGTCAGTGATGACGGCCTCATAAGTCTTCGTGTGACATGGCCCACACATTTAGCACACATAATTTCAACTTTTGCACTCACTTGGCACCAAGTCGCCGAAGCCGATGGTGGTCATGGTTATGAAACAAAAATAGAAACCATCAAAGAAAGTCCAATCGTCCTCCCAGAGAAGCAGGAGTCCGGCGCCGATTGCCAGATAAACGCCCAGAAAGCACACCGCCAGCAAAGCGTAGAACCATGTTTTCCCAGCGAAGTTGGTGAGCGAAGATTTGTCTGTGGTGAAAAGCGGAAATGAAATTAAATAATTTCACAAACAGAGCAACAAAAAAATTTCAATATTAACAAATGATTTTTTCATATCTGCTCGTTCTTTGAATTTGTTTAATCTATTTTTAATTATTTATTTGACTTACTCGGCATGTGTCGACCGACCACGGAGACCGCCGTTGCGAACAATCGACCCCAGTCGGCGATAACTGTTAAGGTGAACGGAATGCCGACTAGAGCGAAACATATACAGAAAACACGTCCGCCCGTGGTTACAGGAACAATGTTTCCATAGCCTAAAGTTGCAAAAATTAGCAATTAATTATACAATAATTAAATTGAGTGTGTAAATCTGAAATGTGTTGATGCTGATTTCTTTATTGCGACTCGCTTATATACGAATGTACGAATGTTCTGCATAAGCACGAACGCAAAAAGCGCTTTTTAATCACACATCATTACGATAAAACAATCAAATAGCAGCTGCACTGCGATATCAACTTTAACAGGACAGCAACAACAGCAGACAATTCCGTTTGCCGCAAAAGCAATAAAATTCAACACGAAACCACTCGACGCTCGTTCGTCAATCAGTCGTAATTTATCATTCACGTGTGTTGTTGTTCTCTGTTGAAGGATCGCTTCAAGTTTAAATGGATGACGGCGATGAATACACGATGACGTTGCTGTTGTAATGCTGCTTCGGCTGAACAGCAGAGCTTCGACACAAAATGGTTTGTTGCTAGACTAAGCAAATGATGAAAAACGCGTATCGCTTTTTGTTTTTGTGAAAACGTTTACGACGTCGTAATGGTTTTTTTTTTGTGTGTAAAGCATCGCTACTTTTTGCTTTTCATTGGTTTGTTCAAGAGCCAGAAGTCAAGAGCCAAATGACAAAAGATATTGGAAAAACATAAAAATTTATATGAAAAAGCAAGTGGTTGTGAGAGAAACCAAGAGACAACGTAAATAAACGTTGAAGAAAATTGCATTACAACAGTTTTAAAATATGCGAAATGTTAAAAAACAGAATTTTTTGCCTAATTTTAAAGTTTTAAGGATTCCTTTGTGCTTGTTGCTATGAAAGTTGATATAAAAATAATATTGTTTTAGCATTAATAATACATAAGGTTGAAGTTGGACTCTTTGACACTCGTAGCCATGAATAAATTTCATTTGCATTTATAGTAAACAAAAACGCAGACGAATAGAATTTCATTTTTCACGAAGTTTTCTAATTTCCGTCGACGTTCAACTGCCAACTTACCGATTGTTGTCAGAACTGTCGAAGAGAAGAAAACCGCTTGAAGGATGCTCCATCGTTCGTACGGCTCCGGAAAATCCTTGTCTGCTTCGATTAGTAGGCCACCCTCGGCCGCTTCCTGAACAGCCTGCAACCGGAGAAGAAGAAACATGACATCACATAAAAAATTGAAGTTTATCGTGATTGTTAGAGAATCGTTGGTGGTCCATTGGTCAGTTTCCTTTCAAGCATCATTTATTTCGATTTTAATTTTTGCTTTTTCTGTACTAATATTAAAATCGCCGGAATTCAAAGAATAGCAGCGCAAACATCAAGTATAATTTTTGTAGGCCATGTCTTTGTCTCCCGCCATTGTCCCCTCTCCCATCTTCCCCTACTCACCACTTCGTACTTGGCCAACTCGAATGACAGCAGATGGTCCAAATTGTTTACATCGCTGTTGTTCAGAATCGCTCGCATGAAACTTTCGCGCTGCGTCTTCACCACATTCTTCAGGTACGTTAAACGCTCGACTTCCGCAGGACGTTCGAGTTGTCTGAAAATCTTACAAAAAGAAAGAACCTCGTACAAAATAGGACAATCGGAAAATAATCGATTATATTGCAAAAACATTTAAAAAAATATTACAAATATTAAACGATAAATGAAATTGCATCGAATACAACAGACAGATTTCGTCTGTGTCTGTTGAGAGGTTTTTAAGTACAAAGCGATTGCATCATTCGCTGTGTTCAATGAAAATTGATTGATTACTTTTGGCATTAAGTCGCTTTCAGTTTCTCCCCTCCACTGGAGCAATGAGTCACGCCCCCACCCCCTCTCCTTCCTTTCCCACATCATCCTTCTCCAACTGACAAACTTGCAATATGCTTCCCTGCCTTGCAGAACATTTCCCCATTAATTGTGGATGTTAAATTTCATATTTTCCTAAATCAATCTTCTCTTTTGTTCCTTTATTCTGTAGTTCTCTTTCTGCGCTCTTCTCTCTCTCTCTCACCCTCTCGATAACGCATTAAAAACAACCACAAATGTATGAAAAACATTTTAACCAAATAATTTATAGAGCAAATATAAATAGAAACGATCAGTGTTTTGTTTAGAGACAGAAGATAAATAAAAATACGAGAGCGTCTACATTGCAAATGTTAAAAAAAACAAACAAAGAGGAAAATACATTATAAAAAGTAGACGAAAAGAAAAAGAATTAAGAATAAACTCTTAAAGGTTCTGATTAACTTTAGGTTTAAGATTTGAGGCAATATTTTGTAATTAAGCGCTTATAAATTTAAATACATTGAATTGCTTGTGACTTTTTATTAGATACTCTCGGCTAATTTGTTCGGTACATAACCTTCTAAATCACATAAATCTCATTGAAACGCATATATTAAATAAAATATATTTTTTAATGCTATTAAAACTCTGCAAATTCTTTTAATACATCGTACATAATTTTAATGCTACATAAATGATTATTTTGTACACAATTTTAATACTCTAAAGACCCTTTTGATGTTTTGTACATAATTTTGATGTTTTTTACACAATTTCAATGCTTCGTACATCATTTTAATGTTTCGTACATCATTTTAATGCTTCGTACATCATTTTAATGCTTCGTGCATCATTTTTTGTTTGTGTACATCCTCAAAAACTTTTTGTTCATCATTGCAATGCACTATACATCATTTGCACAGCGTGTTCATTCATCGTACATAATTTTAATGCTTGTTACAGCGTTTTAATGCATCGAACCAAATATTAAATCTTCGTGCATCTTTTCCAGTCTCTTAAAGACATCGTGCATCTTTGCTCAACATTTTAATGCTGTGTACATTATTTAAATGTCCTTTGTATTAATCTTATGTCTTTTACAAGTGTTGATATAAATATTAGCGCAAAATCACTTCGTAATTCGCTGATGGCTGTCAGTACGTCATCAATACAAATTTGCTACGAATTTCTTGTCACCAACTCGTATTTGAAATATAATAATTTTTGATTATAGTCCAACTTCTTATTACAACTTAAAGTTAAATAAAATATATAAATAAAATATAAACTATGTAAATAAAAATTAAATAAGAAACATTAAAAAAATTTTGTTATTATGTTGGTGATGATATGAATATTTTTTCTTATCCCAAAAAAATAATCAAAATATGTGAAGAATCTTCAAAATCTGAAGATTTTCGCATGTTGAAAATAAATCTTTTTGTTGCTATTCTTGTATTTATTGTTATTTCAACCGCAGTTGTTGGTAATATTTAATTTTTGTTATATTAATAGAAAAATAAGCAGAAAAAACAAATGAAAAACAGAAACGTGTTATTTAAAGTGATTTTTTTTTAAAATAGACAAAAGTTTATAAATTTTTCGCCACTTCCAAAATGATTCATCGTGAAGTAGCAGACATTATTCGAAATTTATATTTTTTATCAACAGATATTACGAAAATTCAAATTTAAATAAAAGAATTTTTTGTGTTCAGCTCATTTCGTTTCCTCGATGTTTTTTTTATTTATTTTGCTCCTTTCTGTTTGGTTTAAATTGTTTTACATTTTCCAGTGGAGTTTCACCCTTCATAATCATAAATATTTTAATTACCATAAATTATCAACTCATGGAAAGTCATTCGGTGCACTCAGCGGCACTCATCGCCACATGCTTATCGTAAAACCCAATGAAAATAAACAAAAGTGGATGCGATAAAAAAAACCAGCTGAAAATACGAACACAAAAAAAGGAATGAGATTTTTTAATATTTTTATATTTTTTTACACTTTTCAATGATACGGAAAAAATCAAAAAATATTCGGAGTTATTGAAATGAAAATATTTTTAAACGCAACGTGAAATAATTTCCACAGCCGCACACGGATACAGAAAATGGTAAAGAAACATAAAATGAAGGAGGAAGCATTTAATAATAAGCAAAAGAAAAGACACGAGTATCCTGTTACGTTACAAAGAAACGAGGATTCTTCTAATTAATGGCTTTAATGGGATAAATTAAGGAAGATTTAATTTACATTGAAAGAGTTTGCTAATGATTAAGAGAAGCACTATTATTTGACTGTTATTATTATTAAAACCATGAGTTTTATTCAGGAAATGACTATTATTATTATTACGACAACTGTTATGACCCTGTCTGCGTTCTATACTTCCACTTCCACTTGGCTTTGCTTCATATTGGCTTCAATTATTTCAATTTAAACAAAGGATTTTATTTGTCTATGCAAACAATCGCTCCTCTTCACTTCATATGACAAAAGGGACTCAATTGAATATATTTAATATTTAATTTCAGTAATTAAAGGAATTTTTTTATTAGTTTTAAACCTGGAGTTAATAAACCTTTTCCAACAAAATTAATTAAAGAAATACGTACTTTCCTTGGTTTTAATTAGATATTTAATTGATATTTTGATTTAATTTATATTCTTTTAAAAATTACTGAATATTACAAAAATTAAATACAGCAATTAATAGAATTAATCTGACCTCCTGACGAGAATAGGCAAAAGCAGCATAAAAGGCGTCACCGACGACAGACGCAATCGCACAGCAACAAAAATCATGCGATAAAATGTTTCCTTGTGTTTCGTTCGTTTGTGCTGACGTGCAACGCAGAAGTTTCCTGACAGGAACATCAATAAATCTGACGTGATGTGATGTCGTGTCGTTGTGTTTTCAAACATGTGTTGGACATAATTATCGATCCGTTTCTAAATCGTTTTTTAGGTACCATCATCGGATAACTAAACTCGTAGACAATCTAATTTTAAAAAACTTAAATTGAGATGTTTAAAAATAAAACTAGCAAAACGAAAAACAAAAGAAAAACTCAAACAAAATGTCAACTTTAAAATATTTTGCGACTCTTTCAAGTGATTGTCTGCTTTAAAAAAAACATTTGATTATTAAAAACACGAAAGACAGAAATGTTTTTATGTGGGTGTTGGATCAACCTGCTTCAAATTAACGTCAGTCGTTTTATTTGTTCATTAATCCATTTCAAATCCGTGTGGCCTTTCATTGTTTTACGGTTGAGTCGATTTGTTTTGTACGGAGAAGCATAATTTGTCACTTGCTCATTAATCATGAAGTAAATATAATGTGAGATTTTAGTTTGATAAGAATTTTGAACTTTATACCTCTGATTGAATTAATTTCTGCAATAAAATTAAACATAAAATTATTAAAGGTTAATTTAAAGCGATAAAAATTGAAACTTTCTAATATTCTTCTTAATATCAAAATAAAGGATGGACTTTATAGAAATTCATTTGTAATAAATTGCTAAAAATAATAAAAGCACATAAAAGAATGAAATTCGAAACTCAGTACAAATCTCGTTGCTGTTTCTGTTGTTGTTGTTGCCAAAAGATCCTTTTACGCCGCGCCTTCAGAACTGAACCCATCTCTGAACTCAGATTCATTGGCTTTGTAATCGAGCACGCACTTTGGGGAAATCAAACCACTTCAATTAATCAAATTCAGAAGAAATCCGAGCAACTGACGCTTGACAGAAAAGTGAACAGTGGAACGAGTGGGGAAATTTTCAACAATTTTCCTAATTAAATAAAAGTTTGAAAAGAGAAAAGCCATTCAATGCTCGTGTTTAAAATTAATGAGCAGTGACTTAATTAGATTTTAATGAGAAGTCATTTGTTGCGTAGAGAGAATCCGACTCGCTTTCGAAAACCAAAAACCATCTCCAGTCCAAAGTCAAAATTTTCACAACTCTCTCTAAAATTAATCACCTCTCAACTCATTTATAAAGTTGGGCATTAATTAAAAATGCTTTTAAATAAACTTCTTCAAGAATAAATTTTTAAACACGAAATGAAGGAAAGTCGAATCACGAGACAGATTTTATGCTTAAAATCTTAATTCCATTAGAGTTTTAATATTATTAAGACCGCCGACTGTACGCTGTGAACCCAAGTTTAAAAGCTTAAATATTGAATAACAAAAGCCACGGATATGAACAAGTAGAATTAGCTAAATATAAAATTAGACCAAATAGTAAAGAATAAATTTTGTCACAAAGCAAAATCAACATCTAAGGAATTCATGAGGTTATTATATTCCTTTGAAACTCTCGTTAAGATTTGAATTATTAAATTAACATTAAAGTACTGCATACGCGAAAATAATATCACAGGAATATTGAAGTTTATTTAAGGACATTAAAGACCTCTTTAAAATAAATGTTAATAAAAGATTTCAAGTGAAACTCTCACTATTTAGGTAAATTGCTATCAATATTTCTTAACCGATTTAAAGAATTATCAAAGGAATTTTGCACAAAAAGGATATTTAAAATAAATTGGAATTAAATTAAATTGAAAATTGAATTGAAGCTTCAAAGAGCGGCTCGAGAATGAAAGGAATAATTAAAGCACTGCACAGAAGAATAAAAATTACGACAAACTGAGGATGAAAAACTTTCTGGGTTTAACTTCTCTCCTGTAGGTGGTTTTTTTCGGCGAATTTCATTTTATTTCCGTGCTTTCTCGGTTTGAAATTAAATGTTACACCTCAGAAACTTCTAATAAACCTAAAAATAACTAAAAATAACGCATCACTTCAATACTTGATTAAATTCCCCTTTAGTTTTATAGTCACATTGAAAAAAATCTATAAAGAGGCAGCTTGACAGGAAAGAAGATAAAAATAAATTAAATCATTAAGAAAACGTGGCTTTCTTTCTTTGCAGCTGGAATCGAGGAAAAGACCCATTTGAACATTCATTAATTCTTTGATTGTATCACGTGAAAATCACGCACACGTCAAATAATCTATGAGATTATTTACAACGGTTTTTTTGTTGTTTTTTAATCGAAAGGGATTTTTTTCTAAAGAATTGCGTATCGTTTTAATTCGCAGTCGCGTGTTGCGTGTTGAAAATGGATTTTATTTCTAAAGAAGCTTCTGCTTTGCACCTGGTTTTGGGTTCTCTTGCGTTTCTATTACGACGTTGGGAAATGAAATTTAAAAGATTACAACTGAAATATGTTCAACTTTAAAGTATCTTATGATAAAACATTTCCAATGAAGATGGAATGCTTTTCTTTTTCCTCTATACTATAAGTTTCTTTAATTGAAAGTTCTTTTCTGACTTGAAATTTATCTTTTTAAAATTTTTGTTTTGTCTTTTGGCTTCAGTAACTCGTTTATTTTCCTACTTCGTTAATTTTGAAGTTTTCATTAAGCTCGCTAAATTTTGTATTTTATCGGGAATTGTAACTTATTACATTTCACGGTGTTATAAGTCCTTCGTGGCCGGATTTCACTTCCCTTTCCGTTCTCTAAAATGCACTAATTTAACTTGTTATGTGACTGCTCCAAATTCTTTTTCCTGACTTCGGTACCAAATCCATTATTTTATTTCCTTCCCCTTCCGCTGCGGCTTCATGTTCGGCTTTCGCTTTTACTTCAAGTTCTGGCGAAATAAGTTATTTAAATAAGTTTTCGCTTGGTCACCTTTCGTTATCGGCGGTCAAATCAGAGTTCATTCGGTCAAGTCGTCTCTAGTCCATATGATAAAATAATACGTCGTATGTTTTCGTTTATTTTTTACTCTGTCCAACACAATTTGTAATAATTTCGCCATAGCTGAGAGTGCAAAGGAAAATGAAGCCAAATTGACTCTTGGCCAATCTGTTTAGGTATTATTTTTATTGGTTTGACTGTGATTTAGATCGCGATTACGATCACCGCATGAAACTCACTTCGGACACACTCCATTTCGAGCGTACACCTGAAAAACACGCACAATATTCTGCTTAAACTTCCATCAACTATTATTAATCCGTCCCACTTCGACTTTTCCTTCTCGTTTCTTTTCTCTCTTGCCTCTCTGTCACACTCTGCTCCTCTGATTGGCAGCACGGCTGCGGTATCCTTTGTAACAGCAGTTGGCACGGAAACAACAACGGAACCGTTTGGGGTGATGACGGTAACGGTGATGACGATGGTGATGGAGTAGCAGGAGGTGTTATTTGTCAAGGAATTAGAGGAGGGGAGGTTGTTAGTAACGTAAAGCTTTTTTAATACGAAACACAAGTGTAATAATGTGCAAAGGGAAGCTGCGCAAACTGGGATGATAATGGGTGGACTTCAGCCCCTTTTATGCCACGCTGGCACTACGACACGATGTAAATTTCATGGGACCAGATGTGGGTAAGCGTTTTCAGCACGAAATCACCGGTTGATAGTTTGCAGCCCGTGCCAAGGATGGGAGCAGAGATAGAAGTGAAGAAATGGTGATTGCAGTTGATGGTGTGGCTGCAGGAAGTGAAGGGACGCTGCAGAAGTTCCTTAAATGGTTAACATCGTCTGTTGTTTTACTATATTTCGCTGTTGTTCTTGTTTCGGCTTGTGTTAAACTTTCGAATAGCTGCGTGAAAACATGTTGTAGGAGTTTCTACCATGGACAATCGAATGGACAGAGGAATTTAATTAAAATCATACATTTCTACAGGGTTTCATTATCTCTTTCTGTGCTTTTCTCCGTTCAAATTAAGTTCTAAAGTTACGCACATCCCTCGTTTCTGTGATTAAATGGAAACACACTTAACTAATTACTGTTATTGGTTGGTGAGAAACTGTTTTAATTAATTTAACTCATACAGACTGAAATTCATGTAGAGAGTAGTTTAGTTTTAATGAAAAATACTTCAGTACAAAGGATGACTTGACTCGCTTTTAAAGCAATGATTCTTGTGGTTTCTACGGTTTCTCGGTGCTATTATTTTATGAAGTCATCAGAGAAGCTCTACAAATTTAAAATTACCAGAAATTGGATCCAAAACAAAGCAGTTGTCAAGGATATCATTACAAAGAGTGTTCCAATTCACGCAGAAGTTGATTGAAATCTGCGCACTTTGTTCAGTGAAGTGCTGCCAGCGTTCATAAATATGTAATTCGCTGTTCGGCGCTACACGAAAGAGCAACAAAGGCGACTCGTGCTAATAATAGTCGTTCTCTGCGCTGATTGAGAGATCACAGACAGAGGCAGCGATAAGCTCAGTCAATCATGGCGCCAGCGGATTATAACTGTCATTATTTACTGCTGTGAATTGAAGAGAAAAGTTGAAATGGCTTAACCTAAAAATGTCTACCGAGCTGAAGAGAATTGAAGCGTATTTTTGCTTTTATATCGTATTTGTTTTCATTAATTTAAGAATTTAAAATACATTCTTCAATGTTTGGAAAGAAAAGATGGCAAAGAATTCATCACATTTCAGAATCGAGACGAATCGATAGAATCAAGATTTATACAAAAGGTTGGCCACACCTTCACTTTCACCGGAAGCAAAACACAGTAAATTGATTCAGTCAACATGACAGAGATTCAGAGTGGACAAGAGAGAGCAGGGCACGAAGGTAGTGATGTGTTGATATAACAGAAAAATATGTGCTCGATTGAGTTAAAAGGTTGAAGTTGAGTGTGAATTCGATGATTGAATTTCTAAGAAATAGAAAATGAATGAAACAGTGCAAACCATAAAAAAACGGAGCATAACGTGTCACTTTCTGCCTCATGATGTCTGCTTCATTCGAACTCAAGTAGATCAGCTGTCAACAGTTGCGAAGGAGTGCGCCCGACCTCATGCGGCTTGGTGTGTCGCGGCCCACTCAGTAGAAATTTACGAGCGATTGAAGTGTCTCCAAGCAGTTGCAATGTAGAGATGTCCTTTGATTTTTATGGCTTCTTCTTGCTGATGATATTTTGCCCATTTTAAATGCCTTTTTTCCTCTCGAACAAACAAAATGACCAACAGCAATGGAAAAGCAATCGATTTCGATGAGTTTCTTGCTTCTGTTTTCCCTTTTTTACTGGACTTTTTATAATTTATTTGTTTAAGTATTGAAATTTACTTATTAGAGTCAAATTAAATGTCAAGAGTTACTTATTTTTATTAGTTTTCTTTTCTAACTGGATGAGTTTTCTTTCCGAGTTTTCAATCTTTTTGAAAGTTTTTCCATTAGCGCGACTTCTTGTCTTCGCTTATATTTTAGCGAATGAAATAAAACAAGAACAAAACAATCTGAAAGTATTTCCATAACTTTGACAGATTTGACCCAATTCAATGGCTGCAAAAGCACACATAACGGCGAACGACATCATCATGTTTATTAGCGTGTAAATCGTCATAATTTTAATCATCCCCATTAAACAGCATCCCGAAAGTTTTCTTCACAACTCAAAGACTTATTGAAAGAAACGAAAATCGCAAAAATTCCAATTGTCGATGCTTACTTTGTAAGAAGTCCAACAATACTGAAAGTTGTAGTGCTTATTCACTCACTCACATTTCACGACGACCTTCCGAAGTTCACTGTTGTTGGTTTTCGTGTGTGAGAATATTTCTTATAAAAACAAAAATTCTAATAAGAAAAGTGTTCACTTTCTATTGTGAGAATCGTAAGAATACCGATGGCGTTCATTATTTTATATAAATTTACGTTGCTTGGACTGCAATGTAAAAGAGTGCAATGTGTTTAAAAATTAATTTATTTAATAAAGAACAATTAAAGTAAGTGAATAAAGGAACAAGTCGCTTCGGTCCTCGGATTGGTTTGTGACTTTGCTTTTACTCTCGATACGTAGTCATTTCATGGCGTCATATGATTTTTATTGTCACGTAATCACAGAAACGAAAATAAGTGGATGCAAGTATAAATTTTGAATATTAGCAATTAGTCGATACTGCAACTGCAATTAGTTGATTTCCATTTGTTGAAGTCAAGAAAGGACCTCTGCTCTCACCAAAGCAGAGAAAAGCGAAGCCGAATAGAAAAACGAACGCGCTTTAAAGTCTTCATTTAGCCGAGTCACTTCTCAGCTGAGCTGCACAACAAGAAAGCAGAGCGCACAGCATACAAAAAACTCAGAGCATTAAAAAGTAAAGTAGAGCAGCAAAGTACAGCGATGGCGCCAGAATTTTTCAAAGTTGTAATTTTCTGGGTGATTTTTAGTTTGCATGTAGAGAAATTGGAGCGATGCACTGAATAGGAATTAAAGCAGTCCATGTCAGCTCGTGTTAAGATCGCGTGCAGTCAAATAAAGTGAAAAAAGCCTCATCATTAAAATGAAACAAAATCATAGAATTCATAGCGTCAACGTTTGTTATGGGCTAAGAGAAACTTTGCTTTGTTACTGACGCAATTGGAAAGTTAAAAGTTCACGAGCTTTCGACTTCAACGGATGACGCGTGCGTTGTTTTTGCGTCTGAGCGCGAAATGAGACTTTCATCAAACTCGCTTTGGATAAAACTTGCAGTCGAAGTGTGAATCATTTCGTAAATGTTTCAATGCATTCAGCGATAGAATCATGCGTCAGTCATTCGTCGTTCGTCAGTTCATTCATCTTCATTGAGTCTTTGCTTCAATTATTCATCGCTTCAACCGAAAACTCAACCGATCTTTCAACTCATCTCGCAATCGTCTGATTAATGGTGATGAAGTGCTTCTTCTTCCTTTCTTCAACGTCTCCTTCATCAAAATCTTGATTGACTACAGATTTCCATTAATAATAAATAATTTAGCTTCTGATTGATTTTAAATGAACTTTTTTATTCAAATTCATTCTTTTTTTTTTGGAATTATGCTTTATTTTTCTCTTTTTCTTTGAGGTTTTTACAAGTTTCATTTTTTCCTTTTGTTTTTATTTTTAATTTGTAAACTTCTCTTTTATTTGTTTATTTTTATATGTGTTGTATTATTACGCATTGCGTTGTTGCGTGTATTTCTCTTCTTTTCTTCCTTTCAAATCGTTCCGAGTATTGTTTGTGCTTCATTTCATTTTTTGTCGTGGTTTTTGTTTGTGGTGCTTCTTTGTGAATATGTTTTGAATGCTTTTCATGAAATGTTTCATGTTTTCACGGAGCACTTACTTGGCATGTGGTTAAAGGTGATGATGCAGAAGGAAAACGTAAAATAAGGGGCGAAAGGAGGAGTGGCGATGTTAAACAATTTGAATTTTTGTGAAAATTGTGGGGGCGATTGTCTTCAAACACACACACACGCACACACGTTTTGCTGTCTGTTTTGATTTTCTGTTAAAATTTTAATTGGTTTCTTCAGAAAACGGCGAACAGAAGAAGCAAAGGTGAAAAAACTAATCTTTTTTCGGATCGAGATTTTCTGATGAAGAAGAAAAACTGATGTCTAATTTTAAAGCAACCGTAAAATTGCAATTATTTTAATTACTAAAAATTAAAATATATTTTTTTTTATTGTATTTTTCAATTCATGCATTTTAAATTAATTTATTGATTAATTCATTCTTAATTAATTTTAAATTAATTAATTGTAATAATAGCTCTTGTTAAAATTGAATTTTTCATAGTTTGATTTATTCGATAATACAAAAACTCTTTTAATCTCTCTTTAAGAATATAAACTGAGACTTTCCATTCCATGCTCGCTTTTAAATCGATGCTCGCTTCCATTCAATCCTCTCTCCATTTTATACTCTCTTCCCCAATGCATCCATTAATAAATTCCTGCAGCGAGCGCCTTTAAAGCGGTTTACACGCCAGATTTCCCTTGTTCACACGATTTAACATCACTTCTCGCAACTGCAATGACGTTACAGCGTAAACACAACCACAGTAGCTGGCAACGCAATGATTTCTAATATTCACGAAGAGTATGCATATAAAAATAAAGAATAAAAACAACTACCTCAATAAAAATTTTCACAATTTATTCGAAATAAAATAAAATAAATAACTAAATAAATAGGAGACCCATTTAATTACTAGATTGACTTATCATTAATCAGTTTATTCCAGTTACGTGTGTGCTTTTCCGTGTGTATTAAATTTTGAAATTATTATTTCACCCCATGAGCCATTCGCGTCACTCAAAATCACTTACACCGCCTCGAAAACTCCGCTAAATCCTCAAATGCACTCATTTTTACCGACGTCGAGCGAAGAAATCGCCTCTAGTGAATTTTACATTGGGAAAAGAGAAGAGGAAAACGATTTCATGCCAGGAAAATCTTCATTGAGCATTCAAAAAAATCACGTATTCAATTATTCAGTATTGAATTTGTATTAATATTGGATAAAAGAAGTCAATCGAATACCATAAAGATTACAAGAAAAATAAAAGCACAGAAAAGGGGGCTGAACTTCTGTCTCCTCCTTCTCCCGCTCCTCTTTGCGCTGTTCCTTGCGGATTCTCAACTTTCGTTTCCTCCTTCTGCTTTAAATGAAGCCAAATCGAAACTTCATTCCTAACATCATTAATAAAACAATAAATTTCAGTTTGTTGGGGCAAAGGAATTTCCTACTTCCGATTCTTTACGATGTTTTGCTTTTTGCTGGTCGGATGATAATGAAGAAAAGTACAACAAATGCTTTAATTATCAATAAAAACAGCCACAGCATCGAATGAGTCGTTAAACCACGAAAACACATTATGTTGCGGCTGTTGTTGTTGCTGCTTCTTGTTGCTTCGTTGCTGCTGTTACTCCGTCGTTATTCAATAGAATTTCACTATACGAAAGTGTGCCACTTTACTTAACATCAAATGAAGTTCGCCCCACAACGAAGTCTCCCCATTATCACCTTCATTATCGAGTTATGCGGTCGCTCGCTCGTTTCGCTTCGTTTTGCCCTCGTTTCTGTGGCGTTGTTTGCAGTTTTATTCATGCTCTCAGCGCTCTCTGCCGTCGGCTGCACTCGGTCAAGGCCATCGTCGTTGGTGCTCCGTATTTTGTTGTCGTTCGCAGTGGTTGCTCGACGATGACCCGAGCGGCGGTGATGCAGGCGCTTGAAGCCTTTTGTAGCAAAGGAAACCGAACGTAAAAGCTGTTTGTGTATGTGAGTTTTTCTTTCTGCGGTTTGAAAGAGCGTGATGCATGAATAGATGCCACTACATGCAAGCTGCATACATGAATGTCACTCTCCATTTCATCCCATCGCATGCAAAAGGCGACTTCCGCTCGATGGTTTTTGTAATTTCCGTTTTGTGCCTTTTTCCGATTTGTCGATGTTTGCATCTACTTCCGTTAAACAAGTTTCTTGATATTGTTTTAGTTCTTCTTTGTCTTCTTCTTATTACAATAGCCGTGGTTTTTTCTATGATTTTAATGTCTATTAAATTGTGATTTGCTTTTGAAGATTTTTTTTATTACTCAAAATGAAAAGTGGAAAAATTTATCAAAAAAAAAACCAATCATTAAAATCTCTGAAATTTATAGAGTTTTATAAATACTTATTCTTTGCTTATTTTCGACGAAAAGACGCAAGAAACAACAACAACACTAAAAATGAACAACTAACGAACCATGTTTCGGTCTCTGTCATGGTTTTTTGATTACGTAAACAAATAATATTTATGTAAAAATTCCAATACGATAAATTTTACAACAAAAATAGCATTTTGAATAAAACCACACCAAAGAAAATATCAACCGAAATCATAAAAAGAAAGTAAAAGGTGAAAAATGAAGGCGAGGAAAAAGTTAAGACCACTTTTAATTATGTTTAATGGATTTTTCGGATCTTGTCCAAAAATAATCATTTAATAAAGTCACTAAAAAATTATATTGAAACATTAACATAACAATAACAATAACAAAATGAAATGGAAAGGATATGAAAACGGATACAAACAGCAGAAAAACAAACACAAAATAGGAGAAAGAAGCTATACAAGTAAATCCTTAAAATAATTCACATTTGGGTCTACTTGTATGTGTGTCTGTGTGTGTTTTATAAATGATTATGTAGATTATATTTATGCTTATTTGTGTATTTGCATATTTATTTCAATGTGTCTGAGGGACACTTTGTTGTGTGAAACTCTTTTTAGTTGATGTTTTCCTTGCATTGTCCCATGCTGCGAAACGAAGTGCGATGCATGAAAAACACATGCATGCAGACATGACTTACAAACTCTGAAATTGCATCTATTTATTTAGTCATTTATTATTTATACATTTGACTTTAAATTTGGGGTGAAAAATGCCGTGACAAACAACGGAATACATAAATAAACAAACCGAAAATATGAGAGAAATAAAAAACTCAACAAAACAATGAGCAAAGTGCGATTAAATGTATTATGTATTTATGCAACAATATTCATTGTTTTCGTGACATTTATATGTATTATTAATATTATTAATTTTGTTATTATTATTGTTATTAATATTAAAATGATTTTATTTTTATTTATATTTTATTTATATGTTTACTACTAATAATATATGTAAAAAATATGATTTCTGTTGTTTTTTGTTTATTGTGAATATATTTTAAAAATTCATTAAAAATTTATTATCTTTAAAAAACAGTTCTATGCTGTTATTGCATTGTTATTTTGTAGTACATAGTAAATAAAGAAATAATAAATATAATCATAAAAAAAATCCAATGAACAATTTCGTTATTATTTGCATTTAATTTCCATTGCATTTAATTTTCTGTTTAACGATGTGAATGATTGATCTTTTCCATCTTTTTATTACTTTTCTACTGATTGTTGTTGCTTTGATTTATTTACTTTTCGCTGCTGTTGCTGTTTGCTTTCGCTCAAATCACTTAAACCACTCACCAGGCCACCGACGCCGCAGTAAATCGAGAGAGACACCAACAGCCCGATGTGATTGAGTGCAGACTTCCACTTCAGCGACTTCCAGCAGCCGCTCCGCTCCACGGCCTCCGCGCGCACATCCAGATGCTTCAGCTTCTCCAACAACTCAGTGTTGGCCTCGTCCTTTGAGTCGAACTCCACCATCGCACTGAGTGAGGACAGACGAACGACGGATTGCGGACGGCGGTTGGACAGCCGAATTGATGTTGTTTCGGCAACTCTTCGACGGCACGACGAAGCGTCACTGTTTAATTGTTCGTAGCGAGGTTCGTTCGCGTCAATTTCAAGCGCTGCGAGATTTCGTTACACTTCAAAGCGGATCCGTTGCAACGCAACGAACAGCGGCCTGAGCCTGACACGTGACGCGTGATAAATTGTTGAATTGCCGTGTGAAGTCATTGAAAAACACGAGTTGAATTAACGGATATCGACAATTAATAAAAATATCAGCTCAGCTCAAATTTCGAGAAGTTTTAATTAACTTTTGCTGAGTGTTTACTGAAATTTAAGATACGTGATCTTTGAATTGTTTTACTACACTGTTGCCGACTTGTATATTATTTTTATTTGCAATATATCAATATTCAATTGAATTTCTCACTTATAAATATTTATATAAATGCTTTGAAGCCAATAGAATTTCTATAAAAAACTGTTTTTTAGGTTGTTTCTTTGTATCGCTTTAAACATTCTTCAAACACTGCAGTTGAATAAATTAAATCGTGGATGGCATGACGTGACATGACCTAACCTGACCTTACAGCCACAAGCCTATTTCAGCACATTTGGACGCTTTTACTTTGATGTGTTTTCGGCATTTTGCATGTTAAACTCGTTGTCGGTGGCGTATGAGTAACATTTAATTGCTTGTAACACGATTTTCTTAAAGTGCAACTTCTTCGTGCCAGAACAAAACTCGATCTTAAAACGTTTTATAAATGCTTGGTTACTAAATAAATTAAACTAAAATTGAATAAAATTCTATTTCTATTACTAACATTTTCCTCTAGACAAATGATAATTTTTAAGTTATATTTATATTTAGTTAAGAAAATTTAAATTAAATATTTTCATCAAATGATTTGATTAAATAATAATAATATTTTTCAATTCTCAAATTAATTATTATTAGTTACTTTTATTTCTGTTCAACACTTTAAATTTTGTAAGCAATTTTGTAAACTTTTAAAGCAACTTTTTCTTTCACTTAAACACTTTTTACACTAAACAAATTTATATTATTTTCAAATATATAAAAAAAATTATGTATTTATTAGTTGTTGTAATATATGTAAATTTTAAATTTAGCTTTTGGAATTTAATTCACTTTTTATAGCAGCATTTCTCTCAAGATTAAAATTTTTATCTATTATTTTTCGGTTCTTAAATTCATTCGAAATTTTGCAATATTTAAATTTTTCGCACAATGAAACTTGGTAAAAATCTCTAAAAAAAATTTGTCTCTAGTGGCGCCTACATCGACTTTCGTATCAACAGCAAAACCATCAAACGTTGCTGACGACGCACAGCAAATTCAAGCACTCCTCTCGCTGCGATGTCGCGATGCCGACTGAAGGCTTGCTTCAAAAACACTTTCATCCGAATCAAAATATCACTTTTGCAGAATGCTTTTTGCTCTCTTCCTCTTGCGCGGCCTCTCATCGAACATAACGAACGACGTCGTATCGTCGTGTTCTGCCGTCGTCGTTCGGCTTCTTCGACTTCGGTTTATCTAGCGTAAAAGCATTCTGCACGAAGCAATAGAAATTGTGTGTGAAATTCTTATCAATTGTTTATGGATTCATTGTAGTCGTTGTTGGTCCTTTGTTAGTTTTTTGAATTGTAGTTGATTTAAAGTCGTTGTCGTAGTCATTGTTCTTTTCTTTTGTTCTGTATGAAAATACGCATCGTCTTTGCGTGTTGCTGAATTGCGCTCAATCGCAGCATGTTGCAGAAACATGTTTCTTTTTGTTTTTCTTTATTTGTTTGTAGAAATAACTAAAATAAATATGTTTTGCAGTATATGTTTTTCACATCATCTGACAAAATTAAGGTATCTATAATGCAATCCTTTTGCTCAGTACTCGTCTTTCATTACACAGCTCAAATCAATGTGTCCTACAGTCGTCTTCGCGAAATTGTACACCTTCGACGACTTCAACGATTTCAACGACTTCGCCGATTTCAAGCGACGGCTACCTGATTTCGACTGAATAGTCGTGCTAGTGATTACGGATCCATCGGCTTCGTTCTCCTTCCAAAACGGTTTGCAGTAGCCCTTCCACTGGCGCAGCCGGAAGAGATCACAGAACTTCGGCGACCTCAGCATATCCAGGAAGACCGGGAAGATGGCGTCGACCTTCAGTTTGGCCAGTAAATAGACGATCATCATTTTGTTGTACTCATCGCCCTTCTTCACGTAAATCTCTTTGGCCAAATTCAAATAACGAACAGCACATCTGCTCTGCTTCTGGTCCCGGCCGAAGATGCGCCCGATGCTGACCAGAAGCTGCGCCTCCAGATCTGTCATCTGATACTTGTGACTCAAGGAGTACCCAGTGTAGAAAGACTCCAAAGCGTTGTAGAAATCGTTCATGCTGCGAATGCAAGGGGGGAAATTGGAGGAAAGCGTCTATCAGGCGGCCCGGATACTTACTAATAGAAGCAGTGACCCTTGTAGAGGAATAGTTTGCATTTCAGACGTTTATTTTCACTTCCGGCGAACTTGGTTATGTTCGACTGCATCTGCCGCGACAACCGCAAAGCGTAATCGTAGTGGCCGCACTCGATCAGCATGTTGATTTTGGACAGATCTGCCTTGTACAGCAAAGTCTTATTCTGGGTGTCGACTGTGAAGAGAAGATCGAAATGGAGAAGGAAATGTGGTATGTTGAGCGTCTTTACTTGAATATAACGCGGCAACTGATTGAGTGGTCAGTTTCAGTGCATCTCTGGCGTCGTTCTTGAGCACTTGCTTCGAATACAGCAAACAGCTCCTGGCTAGCAGCTGCGCCACAGACTCACTCATCGAGCTGTATTCGTCGGCAATGTGTTTGGCATCGGATTGCCAATTCTCAGTCTTGGCCAAGTCGTGTGCTTTTTCCAAATATTTAACGGCTCGGTCAAGATTTTTACCTATCAAATTCAAGCAATTTCAATCGGATTCAACAACATCGTCGATCGCTAACCTTTCCAGAACAAATATTTTCCGTATTTGTAGAACAGTCGCATTTTCATTTCGTTGTAGACGCCTGAATCGTGGTGAATGCCTTCGATGCAGTGCATTACAATGTTGTAAATATGATCCAGCATCCAGTCGAACTTGCTGCCCTTCGATTCCAGCAACTGCATCGTCTGATAGAGTATCCGGAGTGTGGTCATGTTGCCGTTGCGTTCGCTCAACATGCTCGACTGCTCGGCGAGCCGGAACTTCTCAATGACCTCAATCAAGAAGTCCGTGTCATCAAACAAGCGGTTCGATATGAGTCCAGAGGCATACAGCGACCTCTCTCGAGCCACCAGACAGGCGAAGTTGGCCTCTGTTTTGACGCACGCTGCCTCCATCAGCTCCTGCCGTAACGCCTCGTAAATGGGTCCCTTCAAGCGGCGGGCTTCTTTGTAACTTAGCTCAGTCAACTCCGGAAACTGCGATTTGAGGTATTCATAGCGTAATTTGGATCTGCCTTTCGTCTTCTGATCAGGCATAATTAACAAATTTTAATTGCGATTGCGATTTGTGTGAATATATCCGGGTTCTGTATAGATAATTGCTTATATATACTATATATAATTAACTAGTTCTGTAAAATTGACAATAAGAAAATATGACAAACTTGGAAAAGCAGAGATGGAAATACAATTTTTCCCAAATCTTTTAAAAGTGAGTGGAAGAAATACAAATGCAGTCGCGATATCGAATCTTATATTCATCAATGAAGTAATTAATTGTTATGTGCATCATTCAAACTCATAGCCAGGAACTATACAAAGTAATCCAACGATTTCTCGCTATAAATCTATTTTGAAAAGACACTATAGTAATATTTAAATGAGAATTGAGTTTATAATATAATATATAAACTACTAACAGTCCATGAAAGGTTTTTCCCTGTTCCTTCCTCCGAAATTCCTACATTAAAAGCCATTACATTTTTACCATATTTTATTTAAATGTGGTTTCAAAAAAGAAACAGAGTTGAGTGAATAAAATATGGGTTTTCGGAATGTTTGATTATTATTATAAATTACAGCAATTTTTTGTCGAATTAGTAATTTTTCCTTTACGTCCAAAGGACGATTACGTCCAGGGCTCGATATTTAGACAGATTCAAAAGTTCATTCACAATCCTTGGCCGCGAATTTCACATGCGAGGAGCACGTATCGACGTTTTTCACTGCCTCATCAAATTGGATGTCATCTTCAAAGCCGTATTCCTCCTCCTCGAAAGAGCATTCCTCGTCAAAGCTGGAATATTCTTGCACGGAATCATTCTCACTGCCCTTCATTAGTTGAATTAGTGCTGCTTGGCTCTCATATGCCTCAATTATTCCTTTTTCAATGTCTTCAGTCGATTCCTTGAGAGCTTCCAAGCCGAAAGGATCTCCAGTGTACTTTATAGGATATTCGATATTACAGTCCGGTTCGCACAAATTTTTCCACCTGCGCAATCGCGCAAGTGAAGCTAGATTTTTCGAGTCCATGATGAGCTGCATGAAGTGCGGGTGCATTTCTTTGATCATGAGCTGAGACAAACTGTAGATAGCACGACGCTTGTATGACTCATGCGAGGCTTTTTCAAACACCAACTTAGCCTGGCTGTAGGCGTGTGTGGCTTTCACGTTGCCGTCCTGCACATGGTAGCAATAAATCTGGCCCATATGCAGGAGGACGCGGCCTTTTAATATCGGCAGATCGAGTTTCTCAGTAAGCAGCAGTGATTTTTTAAAAAGCTCCAATGCTTCAGTGTATCTTTCCAAGCTATAAAGGAGAAAGTTGCAAATGAAATGATCAAATATAGTTGCAGAGTAGATTTACGACTTGTAAAAACTTACAATTGCAGACAAATTGCCTTTTGGACGTGGACTTCGCAACGCAGATGTTCGTGATCCTTGAGATCGTATTGATTTTCGTCAATCATTTCGATTAATCTCTCCGATGTTCTACTACGAATCATAGCCTTGAAATACATTTTCTGCTGAACGAATAAACTACTTTGCAAAATGTACGCTTTGCAGAGCAATATTTGATATTCACTTTCGATGCCGCGATTGGCAACAGCATCGCCGGTTAGAATTGTCTCGATTGCTTTTTGCAACAGTTCGGAGCCAAACGCCGGCTCGCTATACTTTAAAGTTCTGCTGTATTCGATTACTTCGCGGAAGTAACGCAGAGCGATGGCATCATACAACGTCCTGGTCGTTTCTCCTGGAAAATTGGGGTGTGCATTGGCTAACGCAATCCCGCTGATGCAGAGCTGCATCGACTTTTCGAAATACTCTATGCTCTTTCTAATGTCACCTACAAACATGATAATAGAAAGGTGATTGTGGAAGAAAGCGTTCAGCGTTCATCGTTCATCGTTTACCTTGATTCGACAAAAACAGCGCATAACTGAACAGCAAATGCGCTTTCATCTCATCACAATGACTATCGTTGCTTTCATTTTTCTCTGCTATTTTCACGAACAACTCGTACAAATCCTTCAACAGCCACTCGAATGTGGACTGAAGCGGTTCCAGCAGCTTAACCGTCTGATGGAGGATCTGCAGACAGGTGGACATTCCGCCGTCTTTGGCAACTTTCGCTGCTTTTTCGGCCGCTTTGACGTTGTCGTAGATGCTGTGCAACAACTTCGGGTTGTCTTTAACGAACATTTTCAACAGATTTTTCTTGAAGATCTGCTCCTCCTTCATTACCAAGCAAGTGAAGTAATCGCCCGCCACCACGCAGCCCGCTTCGTACAGTTCCGTGATCATGACCTGGTAAATGGGTTCGCTCAAATGGCGTGCCTCAAAATAGCTCAAAGGGTCGGCCAACTTCCCAAACACTTCTTTTTCTATTTTTTTGGCGTAGAAAGGCATGATACCAACGCTGAACTCAAGCTTAGGATTGGAATGTTGACTTTGTTAATTTTTCTACTAAAACTGAACTATAAAAAGCTGATAAAAAAATTAATTTCACTTAATTTTTATAGCATCAATTTTTAAAGCTTCTGTTTAGGTAGAAAAATATAAAATTATTAAAAAAGTAACAGTTTCTCTTGGCGTTAAAAGCAAAGCATATTTAATAATAAAATGCTTTTTATTATTCTTTCTGTAAAATAAATTTCATTGGATATGAATAAAACTTTATTAGGTTCAAAGATAAAGCAACAATCTACTCCAAAATGAATAAAACACTGCTGCAACTATTCATATTATTGATATTATTATTCTTTTATACTTTTTACTTCCTTGTATACGTAGTAAATAAAACAAAGTATGGTAATCGCTGAAATTTTAATGGTAACACACATTTTGACCATCCGTTTTGGCTACTCTGGTTGTGACGTGTGTACGTATCCTCAGTAACTAAAAAACGAAGACGCAGAAAGTTGAAATTTTGTATTTGAGACTCTTACAAGTCCTAGTTGTGCACCTTCCTTTCTGGATGAAATCGGCGGCGCTAAAAGAACATTTCTCATGAAGGATTCTATAGATAAATACAACTTTTTAAATTGAAAATATTTCAACTACGAGAAATTCATGTGTCGGCCACATCAGATGTTTTGTTAAAATTTATTGTTTATTATTGGAAAAACGATATACATACATACATTAACGTACATTAGTACTCGCGTACCAGAATATTTAACAATTGAATTGATCTTTAAGCGGTTACAATATACATTTACTCTAAAATGAAAATAGTTCTGCATCATGTGCTAATCAACTTCACTACTACATTTTAGCGAACTGATCCTCACTTCTTACGATAATAAGTTGTATCAATTCGTTATACCAAACTTCAGTAAAAAATTTATTTATTAAATGCATAGTGATGCTATGCTTCTTTCTCTTGATTTCATTTGTTTTTAACTTTTACTTAGTTATTTATTATTTCTTTTAATTGTGGTTCCCTTTTTGCTTTGCCATAAGATATTTTTGCTAAGAAATATTTAGAAGTTAGATGTTTATGTTAATGTATCGTAGACATGGAAATCCGCTGATTTCATTTAATGTCGAATTTCCAAAAGATAGAGAAGTAATAACAATAATTCGTTTAAAATTGAACTGAATATTCAAACATATTATTTAAATTTTATACAGCACGATTGTTCCGATGTTAAGCATGACTTTTCCATTGAAAAAAAAAACTAACATCGCAAGAGTTTGAGAAGATTATTAAGGAATAAAGTATATACTTTCTAAGCGACTAACTTAGGTACTAAATGATTCTCGTGCAAATCTTTCAACTAAGCCGGTTTTTGTTATTTCTGTTTATGCAATATTCTCCACTTCCTTTTCGGGAACTTCTGTGTTTCCATCTTGAGGTTTAAGCCCTGAACGGTCAATAGTATTTGATGATGATTTATCGTAAATACTTTCTCTCATGAGGTTCCCATTGCTGTGAAGAGGCGGCAGTTCGAAATCATCTGGTGATATATCAGCGATACGTTCTGGCACCATCGCTTCATCGGCGGTAACGCCAAGTGACGGCAGCTCCAAATCCTTTGCTGTTATGTCATCGACACGTTCAGTTGAAGCACAATCGTTTGCACCATCATTAAGTTCTACAGTTTCTTGGTGTTCTGCACGGACGTAGAGAGAAGAATCTATATAATTGTAAAAGAACCAATGAAATTATATGAGAAAACGTGCCAATTAAAACAGATCTCCATTTTGACAGATCGATTTGAAGGAATGTTTCACATAACCTTATTAAAACTCTAGGTTTTATTTATCACAAAGCGTATTATTTTAAAAATTACCTTCGCAAGATGACAAGTTCACAATTAAAGACTCATTTTTGTCATTTGCTACAGTACTGCTAGCAGTGTTTGCGGTGTTGTCAGTGATTGCAGTTTCACCGTTTTTAGCTCCATCCAAATCAAGCTTTTCTTCGGCTACAATTGCTGCACATGTATTTTCCGACGCTTCGGTTTCTTCGCCTGCCGTAGGAGATTCTTCAATTGATGGTGATTTCGGTAAAAGTGGTAAATCATTATCTTTAACTACATCGGCCTCTGCATAGTCATCATTAACTTTGTTGGCGGCGGCTGGTAAATCAGATATGTCATCGTTATCGGTTTTATTTGTAACAAGGGAAGCATCTTTAGCTACACTCGCCGTCTCTGGATCGTCGGTCGCAGAGACAAAGCTAGCACAAGAACTGGCACGGGATGGACAACGCTGCGGCAGGTTTATGGGAACTTCCAAGGAATCAATGAAGGGAAGATAGAGAAGAAATAAATGTTTATTTTTGCAGTTATATGAAGAGTGCTATATTAGAACATTTATAGTTTCGGATGGATACAGACTCCATCCTATGATGGAGATGTACTTGAGGCTTAACTCTATAATTTGAAACTATTGTCTACTTATAATTGCTCCCCACCAAACCGTTTCTCCTAAGCATCTGTTTCATCGTCGGTCTCTACTTATCTCGGTATTGCTCTCCTTTTCCATGGCTTCCCACTGTACATTATTCTCTGTCCCCGTTTTCTCACCCTTTCTCACGCTTCTTTCTTACCCTAAAATCAAGTCCCGGTTCCTCTATTCATTCACCACTTCTACTCTATGCCTCCCAATCTCTCTTGTTATCTCTATCCCTTTTTCCGGCCAAATATTCTTTGGCACATGAAAAATATTCATAACATGCTTCGTTTGATTTTATTATAACATTGGGTGTATTTTCACTAAATGATGGATGCCCTTTTTACACCTTTAGAGGGCGCATTAAATGGTTTTGAGGCCAATCAATATTTGGTGGCTAACGAGCGATTTACATTTATATAACATAAATTAATAATTAATTAATAAAATGTTAACTTCGATCTTTCTCTTTAGTCTTTAATTCTGTTAACACTTTTATTTGAATTTTGTAACTTAAAAAATGGTTTTGAAAAAAGGCTCAATAAATTTGTGTTTGCTTTCGTAGTCCTTAGAAGTTAAAGTTCGAAAACTCCTTTCTTCTCCCTTCTAGACGTCACAAAAAAAATCGATGTGCCTGTGTTTTGATCGTCATTGAGTCACACCTTTCCTTTTTATATATGTAGATATAAAAGAATTATATAGCATATAGCCAAAACATATTTGTAACTATTTGCGAAACATTAATAAAAATATAATAATAATATAGCATATTTCGTACTTACCGATATATTCACAATCGTCGTCATCGTCTATATCATCAATGCTTAAGCGTCGTAGTCCGGTGGGAGGCAGTTTCTCGTTCGCCAACTTAAATTCTTCCTTGCGTGGACTGATAGAGTCGCCTTTCAGAGGGCTAAAGGACTTCTTTTCGCGCTTCTTGTGGCTTGGAGAAGGCAGAGTCAACGGCATGCTAATAACTCCGGCAAATTGCATTGACTCATTTGGCGAATTCGGCAAAATGAATTGCGGCGGATCAACACTATCATCAATGTTAACGCCATTATCAGCCTTTTTCAAAATCGTTGGAGTAACAATTGTCGAGGATTGCATGACGTTTTCAGCTGTGTCTGCAGCAGCTACTTTATTCGGAGTTGATTGCGATTCCACTGCATGTTTTTTAAACAGACACTCGTCAGGCGTGTATTCTTCAGCATCCCCATCATCTTCCGAGTCTGTGCAACCAAAAATCTCGACTTGCTCTCGGAATGAGACGGAGAGGTTTTTGCTTTTATTGTGTTTAGCTTGTACTTTCGAGATTGCCTTCGAATTAAATATTTTCATTATCGGATGTTTACATCTTTCGATCTTAACGCGACACTGCAAAACCCGTTTTCCGAACATTTGAATCAATTGCGTGCGTGAAAACTTGATTGGTTTGGTTTTGCGAGGTGATGAAGTTTTCATATTGTGCCCAATCGGGGCCAAAGCTTTACTTTTATTCTGCAGTTTGTTGGATGTCTTTGTTGGCTTTTTGTCGATCTTTTTTTTCCCTAATTCTGATGGTTTTTGACGGCGGGAACGACTTGATGGAGGTGCGCTGATTTTTATATAGAAGGCTTTTTGTTCCTTATTGGGCGAGTTTGATGAACGATTCTTAGTAGACGGTGAGCTCGACAGACGACTTCTTTTAGACGACTTCGATAAGTGATCCCGTGGGGAAGGAGGCGATTTCGACGTGCGACCTTTTGTGGCAGAAAGCGAGTTCTGTGTGGTAGACAGACGACGTTGCTTTGGCGTTGTTGATTTCGACTCATCGGCTTTTTCAGCTTTTGCAGATGTAGTCGACGAACGCTTACGTTTAGCATCGGGAAGTGACACAGGAGTCTGTTTTAAAATTGGCGATTTCGACCCGCGATCACTTTCAGCGATCGGAGTCTTTGGCAAACCAGAATTCGTAGAAACAGACGACTCTTCACCAACACTCGATTTCCGCTTTGACGGCCCCATTAATTTTTTAGTAACAGGCGGTTCTTTCTCAGTTAAATCTTTCTTTAATTTGAATTGCAACTTCTTTAAATCGTTGCGCTGCAAACGAACTACACAACGTTTAGTGGCTATTGCTTTATTGACTTGGTTTTGTTTGTCACCACTTCCTGATTTCGGCATTTCATTTGATATCAAACTAGCATTGAATTCTTTTTTCTGTGCTTTCGTAGGTGTAATTTTTGTAGTTAACAGCTGCGAATTCCGAGATGACTTCACCGAATCAGATAAGGCAACTTTTTCTTTTGGTCTACTATTGTGCTTCACAGTTGTAGCCGACTTTACGACATCCTTGATAGGCGTACCGCAGATCATTTTATTCCTACTGACAAGAACTTTAAGAGGTCTAATTTGATTGGGTAGCGTAGAAAGTACAGGTGGGGATACGCTTCGGCTTTTGTTCACTTGTGAAACCTTTGCCCTTATCAACGAACTCGTTGACGGCATTGATTCACGTCGGTTTAACGGTAGCGATGTAGAGTTACTATCGTCAGATTGAGGTTTCATTTTCTTTCCAGATTTCGATACAAAATTCACATTTTTATTCACAGGTGGCGCTGCTTTCAACTGCTCGAAAAGATCGTCCATTATCAGTTTTGTGAGGTTAGGTATAATTTATACGTATGTGCTAAATTCAATAAAACAAAAAATTTTAGTGCACTCAATAGTATCATAAAAATAGCTACTTTACCCACCTTTACTAATACTGACTGCTAGTTGACTGCATTAACTTCTCAAATAGATCCATACGAAATCCAGCCGTAATTAATTTCGGTGTTTCTAAAATACATATATTTAAGTTTTTTGATAAATTAATGTTTAAAAGGGAAACATATATATATCCATAACAACAAGTATAAACAATTCTTTCGCTACTTATAAGTGATGTTTTAACAGTATTGCCGATTAGATGACAGAGGCTATTAAACAATATTTTTACTTGTGTAATTCAGCTTCACAATTATGCTTATATGCAAGAAGTTATGAAATAAATGCGAAAAGCAATTTTACAGAGACCGATTGTAAGAAATTCGTGGGAAAAACGACGCGTCCATTACTCGAAGAAATTCGCGGCACAATTGTTTTATGTGATGTTTATTCTTGCTTCTGTTCATCACTCTAGAATCCAGTTCTAGTTAAAATATGCAGCAAAAATATAATTCCAGTAAAATAATGCTGTACTAATACTTAAAATATAGTCTTCAAAAATTTCTTACAATTTATGCTTTAATGCAAATCCGAGACTCCCAATTCTATCTCCTGTTTGTTGTTGCTCTTCGCAAAATCTTTTATCGCAATTTGTGATACCAACGCCGAAAATTTTTTGTCAACGACGGCGGCGACTTCGGTAAATATAGCCGGCGCCACGGTGATAATAAGGCGGTGATTCCATTTGGGTAAAGTTACCCACGCAATTTTACTCTCTGAATGTGTTCATCGAATTTTTGTTCCGAGGTGATAACCCTTGAGTATTTTTACCGAGGAATATTTGATACTTTTGCTACCAAACGGTGTAAAAGTGGCGTCGAGTGTTAGAAAATTTTAGGGATAGCTAATAATATGCAATCTATTATTATACTATGTATACAAAAATACATATAAAATTTATTGCAATTTTTGTAGGCTTTAGATGATTTACCAAAAAAAAAAAAATTATTTACTACAAAAAAAAAACATCAATAAATAGCATAATACCCTGTTTACATAAAAATATTTAATCCGATTAAGCTGTTCGAAAACTGATGAGCTTTCCAAGTGTTTCCATACATAATCCGGTCAAGCTATGTAGGTGTTTTGTTATTGCTTTGTTTTGTTTGGTGTAGTTGAGCTTTAACCATGTGTGTGGACATATGTGCTAATAGTTTCTCGCCTGTAATTGTCCCTTTCTAACACATTGGCACTAGACAAGGAGAAGCATAAGTTCCTATAATTCCGAACTTCGAACCTGAGTTGCAAACTAAAAATTGAAGCTAAAACCCAAAAGCATTTCGGTTTAGCGCTGGAATTGCAACAACAATTTCAATGGTATTTAAAAAGTTTACGAGCGGTTTTAGGTCCTAAAAAGTTTTACTTCCAATTTCTGGAAAAACCATTTTATGTAAACGCGGTATAAGTCTCACTCAGTCATAAATAGCATCAAAAAATTAGCAAAACTAAAACATTTATTTATGTGCGTAATATGTTAAAATAATTAATATAGACCGACCGTACAATACATCCGCATTGACAAGGCGGTTTTCACACCAATGAGACAGAGACAAAGAGACAAAATTTTGTCTTGTTTTGCTAATAAAATTGTAAGAAGAACAAGCGGATGAATTTGTCTCTTTGGTTCATTTTTGTCTCACGGCATTCCATGAGACAAAGAGACAAAAGTGTTGTCGCACCAATACAGTAATACCGCGTTTACATAAAATGGTTTTTCCAGAAATTGGAAGTAAAACTTTTTAGGACCTAAAACCGCTCGTAAACTTTTTAAATACCATTCAAATTGTTGTTGCAATTCCAGCGCTAAACCGAAATGCTTTTGGGTTTTAGCTTCACATTTTAGTTTGCAACTCAGGTTCGAAGTTCGGAATTATAGGAACTTATGCTTCTCCTTGTCTAGTGCCAATGTGTTAGAAAGACAATTACAGGCGACAAACTATTAGCACATATGTCCACACACACATGGTAAAAGCTCAACTACACCAAACAAAACAAAGCAATAACAAAACACCTACTTTGCTTGACCGGATTACGTATGGAAACACTTAGAAAGCTCATCAGTTTTCGAACAGCTTAATCGGATTAAATAGTTTTATGTAAACAGGGTATTAAGTGTATTAAGTTTTGGAGTGGAATTTATACCCTTTTGTGAAATTCGGACTAAATTTTACTACTTTGTACAATAGAAGTGCATGGCTGAGCTATTAGATTAAAATATACCTTGTGTAGTTTTTATCAGTTTTTTGTTGTTTCTGTTTTTTGTTGTCGCTGTCCTAATTATTATCGGAAGTCGGAAAATCATAAACGTAAGTAAATATTGTTTAATAAAAAACCAAACATTATTTAATTTACAATATATTCTCTTGTGTCCACATCACCACATTATTTGTGTAATTTAACGCGAAGGTTATAAATTGGTTTATGGAATTTCTTCTTAATAACCTATTTGATTCCATAATTGCAATTAAAATATAAAACTGTTGAAAATATTGTCGGCTTCGATTTAGTACGATTTTATTTGTAACAATGACAGAACGGCAATACTCCCCAGCAGTAAAGTAGCAAATAGCTTTAAGACTTTAGTCTCTTCAATGTAAATGCCACAAGAGTCAAAAATGAACACGAACTGTCTCTTTGTCTCTGTCTCATTGGTGTGAAAACCGCCAAATGCCACAAGAGTCAAAAATGAACACGAAGTGTCTCTTTGTCTCTGTCTCATTGGTGTGAAAACCGCCTAAGCGGTCAATTCTATGTTTGATTATTATGACATGATGTTTTTTGTTTTTGTAACTTAATTTTTTGTTTTCTAAAACAACTAGAGACTAACAAAAATTACACCAAATTATAATTATTCTATATTTTTGTATAAGTATAATAATAGATTGCATATTATTACCTATCCGTAAAATTTTATGACACTCGACGCCACTTTTACGCCATTTGGTAGCAAAAGTATCAAATATTCTTGGGTAAAAATACCCAAGTGTAATCATCTCGGGATAAAAATTCGATGAACACATTGAGAGAGTAAAATTGCATGGGTAACTTTACCCAAGTGGAATCACCGCCTAAGAAAAAATTACATGACAATCGTGATGCCTAGGCGTCAAATTCATCCGCTTGTTGTTGCTACAATTTTATTAGCAAAACAACAACAAAGTCGTGATGCATAATGCACTAGTGTATTCCTCTTACATTTCATATCGCAATAAGCCTAATGAAAAACTTGGAAAAAATAACGCAAATCACGCATATATCCTAGGATTCGATTCTAGCTGTTTCATGTTGCCTGATTTCAATCAACGCTGCGCAATACGCAGGGTTGCGGCCTAAGAGTCCTTGTAAAGCGAATATTGATAAAAGTGCATCTAATTTTTAAATATTTTTTGAAAATTATGATTATTTGCTTCAAAAATAGCACCAACAATATACCATCCTAAAAATCATTGCTAACTTTTTCGCTGCTATTTTCACGCACGTGCATTTAAGTGCTTTCAGTGTGTGTGCACGATTTCAATGTGGCTTGTGAGCACTATAAATACTATACTTTGTCCGCACTTTATACACTTCGAACTATTAATTTGGTAATTACTTTTAAGAAATAATGTTTATCTAGTAAATCACGGTGAATAAAAAAATAAGAAAAGCAGTTTTAGTGAAAGACTAAAACAGCACAAGTACTGAATACTCGTTCATTTAACGCAGAATTCAATAAGAATTGAATGCAGTGTTTTTATCAAATATTGTTATATCAATACTATACAATTCATGGCAGAACATTGGGATGTTTACTTTGTAAGTTGAATTGATATGAGAACCGGTAGCAAACCACAAAAAAAGGAAATTGATTTTCCTCCGCTACTTAAAAATCTTCCTGCAGAAGTAAAAACAATGCATTAAATTTACGTAATTTTTTATGTCGATTTTTTCCAATTTGATAATAATTGTTTTCAAAAATATAAGTTTTTAATTGGTAATTTGCACTGCTCGCAACATCTAGCGATTCCTATAAAAATAACGCGTTAATTAAATTTGTATATGTCTTTTCCAGAAAAGTTGTCATTGCAGAAGATCCCATTTTTTTTCAATTTTACTGGAACACGTTCACCAGCACCAGGTGCTGGTTTGTTAGTCGTTAACTGTGCCTGTGTGACTGTCGCTGGTATGGTCTCGCCTTTTACAGGTGCTGCTTTAAATGCCGTGTTCTTTTGTCCTTTAAGTTTGCGTTTTATGCTGAGTACAAATGGTGTCTCTGTGGAATCTTTGAATGTCGCTGGGTTAGGTGCCGCTAACCTTGCTTCAGGATCAATGGCAAACACCGTTGGTGTTGGCGCAGTTTGCTGTATCGGCGGTTTGTTGTCACTGCGTATATTGCTCAGGCGGCGATCCGTTGGTTGCATCGCTGTAACTGCGACGCCGCTTGTTTTTGCTGGTAGCTGCTGTTGTTTCCGCTGCACAAGCATATTGTTAGTCCTTTTGATATGTATCGGGTTTGTGTGTGTAGGCGCGTAGCCGGCTTTGAGGCGCTGCATGGTCAAGTTGGTTCTTGACTTGTGGGGTTTCGATAGTTTACTTAAGATTTCAACGGTTGTACGGTCTGGCGAATGTTGTCTAATGCTGGAAGGAGTAATTACAGCTTCAGGTAATTCTATGGATGTGCAATACTTACTTTTTCTTTCTTAGTACTCTGGTCTTTGCATTCAAAGACGTGGACAGGGTGTCACTTGCTTTAACATTCAGTTTATTAAGTTGCTGGTAAGCACGAAAAGTTTTCTGCTCTAAATTTATTGATGGCATTAAAGTATTCAAGGATCTGGGCAATTTTGCGGCTTGTGAAGGCGATGCACTTGCCGCGGCGATTGTGGATGATGTGAGAAGGGCAGAGAAGTGCCTTAAGTTCAGAATCCTGTCCGAGCAGGCACTGTTCCCATGATTTTGTAAATGTTCATAAAATAAATAACCAAACGATTCATTCTCAACGGATTTTCTACTTACTCAAGAAATTCTTGGTCCCACTCCGTCGCTTTTTGCTGCGATGTGTTTTGAGGCTTTTCAGTCTTTCCTCCAGCAAACAAATTGGCTACTGCTGCTTCTGCAATACCATCTAGAAGTGGTACTTCCTGCTTCTTTCTCAGCCCTTTGGTCAAGTCGAGAGCAACATTGCCAAAGAGTTTCTTCCTCGGTGACTGCTTCATCTGCAATTCATCTTTGTTGTTGTCTGGAGTATATTGATAGGCACTGAGTGGTCTACAAAGTAACAATTGAAATGGTTCAATAACAGTTACTAAATGGGAAACTTTGGCTCATTTACTTGGTTTTAGGACTGCTTTCCGCACCATCCAAACTGTGCCACGAAGTTGTACGACGCATTCTTGGCAAATTTGTTTTTGGACTCGCTCCGTGACTTTGAGTTGATGTGGGTGCTGTTGTCGGCGGCGACGTGATAGCATCGACATCGGCGTTTTTACGTTTTTCGAATCTTCTCCCGAACATTGGAGATGTAATCATCAATTTCGGTGGCTTGTGGTTTAAAATTAAACTGTTGTCTTTGATTTCATCAATGTAGCGTCGCTGAAGTTCACTTTGCATAAGCGATTGTGGCATGTATATCGAGTTGCACAACTCGTCGTCGGTCGAACATACAAAATGTTTGGCGTGATCTGTGGGCGGCATGTCAATGGATAAACGTTTGCCCCGTGAACGCGATCCTTTGTTCGACGATTTGCGGCTCTTTTTAAAGAAAAACATATCGAAAAAATTAATAGCAATTTACTCTTAGCGGAAAATGTGTTGGAAAATCATTTGTGAATATTTTAATCTTAGTGAATATTTTAAATTTCATTTCTTTTAGATGTTTATCAAATTGTAAAAAAGTCGTGTCGTTCTGTTCCCACTTGCATCTGTTCTCAGTTTCATCCGAGACTATAACAAATGCGAGTGGTTGTTGTGTTTGCTACAGCATTTATTTTGTATGAAGCATCGTTTTCACACTATTTGACAGATTTTCTCAAACGCCTTCGATAGCTGAGTTGAGTAGATACGAGAAATTTTTTGTTCAAAAGGATAGTAGAAATGCATAGGTCGCTGGTTCGAATCCGGCTCGCAGGAAGTTCCTCATTTTCTATGGTGCAGCGTTTTTTATTTACTTTATTCTTTCGAAAGTGTTATGATTTTTATCGTCGCACTACAAGCAATGAATAGTTTATTTCATGTCGGATTTTCTGTTTTAGTTTCTTATTTTTATATATATCTGTTTTCAGTTCTTGTGTGGAGGTCGGTCTTTGTCAGGGACATCAACGAGGTGTCGATGATTATTTTATTCGAAGAACAATTTGTGGATCGTCGATTCATTGATTTTTCATTGATCAATGAAACTGAACCGATTAAAGAATTTCCACCGATAATGTTGTCAATATAATTAGAAAAGAGTAAGTATGGATTTTATGTTCATAAATGATTGTTTTATTTCATATCTCAATCCTTTGTGATTCAGATCCTACGACGACGTTGAACAAAAACGATATTCTTTTCCTTACTATCGCTTTCTGTAGATTAGTTTCAGATTTGTCCTCTTTGACAGTTGTCAATGGACTCTATCAAAAACCCTGAACCTTTTCTGTTATAAAAACAAACGTCTGATTGCATGGTCTACCCAAAAACGACACTTTGAGGAAGAAAATAAACAAATTTCTTTGCCTCGGCAGACAATAGTGAAAATACCCTGTCTATGTGGTTCCCCTCTCGTCGAAAAATAACAACACGCGTGTTCAACAATGATGTTTCGCAGTTTCTTCTTCTTCCTCAATTAATTATTTTTCAATGGGTTTATTTTTGTTATTGTCTTCTCTCTATCTCTCTCCGTTTTTGTCATCGTATAGCAATTGCCAACTAGGAAGGTGAAAATGAATTGTTTGACTTTCGATTTCGGTTCTTGGCATCAGCTCAGGGAAACAGCAAACAAAGTATCACAAAATCGAAGATGACTGTATTTTTATAATATTTGACAAATTGTTTTACATGTTTGCAAAACAAAAAGAAGAAGGATAATAAATATATAGCGTAAACAATCTAGAGTGATCAGCGATGTCATGCAGAACACTTTCAATTACAAAATTCAATTACAAAGGAACCTAAAAGGGGTTTTTGGCGATAAATTCCAACAAATGGAGTTTATTTTATTTACTAAAAAGCACAGAATTCCTCGAGAATATCAACTACGATTTGGCACTCTGAATTATATTTCCGGGAAATTTCTTGGTCTGATCCTAGACTGGAAGTTGACATGAAGACCAACTAAAGCCACAATGGATTTTTAATTCTGCAAGAAGGCCATTGATACGAAACGCCTTACCTCTCTAAAAGTTACTTATTCTATGTGGCAAAATTAAAATATATGGTATGGAAATTTATTATAGTTTGAAGTTTAGGCTGAGCTGATGTCTAGTACTGATCGCAGACTATGGTAATTTTATATATTATCTGCACTTCATACATTTAGCAATAATACATGCCGAATTTGTCAGGAAGTACAGATGGGTATATATTAAATCATGGTTCTAATATAGTCCCGACTAAAGATAATCTTCGGTAGTCATATCAGTGAGGAATTAAGTCACATGGTGTTCGAGGCCCTTGGCGTTAACCTCCCAGTAAAACCAAACTAACGGAGTCGCGCACACAATCATAGTATTTTCCATTATTCCATATTAACATACGAAATAAAGAATCCGGTAATCGATTAATTTGTTCGAAATGCCCTTAAGAAACTAATGGAAACTATAAACGGAACTTCGGTCAATACTACCGGATAAATAACTGGTTAATTAGCCTGTAGCTTTCTTGCCGGGTGCTTACAATAGATACGGATGATGCTATAACGATCACAACAGAAGACTAGAGAAGAGACCTTTGGCCTGAACATTTTTGTAAAAGAAAACTTTCGTTTTGTGTACTCTTAAATCAAAAGCTTAAAGACCCCTTTAGGGACGTCTCCTTCGCCTTTGAACACACACGAAAAATATTTCGAAAAGTTGTCGGAATGCACAGTAAATAATCGCATAAAGTTGGCTTTAACTTATGCACAATTTTATAAAAGCAATTTATAAATACCTTGCGCTTCTTACGACGGATCATAATTTTGCGAGCTTCAAGAAATAGGCGCAGAGTTCTTGCGACTTTGATTCGTTGATTCGGAGAATCGATTGCTGCAGTTGGTTTCTTGGGTTTACAGATTGCTGATAATGGTGGGATTTGGATGGTTGGGTTTGGGTTGGTTCTGCTGGCGACTGTCAAGTCTTTCGATTCGTTTTTGGGTTGAACCTTTTTTATTAGCGCATTTGGCGCTGCAACTTGGCTTAGATTCTGATTTTGATTTGGCGTTTTCAAAGGTTGATTGGAAATCGGAGTTTTGCTTTGATTGGCCACTGTTTTTGAGTCTTGAACTGCTTGGGAATTTGTATTTTGTATCGGAATTTCATTAATACTTTGGTATGGAATTTGTGTTTGTTGCCTTTGAATTCGCATTTGATTTAGAAATTCTAAACATTGATTTTCGAGTTGATCTCGATTGGAAAATGTAGTTTTATGTGGTGCTTTTTTATTTATTACTAATGGATTTGGTTTTTGATTTAGATTTTTATTTTTATCTGGATTTTGTTGTTGACTCTGATTCTGATTTACGGTTGGGATGTTATTTTTTATTGCTGTTGTTGGGTTATTTGAATTCTGAGTTTGATTGGGGATTACTTTTTGATCGTTATTTTCTTTTGCCTTCGACGTCTTCGCTAAAATATTTTTTGTTGATTGCGAAACCATTTTCAATTTAATCCTTCTCTGTTTTCCTTGTTTGGATTTTAGAAACTGTTGGTATTTTTTGTGGAAAAGCGGTTGAAAGTAGATGCGATCGAGTTCGTGCATAATCTTTCGCATGCGTCGATATAACAACTGTCCAAATAAAAGTGCAAGGATTTAACGGAAAAATTTGTGCCGAATAAATTTGATTGGAGTATTTTGCAATGAGAATTCTCCTCCTTATAACTTACCCGTCGTCTGTCTCTGGGAGTTAACACTGTTGTGGTAGAAGGATATAATTGGTCTATTTCGAGTAAATCGGAAGGCTTGAGCGAGGATTTCTTTTCGGTTTCAGAATCAGAGCTGGCGTGACCTTCGTCACTATATCACGAAAGCAAAGTACAATTGTTTATGCAAATTACAACAAATCTTATTTATGTTTTCGTATTTACCTGGAATAATCGGATAACGATATATTTAAAGGCTCTTCAGCACTCGAGCCTTCCTTCAACAGCCTCTCGATTATTTTGAGGCGCAACCGCTCCTGTTATTTTAAATTATAGACGGAAAGGAAGGAGACAGAAAGGAAATAGGAAGGAAGAGAAGCGAGTAGAAGAAAAGAGAAGGAAAGAAGAAAGGGAGACCAAGAATTAAAACGAATGTCGATGTTGAAAAGCCGATCAGAAGAGTGTATATTGTCAAAATATCTATTCCTACGAGTGTTAATAATAAATATACATTTACAAATCTGTTTCTGTTCTTAATAAATAAACATCAAATTGCTAACTAATAAATTTAGGTACCAAAAATTATATAAAACAAATTAAATACTCTACTAAAATATAGAATAAATACATGACTAAATCAACATTAATAAAATGTAATATCAACAGAAATAATAACAAATCAAATGTACACAATACAATCTAAAACTTAAAGCAAATGTTGAGTTTCTAAGTGAAACGCACACATATTGAAAACAATAGTTAATTATCCAGCTATAATAATCATAATTACAACTCAAATTTCAGCAAAATTAAGTCAACAGTGACAAGTCGAAGCCTCAACAATAAAAGCTTAACTTCAATAAATAAAGTTAAACAAACTTAAGATTTACTTGTTTTAAAGGCAAAAATATTGTGTTACAATAAATATTTATTTTTTTAGTTGTTGGTCTGTTTTGTCTACTGTCGGGTGTTTCTGAAGTGGGGAAAAAAGTGAAATCAGTTCTCCTATAAAATAAGCGTTTAAATTGATTGACATTGTTTCAAATCATGTGTTCAATTTCTCATTTTCATTTATCCAATCAATCAAATCGCAAAGTATTATAGAAGTTCGAGGGATTGCATAAAACTTACGATTTATGCCTATACAGAATATTTTAAAAATTGGCTCAAGTTTGTGTAAATAATGTTTAAATTTTAGTTAAGACAAAAACATGAATAGATTATCAAAAAAAATTATTAAAGAAATATGAATAGAAATGATACAATTTTTTCTAAAACACAACAAAAAAACAGTGTCAATATCAGTTCCCATGATATATGTATATTCAAGGTTAGTTCAAATCTTCTCTATGCTATTCAGCATTGAAACTTATGGCTTAAATAAATAAACGTTTAAGGTAAAAATTGCCTTGTACTTCACGCTCAAAAATAGCTCCAGTACTTCTTGGAAAAACTCTCAAAATTTATGATGACTGCCCTCGAATATTCTTTTTTTTTGAGTTTTATTTGGGATGGATGAAAATATCAAAATATTAGAAGAGAACATATAAATTTAATAAAAGAAATCATCAAAAATATCAGCAACTTGCGAAAATAAGAAAATAACTAAAAGCAGTGAAAATTAAAAAAAAATAAAATAATATAAAATAAAACAGCAGAAGGAAATTAGTTAAAAACAAAAATAAAGCGTAAAACAATTGAAAATATGTGATATGTGAATACATATATGTGATGTATGTATGTATATGGTGACATAAAATGATAATAAAAATACAAAATCAAAGTATCTGCGTTTCTTCAAAATATCAAAAGTGTTTCAAAAGTAGGTTTTGTTGGACCCGCCCCAGTTTTCAAAATTATTTACGAAACACTTTTTTCTAAACGCTTCACTTTAATCTTCTCATTAATTATACATCCCTGATCGGCCAATTTTTTTAATTTCAATACTTTTTTCTCCCGCTTCTCACGTCGTCTAATTTTTTTTATTTGCTTAAATAACTTTTCTTGTTTCTTTACTTTATTGGGATGTTCATCGCAATAGTCTACAAGAGTCTCACAGAAGGTACGCCCAATATTTTCGTAATCCTGCAATGAAATAAAAATAAAGTACAGCAAAATTAAAGAATAAAGAAAACATTGGGGAAAGAACGCTTAAAAATGTTAACCACGAAATAAATTTTGCAGTGTGTGAAAGGGTTCATCCGTATTTACAGGATAAAACCCGCATTAGGCCAGATAAATAAGACAATTTGAAACTTACGGCTGTATTGAAATGTGTGCCCCTTCGTGCCCCCAACGATGATCCGCCGAAAGATGCCTCAATCGTGTAGCTGTTTGTGATGCCCAGCATCCAGACCACGATGCGTCCGGTTCCCTCCTTGTTGCGTTGAACTTTGAACTTGCAGCTCTCAAATGAAAACTTAAAAAATTGCAAGAATAAAAGAAAATTGCGATGAAAATAAAAGTATATGAATGCATACAAATGGCGAAAAGGTAATCTAAAAGAAAATACTAATTGGTCAAACGAGAGATTATAATTTTAATTGGGAATTTAATGGGAACTTTCAAGGGTGTGGCTAAAAATGTTTCTTTAGTTTGTGGGTTTATTTTTGCTCACCGTATCTGCGGAATTCTTATGCATCATCAGTGGAAAAACTTGTTCTGTTAGTTTTTTGTCAGGATTACGTTTGTTCTCACAGCCGTAAAGGAAAATATTGTGCTTGCGCGAATGAGCGTGCATATCACAGTACATCGCGACGCCGCTTTCTTCAATCAGTCTGGCAAATAGGCAAATGATAAATTATGGCAATGTGTCGGTCAGTATTTCCAATCCCATTCACCTTTTAATCAAAGCTTTTGTATACCAAATGGATGGGTATGTCTCTCTTATAACGGTACGATACTGACGATTCAGATCCTTGCCCGTCAATGAGTTGCGTGTATTACCGACGATAACGCCATCTGGATTGAGCATTGGTATCAGTTTGAATACGAATTTGTTGCGTAGTCGTTTTGCAATCCATGTTTCCCCTGTTATATAGTCCATCAGACCCTTCATCATCCAAGAAGCGGGCGTTTCGCTGGGATGAACACGAGCTGAGACAACAACGCATTTTCTGTTCTGTAGAGTGAAAAAATAATAAGAAAAGAGCAGTGAAGAAGGTAGTAATGATCAGGCAAGATATAACAAAAAAAATTTTAGAGTTTTAATACTTTTAGAGGAATGCACTTTCGGTAAACGTTGTTCCTTTCAAGTTTGAACAAAGTGTTACTCAAATAAATTAGAACTATATTTAATTAATTATTCCAATGTTTAAATATAACAAGAACAACCTTAGGTATCAGGTAATAATGAAAAAATAATAATAGTAAAATAAAAATAATAATAATAAAAGATAATAAAACAGGTATGCAACAATATATTATATATATTGGATCAAATATGGATCAAATCTATATTGAAATCATATTTGTAACTTTGTTCGCGGGATGAAACAAAAGTAATATACCATCAGTAATGGATATCTTTGCTCTTTAATAATATATACATAGCAATAAAAGGTGTGAATCAGAGTATTTCTGCGGGAAAGCTTTTAGTCAATAAAAAAGTTCCCGCTCTTTAGAGGTAAACTTTTTACGAAACTGAGAAAGTTGTCAATCTTCTTCTATGTTTTTATTAATTTGATTAAATAATTTAAACAAATTAACAGTTGTATGAATTTGCTATCCCTTGATAAATTCAAATTCAACAATTTAATGCAGATTTTCCACTTTTTCGCCTCGCAATCGAATGGAGGACATCCCAATTAACACATAGCTACAAATAACAACTTTCCGATTCCGGCCTTGCAAGTTTTCTGCTTGTACCCGTTGCTTTTTTTTGCTATTGTAAATAGTTTTCGCTACAACAGTTGATGTTGCTGCTGCTGAAAATTCCCAACTCAACTCTGCTCAACAGTATTCCATCAGCTGATGCTGTCCCCTTCAAGCATCTGCTGCACGGTTCAGCTTTTATCAGAAAAATAGCAATAACTGAGAGCAACATGGCAATAGAAACAGCAAAAACAACAACAATCATCCTCCTAACAGACTTTTTAGAAACTATTTTTTCTCAGTTTGAACATGCATCCACATCTCGACCAACACGACCATAGTCGATGCATGTACATCCTCTCCCGCTCTGCAACGCCTATTAGCAATATTCACTGTTTCCGAGTTTTGTTTTTTTCTTCATCATGTCGCTTGCTGTGTTCACAGAGTCGTTAACAGCGGGCAATTAAAATGTCCTCGTTGTTGTAGTTTTATTGTTTTGCTGTTGAATTGTTCTTTTGTAGTATTGTTTTGCAATTTTTCCGTTTGTTATAATATATATTCCGGTTGTATTGTTCTCCTGTATTGATTTTATTTGCAGTTGTCCTAAGACAGGTTTTTAATCTATTATTCTATGTCTTTCTATGTTCTTCCATGATTTTATGTATGAATTTTTCTTTAATTTTCTGTTTCTATAAAATTCAATAAATTATAGAAAATTGTGTGATGATGCTGACCGGCATTTCTCGTTTGGTCTATTGTCCACCAATTTCGCTGGTCTTAGAATGTAATTTCTAAAATTTTAAAAGATTTAATATTCAATTTTGATTGTTCGTTTGCGTAGAATTTCGCTTTCTCTAGATATTATTTTCTTTAAACTCTAGCAAGCAATGTATTAATATATATTCTATCGTAAGTTCATTTGCCTGCTCTTAGGAACTCATGTTTTAACGTCCCTTGGTTCACACAAAATCGTGTCTGGTGGGTGTTAGCGGGGGAAGTGATTTAAACTTTCTGCGGCTTCTCAGCAGAAAAAGTTTCTCTCTCTACATATCTCCCTTTGGGTTCTCTTCAAGCATTAAATAATTACTACGAAAATGGAATGTATGTTTCCTTTTTAAGGACAGAAATGTGCCTTTTGTGTCACTAATTACTGCTAGAACTCCGTAATTGAAATTTATGACAAGGAGAAAATGAAAAGCGAAAGAGAGCGAGATAGATTATTCAATCTATTCGAAATTTTTACTAGAGTTAATTTGGTTTCCGCTTGCAGAAAACTGCATTGGATTTATTTCATGTCAATCGAAGTCATTAAATCTTAAATATTATAATTTATTTTATAATAAGTAGTAGCAGTTTTTGGAATACCTATTTTTCTTAAGCGTTATACTCTACTCACTTTTATGTCTTCATCATCCTTGGGCGGCGCCGTAACTGTTAAATAATACACATTGTTTCCAGCCAAAGTTCGACATAGAATTCTCAGTTTACAGAATTTTGATTTCACAGGGTTTTTCTGAATTGCCATTAAGTAATCCTGTTTGAAATTAAAATTTATTAAAAATATCAAGATGGGTTTAGTATTTGCAATAGTCTCAATTAAAGTAACGCAAGTAAAAGGGCAAAAAGAGGTTTTCAAATAGCACGGAGCCAATGTTACTCACCTGTAGATCAGTATATGTGTATGGATAACTGTGAGCAAAGTATACTGTATCATCATCGTGCGTAAACTCTATATTAAATGTCAATGTGTACGACGAGTCATCGTCTTCCTCACTGCCTCCATTTCTGGTTAATCAGATTTCGGGAAAATTAATAAAAGTAATAATTAATGGTACTTATTTCTTACTCATCCTCGTTTCGGTAGTAGCATATGTTTTCACCGCATCGTCGCCATCCTTCTCTTAATAAACGGGTTCGTATTGTGGAATACATGACAGGACGCATACCTTCGTTATAGAGACTGTCTGACTTGACCAAATTTACAATAGAAAACCTACAGCGAACAACAATGAATTGAAAGAACGAATTTCAAAGTGTAATAGAAGCTGATTAAGTACTACATATTTGTATCTATATTCTATTGCTGCAAATTTCTATTCTATAAACAAGTTCTAAAGACCGTGCCGATACCCAGATATCAGCATTACTTGCTTCTACTTTATCCATTTCTGTTAATATTTATTTCATTGTATTCTTCGATGGATATTTCACTCTATATTTCCTATTCAAATTCTATCTTTTAGAAGAATTACAAATCGTTTCCTGGGGTGATTTTTTTCTTTTTTTTTTGGATATAATAAATGGAAAATAGGAGTTTAGTACAACTATTGCTCACCTGTACATGACATCTTTTTTCATCTTACGCACACGAAAATAGAACCATTGCTTCGACCGATTTGTGTATAGATCTGGGCGGAGGTAGAGTTCGTAATAAGTTTTTGTGATTTTGACGGCCTTCGCCAAGTTGCCCGACTCGAAGCGGGACTCAAACTCCAGTCCATCGTATTCTTCGACGTTGCACGGATGACAATTGGTTATAATCTTTGAACCATTAATGGCCGAACGACTGAACTGTGGTACAGACAAGGAATTAGTAGGGTTAAGTTCTGAATCATACTGGAAATTTTGTGCAGTAGACATTGGACGTGCTTTTAGGTATTTTGCATAGGCATCTTCTGTCACATTCAAATCCAGATACATTTTCGATATGCGATCACTAAAAACCTGTTTACAATCTGCATTACTTTCTGTCTTCTTAGTCTTTCGTTCTGTGTCCGATTTTGAATCAGTGACCGAGATAATATCATTGTATAATTTCAAAACGTCGTCATTTAAAATGGGCGTCTTAACCTTTAAGGCTACGTATTGTTCTTCGTTCGTAATTGTATCGTCCCCGCCGTTCGCAGTATCTTTTCCTATCGTTGTTACACTCTCTGTAATTCCAGATGTTATCACTAATTCGGTCTGTAGTTTTGTTACAGACTTCTTAACAGGCTCGTTCGCAGCATTTTCCTCCAAGTTTGCTGCCGGATTTTTGTTACCATCAGCGATTCCGGTTGCGTTATCCGTTGGAGAAAAAACAGCCTGTTCACCGTCGTGCTCCGTTTTTACCCCGTCGCCGATAGCATGCTTCTCATTCAAAGCAGAATTTGGAGCGCTTGAAATATTTATGCTGCTTGAATCCAATGTCTGCGCCTTCGGCGGCATAATTGTAAAGACAGGAGTCGCCGGAGGATATTCGGTTGAATTATTTGCCCAAATATCATCGATATTACTGGATGTTTCAGGCACCGTACTCTCAGTAGTATCCATGGAAGTAGTCGTTGATAAAGTAGTTTCAGTGCTGTTTTCTTTCTCGGTGGTACTGTTATTGTTGGTACTCTCAGGATAGCTTGTTTCTGATATCAATGGTGTAATCACGTTCTTGTCATTAGGTGTGTTCAACATACTTTCACTATCATCATCGGGATATAAGTCATCGTTGGAATTGCTCGACGAACGTTGATTATGAACAGACATCAGCTTTGTGAAACTTGTTTTTACTTTCAGTTTTGAAGCTTCATTGCCCAGGGAGTCACGATCAGGAGACGAATTACGCGATTCGGATGATGAAATATCTGAATCACTGGACTCAACACGGGAGACCCTGGCTTTCGCTTTTGGCTCCTATGCAAGAAAACAGAATCAGAGATAAGACAGTGGATTTTTCGGTGATCTTTTCAAGCCGTGTAGACTGCTTACGGGTTGATGTGGATTCATTAGTTTTTTGTTGGCATGTTACGGAGTTAAGTGATGTGGTTCTTTCTAATTACATGCTTAGAATAACAACGGTGACTACTTAACTACTTAAGCAATACTTCATTTATTAAAGAACGACTTGGAATTAGCTACTTAATAACAACTTTTTCTTAGTTACGCTGTCCAATGGAACTTAGTGACGAATATTACTTCTGGTGTGTGTAATTAAGTAGTAATGTGTTTTGATTATTTAGACTGATTTTTTAGGTTTGTTTTACTGTTATTTTGACAATGATTACAACTATATTATAAAATTATAGTACGACTACATAGCAGACTATATCAAGTTTTGTCAGTAATTATAATTTAACTAAATAATTTTTGTTTCTTTAGAAAAATTCGGGTTATTTTAAATATATTTCTCCTTTAATGAAATGTATTTATAGCTAAACCTTTTTTCTTTACTCATCACACTATCATTAACTCATTACTAAATGACAAAATTAGAAGAAATTTTATTAATCCAATCGCATCAAAAATCCCTCCAGGGTAGGCAGGTGTTTTTTTTATTCCCAGTCTCACACTTTCGTAATATAAAAATGTCAGAAATGTGATTGAATTTGCTTATGCAGATGAATTCATGCAGCACGTTCCTTGCTACGTAAAATTTTATGAAAATATGTAAATTTATTTGCATACGACAAGGACATCCACAAAACTATTCGCTCGATTTCATTCGACAACGAAATACGTCCTTCTGACATATTTTTGAATAGTCATGTTGGACGGACGATAAACAAAGGAATGATGGATTCTGATAAAATCATGAATGTAAAAATACTGGCTAAAAACTTTTTTAATATTTGCGCTTTTTTCTTGTGTTTCTGGGTTTTGTGATGAATTGTTTTGCAGAAGAAATTATTAATATCTTATCTATTACTAATTTGTTTAATCCTTTTTAATCTATGAAATCTGTAATTACTAAAAAATATTCGTTGGATGCCTTTTTTTTTTGAATTAATTTCTTTTGCTTCATGATTTTACTATGGAAGAAATAATACTAAATTGATTATAGCATTTCTAATAATATTTATGCAATGCATTTGTATACTAAATTTGCATTGTTTAATATTAGTTGTTTCTTGTATAGAATTTATCAAAATTTACTTAATTATCTCATTCCTCTTTCCCTTTTTGTTCCACTAACTAACTTTATAATTAAAATATATTTTATGTTCTTTTAGATTCTAAATTTTAAAGTTTTTAGCTATTTGAATTAAGTTACAGCGAACAAAGTTCTACGTTTTTTATTAAAACAGTTACTAGAATAATTAGTGATTAATTGTTATCAGTTATTTGTGATGTCCAAGGTTTGTTAGTTGCTTTCGATCAATAAAAATTAACATGGGTTGTGGTGACTCCTGTCATCATCAGTTCATGAGTTGCTAATAATTTTTATGTGATTTAATGAGGATTCGTACATATATGCGTACATACAAAACACTTATTACAATGAAGACAAAACAAATATGTTGTTTACCAGCGACTTGTATTCCAATCGAATTTTAAAAGCATCATTAAGCAATACAAACACGCAAACCAAGCAACACTCTATTCTATATGTATATGAACACAAACTCACATAGTTGACAGCTCCAATGGGATTGTAATTGAAGACCACGATGCCGTTTTCCTCCCCGACCGGTCGCGGCTTTAATCCTCCGGGTATATTGTACGGTTCCGGTCGTAAGTTTGTATAGGGGATATGAACGACACGCTCCTCCACGACCTGTTGCGGATAGACGTAATTAATTAACAACATAAGCAGATTAATAAGAGATTTAATTAATAGTTGTGCCTTAAATCGGTTGCAAGACTCAATGAAAATGTTCTTCATAATTATTGACAGTTCCAATGAAATGAAAAGTAAAGTGACATTTCGTATATTTCAAAGAACTCCTTTTTAATGGTTATCAGTATTTTCCTTTGTTTGAATAATCTCTAGAGATGATTTCAAGTTGTCTTCCTCTTATATCTTTCACTTCATCCATTATTTTAATGCTTTATCAAAGTTTCTTTACTTAAAAGTACTTTAAATTTGCCCCATAAGCATTCAGTTACTCATTTGTAATTTTTATATTCTGTTGATTTTGCTTTGAAATTGGTCGAAACTTTGTACTGTCTCGGCTTAATATATTCATGTTCGGCAAAAGCTTTTGTCCCTAAGGTTTGCTTAACTAAAATTTCGCTTCTAATCAGAGTCTGTACGAAAGGTCATTCTGGGAATTTGTTCAGAAATGATGGACAACTTATTCATTGTTTTATGTGGGTTTTTAAAGATTTAGTTTTAGAGAAATTGAAATATTCTAAAAATTATTGTCATTATATTCTCGATATATCCTTCAACATCCACTAAAATGTTATTTACTGTTTATTGGAATATTCTGTTGAATTATTTAAGATGTCCTCGTATTCGTATATTGCTTTGTAAATATTTATATACATAAACGCGAAAGAGTATTATATTTTTGTTTTAGAAAAAACTTCATTTCTGAAACAAGAATGATATTTTTCTCCATTTGAGGAGTTCTATCTCTATTTTATCGTTATTATATTACAGGAATACTACAGACAAACTTAACTTGAGCTTAGATCAATTAAAACAAACGATTTCTGAGCTTTCACTCCTTCGTAAATACGTTTTTATATTTAAATAGAAGTGAATAAAACGGGCGTTAGTGTCTTTGAATAGACTTGCTCAATTTATCTTATATTAAAGACATTTCATTCATTCAATTAATCACGCAGAAGTTTAACCTTACATCATCGATCGACAACGTTTCCATCATTTCCATCGTTCTTATTTCCCTTGAACTTTTCTAAAACTCGTATCCTGATGAAAGCAAAGAGCCAAAAAAGGTCCTGTCCAGTAACCAGCAGCAATTTATTTCCAGAAGCCATAAATTACTAGCTTTTAGGTTTAGTTAAGAGCGAAGAAAACTTATCTCCAACAGAACGAGAATTAATTCTAGTTGGCAATTGCAGGCATGTCAAGCATAATTGCATATGTAGTAGTAGTTCAGTTTGCTATAACTTCGACTATGATTATTGCTGTTGTCAGTGTCATTACGATGCTTGTCAGTCTTCACTTTGTTCAGAGCTTTTGTTCAAAATGAATTTGTAGCCTCTTTTGTTGATTTACATTTCTAACATCGCTTTTCGATCTCTCTCATTAAACGAGAACTCACACAGTTTTTTCATTCGTTATCTTTTGCCTTATTTTTCTTTTATAGTCCTCGTGATCCTTAGAATCTCCCGTTTTTGGAATCTTAATTTTTCTCTCTAAAGGAAACTCTTTACATAAGTAGAACTAAACGAAAGCTTCTCGACGGAAAAATCGCCTTGTTAAAAACTATAAAGGAGGAGTGACGAAGGCGAGGATTACTTGGTACTTCCTATTATTATGCAAATTGTTATTGTTTAAGTTGCTTTGAGTTCTTTCAGTCGTATTGTTCTTCATTCCTTTTCTTCTTCGACTTGAGGCGGTTTTCTTGCTAAATGCAACAACAACAACAACAAATCCAATTCTCGAGATGGTAGCATTTCCGACGGTTTTAGCAGTAGGCTTCATGCAGAAAATTAGCTTGGAAAGGTCGTTGTTGAAAGTAATGCCAGAACGTTTAGAGATGGGAGCGAAAGAGGATTCTAATAAAAAGGTGTGAGAGTGAAGAAGAAATGGAGCTAAAGATAAGAATTACGTTGAAGAAGAGAATGATAATGGGATCTATGAGTGGGAGGTGAATAAAGTTGAAGGTGCGGATTAGCTACATTTGTAAGATGAACAGATGATGCGCACATCAGAGTCGAGTTCGGGAAACTGATTCTGCTTGCTCAAAGTATTTTATTTATTTATTTATTTCATGTTCATGTTATAATGTACAAATAAGCTGTTGCTTTTAAAATATGTACAAAAGAATTAAAATATATACAAACAGTATGTTGAGGTTAACGTGTCACTGGCTCATTAATTAAAAGTACAATAGTTGAAAGAAGAAAGAGGGAGAAAATAGAAGGAGAAAAGGAATACCAGCGAAAAGTCAAAAGTCGCACTATCAAAGTTTCTTGATTTTGTCTTCTGCATTCTGTGTTTCCAGTAAAGAAAATCAATCAATAATTTAAAGTGTCAATAGAAATCTATATTTATAGGTATAATAAAGATTTCGCCTAGGAGCTAATAAATGATTGATTGTCTCTTTGCTGACATTGCTTTGAAGAAATCTATTTGCCTATAAATTTCAACTTTTAGGATTTACGTTGTTGCTTGTTGGCCCCTCTGTCAGTTCATAAATCCTCATTATTATTTTTCCATCATATCGTCTTTTTAACAGCATTTTTAATATCGTCATTTGTTCTTCTCCATTTTCCGCCATGACCCGTTCAATTAGTGAGTTGTTTTCTTTTGCCTGCATTTGCATGGTTGCATATTTCTTTTTCGCCTTTGACTTACTTCATTTTTTCCCTTATCACATTTTTTTTCTCGCAAAGAGAATTATATTTTCACATGTTTTTTGTCGTCATGTCTAATCAACTTCGCCTTTCTTCGGCTTTCTTTTTTTGGTCTTCAAGGCTTTTGCTTGTTTTTCGCTTGATTTTTCATTCCCTTAATTATTTCTGTCAACATATTTTATCAAGTATTGCAAAATTTTGCCCTTATTGTGTTTAATGTGGAGTCTAAACTCATTAAAAAGAATATCATCAGCTTTCAATGTAGTCCCCATTTGGTCTAGGGCCCAGATAGAGTCGCAGGTATATTTAATGTCTCAGCTTTACTAAGAATTAGTATTGTCACTTCCATTTCATATTCTACGGAAAAACAGAGAATGGCTTCGTTCAGTGCCAAGGGAAAGCAAGAGTATTGGGTATATTACCGAATTCTGGCCGATTATATTGTCCACATACGTTTGAATTCATTCAGGTGTTAAGGTGTTAAAGTTCAGGCCAAAAATCATGCGTTTTCATAGCAGCATAAAAAGTTACTTTTGCTTTATAAAATCCTTTCATAGTTTTGGAAATATATTATATAATATTTCTTTTTGAAAGTATTTTCTCCATTTCAAAAAAGAAATTGCTTCATATTTTAAATTTTTAATCTCCTCGAAGCATGCTTTGTTACAATAACAACCTTCATCAAAAAATAACAGCTGAAAAAAACCTTCTCGTATCCTTAACGACGGCAAAAGCTGACAGCTCGAGCAGCAGCAGCAGCATCTGTAAAAGAGCAACAACCATAACCTGTGCATTTGAATCTCCTCGAAAGAGGAGAAAAAAACAGAAAACATTCATCACAATCCAGAGTAGTAAAAAATAGAAAGCTCAACATCATGAACACATTTTTAACTGCAAATAAAATTACTTTCCGTGATGTTCCTGTTTTAGTTTTTTATAGAATCTGTAGAGCGGGTGGTAAAGGATGACGAAGGGTAATCTGTGGAATATGCGTGAGGAAAAGATGCGTTAATATTTTTCAAAGACGGTGCAAAACCAAAGATTAAAAGCTGGCAGCTCTTTTCGAATAAGAATTGTATTTCACAAAACAAAAATTGTAAAAAGGAAAAACTACAACTCAGAAGCCATCAATTAAATCAATTTTTGTTTTTATACCCTACATCCGAAGGAATGAGGGTATATTCACTTTGTGCTTCCGTGTGTAACGCATTAAAGGAGGCGTGGCAGGTATGGAAAAGTATATATATTCTTGATCAGTGTCACCTCCTGAGTCGATTTAGCCATGTCCGTAGTCTGTCTGTCTGTCTGTCTGTCTGTCTGTCTGTCTGTCTGTCTGTCTGTCTGTCTGTCTGTCTGTCTGTCTGTCTGTCTGTGGAAATCACGATTACAGGAGAACGAATGAAGCTATCGCGATGAAATTTTGCACGTATATTCTTTGTCATCCGAAACTCTGTGGGATTGAAAATGGGATAAATCGGTGCAGCGCCACGCCTACTTTTTTAACAAATACTAATTCTTTTAACAATATTTCAACTTGTAGACTTAGTTTTGAGCTTCAATTTTGTTTCCGAATACATCGGTACAGGTAGATTAAATTTTTAAAAAAAATGGGCGTGTCCGCCCACGAACATATGACATTGATATAAACCGCAATTCCAGAATAACGATTGGAAGAATTGACTTGAAATTCGGTACGAATATTCTCTGCCATCATAGATAACTCTGTATTGAAAATGGTGAAAATCGGCGGGATGTAGGGTATATAAGCTTCGGTCTGACCGAAGGTACCCTTACTAGTTATATTTCAGAAAGTTCACTTAATTTCCTAATAGATCAAAGTAATTTCGTCATTTTAACCTGTTGCATTTATATTGTAGTCTCTCCTTTTTATTCTGGCTATAATAATAGTTATTTATTGGCTGCCTTTATTTCTCATGTTTTTTCGTGGTTCATGAGCGCTTTTTACAATTTTTTAACAAAATATCTCTTTATTAATCAATTGTGACGTATTTTTGTTCGTCTTCATTTTATTTTGTTTAAATTATTTATAGAGGAAGTGTCGAGTGATCAAGTTGTTCGTTGTTGTTGTTGTTGTTGTTGTTGTTGCTGTTGCTGTGAAGTGCGAATTTGATTTTGTTGAAATTATGTGCTTTTCGAATTTAAAAATAAGTATTTCGTGTGCATGACGATGGTGAGACTTGAAGATTTGTGCGTTCATCGTCACTGTGCTGAAAAATTCGTCCGTCCGTCTGTCCGCACATGCGTCCGTTCAAGCGTCCATCCGTTTGTGCGTTTGTATTTCGATTCGTGTGGCTCTGTTTGTGCTCCATGCGACACTTTGACGCACGTACGTAAAAACGCCCACGTCTCTTCGAGAAAAAACAAATTTTGGCACAATCTGTAGTGCAATAAAAATAATTTTGTTTACGTATTTTTAAATATTCGTTTCTGGATTTTTCTTTAAGGCGTATTATTATTTCTTCATTGAGTTTATATCTGTTTAATTTATAAAATTTCCTCGAACGAGAAAAACAAAATTTTATAGACACTTGCAAATATTTAAATAAAATGAAATTAATTTTTATTTATTGCTCTACTTCATACTTATAGTTTATTTATTACGGATTATTATCGTTATTATAACTGTTGTTAATATTATTATTGATATTTTCATTTTGAGTAAAAAATTTTCATTGCTTCCAATTAAAAAAATTCATTCATTGAAATTGAATGAATTTCGTTTTTTTTTGGCAATAATAAGGCTTTAAGTTATTGTTTTTATTTCCTTCATTCCTAAAACTAAAACTATTATTCATTCTTAAATTTTTTTTATCCTAAAAAACCGTCGTCTAATTTTCTTGCTTTGCTATATTTTTTGCCCCTTTTGAATGTGGGAAACGAGTCGACGCGAAATTTCTAAGGTGAACCGCTGAAAATAAATTAAGCAGAAAAAACTTGAGTATTTATTGCGTATAAACAACCGCACGTTTTCGGAACAGTTCTCAGCCGTCTTAGAAAGTGGCTCCAACAACACTTTAGTCGAGGGCACTTTATTCTAGTTGAGGTGGTTTCTCCTTAGAGAAATAATAAATAAAAAACTCCTTCGCGTTGGAGGAGATGCCAACAATTTAATACAATACGAAGGAAAAGAAGAAATAGGGGAAAAAGACAAGAGAAGGCTAAGAATAACGAAGAGAGCGCAAATAATGGTCAGTGAATGGAACCAACTTTCCAAGTATTAAGGAGTTTCTACAGAAAATATCATCTGCATGAAAGGTCCTCTGAAATGCGTTGCAAAATTTAATCCATAATAAATTTAGTCTTCTTTTGTGGTTGTTGCTGTTGTGCTTCAATGGAAAATATTTGTTTCTCACAGAAAACAGTATTTTTTGGTTTGTTTTTCGTTATACTTTCATCTTTCGTTTTAATAAATATCGATAATTTTTTTCCTTTTTTTAAAAGCGTTTTTTCAACATTAATTAATAATATTTTCATTAATTTTTTCTTAATTATTCCTCTATTTAAGAAGCCATTTTTGAATCGCTTTTCTTTGAAAATCTTTTGTTTGCCTGTTTCGGCAACAATTTCGCGTTTCCTTTGTTTTTGCGAACACAAAAGGGTTGACTTAATTATATTGACGTGTGGTTATATTTTCTCTTATATACACGATATCTGTTTATGTTTTTGCCGAGTTTTTTCGCTTCCTCATGCATTTTTTTGTTGTTTTGGTACATGACCATCGTTGGAAAGTTTCTCGCTTTTATTTATTGCGTAGCAGCGAAGAGCAGATTAAATTGTTTACGGTGCAATTATTCTTTTTTTTCTTGGGTTAAGATTTTAATCCGAAAACCAAGAAGAAAAATGAAATCCTTGGGAAACACCCACGACTGGAATAAACCGTTTTATTGCTCATAAAAAATACTGAAATAAAATTTCAGTATCATTCTTCAGTTGCTTTTTAAAATAAAAATATTTTTTAATCGTGATACTTGTAGACGAAGTTTTATTTTTACGGAGAGGAACACGAAGAATTATTCTTGTCATTGAATTCAATTTAAAAAGTGGCTGACTTGAATCCGGCCAACGGCTGCTTCCGTCCTCCCTTCATCTATCAAATTCTCTTCCGGTTTCTAGTTCCGAAGCCCAAAGTGTTCTTGCACCAACTTATTTTCCATCCATCCGTTTGCACTTCCTGTACTACATCCATCCATCGCTTTATCCATCCATGCATTCATTCGTCCTGCCTCAACATGAATGAGGTTCACTTCAGATGCCGATAACTAGAACAGTCCTTCTACCCACGTCTCTGTGTCTCTCCATCCTCCTCCTTTCCATATGTATCTCCTCTGCTCTTCGTTTTATCTTTATCGCTCACACTGCTTTCTGCATGACCAAAGATCTGACTTCTGAAATTAAACTCTTGTCTGTACCATGTATTGATATATGTACACGCCATATTTTACACTTGTGTTGACGACTTTTGCTCCCGGCCACATTCGGTAACGAGCAGCACTCAATTACTGCAACCACGACCGAAGAAAACTGCGTCAATTTAAATCGAAGAGGAACGTGCTACTTTCGAAGCCTTGTGACAAGAATGAAACTAAACTGTGCTACGATTTTCTTAGAACGCTAAGTTGTCTTGTGAATATTTAAAATGCATCCTAACTTCCCTATATTTACGGTCTTGTTGTGAATGCTCCCAGTTGGAATTAGAAAAAATTATTTGAAGTATTCTCAGAACATACTTCAGTCAGATAACACTACAGACTCTTGAAAAATGGAATATGTAGTATGTCTCTAATGGAGATCATCCATAATTAGTATGCAATTCAGCATTGTGTTATACGAATCTTTTATAAATCCATGCCGTATCCAGTTCTACTCTAAATCCTTTTAGAAAATCTGTCATAATATCAAAAAGCTTGTTAATTAATTTATTAAATTTGAAATTTAAAAGTGGACCAATGAAAATTAAACTGTTGTATTTAAGAAAAAATCTAATCTTCAGATAATTGAATACATAAAAATAAATCTTGAAATAATACATCAAAAAATAAAATAAATTTCTTTCTGTTTACTTGCAAAACACGAATCGCCAGCAACGCCCACAGATTCAGACACACGATCACTCATTTAGAACAGCTCCACGGAAGAAGATGCAAATTAAAAAAAATGCTGGCAAGAGTAAATGTCACAAAAGGTGATTTCCATAAGTTTAATAGATTTAGACAAAATTATTTGGTTATATTTTTAATGTTTCCTCAAACTTATTACAAAGTTAAATAGAAAATGGGACAATATGTTTACAACAGCTATAAAAAGTATTCAGAAGAATAGAAAACATTGGTCCATTAAAGTGTCCATTAAAGCAATGATTTAAAGCTCATCTGTACAGCTATACGTCGGTATCAATGATAGTTTATGTGTCTATATACTTCTTTATTTCTTTTCAAGTTTTGTGCCACTTAAATATCATAACAAATAAAGTAATTGTGAATTATAACAGCCTTCAAATGTACTGATAGAAAATTATTTTATAATGATTACATTATAAATGTTCTTTCTCAGGATTTCGATACAATATACTCTGTTAGTCGTCTAACTTAAATCTTCTTTTTTCATACAAGTGAAACTAGTACTCAATTAAGTGGAGTTATTAGTGATCTCGTGGGACATCACAGCGTATGATAAACTTTCTTATATACAAACAATTTTGTCCTTAACTGGTACATAAAGTACTAGTAGTAATAAGAATGTTATGTATTCGCATCTGAAAGCACCACGACGTATGATTAATTTCGGACATTTTATATCCTTTAATAATCAAACCGTAGTGAAACTTCAGCAATTGGGATTTTCCAGGGAGAGAATAATGCAATAATATTCTGAAATCGTTCAAAAGAAAAGCATGAAACTGTATTCTCGCTCAAGTCACTTCAATGTTCAATGACTTTTATTCCCCTTTCGATGCTAATCAATACTCAATATTTTCCATATTTTGCAATGAACTAATACATAATCCATGAACCAAATTTATTGCTACAGCACCTGCATTAACACGAAATAAAATTCTAATCCTATCGAATTTTATGCATCGATTTCAAATGTCTAAAGTTAAATATCGATATATTCTATGATTGATATTTTGGTTGCCTAGATGCGACCTACTTTTGGAGCCTTTTTTCACAACGGCAATAGCCATAAAATAAAATGAAAGCTCAGCAAATAACACGTTGTTTAAGTCAATGTCTGCATTGTATCATACGAACAAGAATGAGTTCAACAACGTAATCGGATTTTCATCATTGAAACACATGAAAAACACTAAAAACTTAACACAGATTAATTAAAATATAAAATACAAAACGAATATGCTTTCATATGTCCGTATGTTTGCCTAGCTGTGTTTCTGTCTGTCTGTTGGTTTGTTATCTTTCACAATAAATGCGACGTCTGTTAGGATCAAGTTTAATTTATGCAATAATAAGATAAAGAAATAAAAGTTTTAGGAGAAGTTTTGGGATATTCCTGGTTATTGTATGCTGTATATATGCATATATTCATACTGTAAAAGTACACGTATGTTTAAACTTCCACAAGAAACGAGTAATTATATCTTCAAAGTGATTTATTTGCTTGGTTACTTGATTGGTTGTTGTGGGTGGTGGTTTTCGGTGCTGTGGTTGCAGCCACTCTACTTTGGAATCTCTTCGCAAACAGCAGAGACACGCACAGGATTGAGTAAAACTACACATAAACATTTAAAGATGTAGAAAGATTCATCAAAGAAGCAGAAATGTAATTAAAAGAATGAAAAATATTTGATTCGTTTAAGAAATTGTACTTTAAAATAATCTCGTGCAGAGCAAAATACCAAAGGGTTATTGGTAAACACGTTGCCGGTGAAAAAGATTGATTGATGTTCCTTCTAAATTTTTTTTCTATTCTGTAAATCGTAAGCTGATGAAATTTCATCAGTAATTTTCCCCCCATTTTTATTTACACAGAGGAGTTAACATTTCTAAAGTTCAATTATTTTGTTGCTTTTGTTTAAATATTAAGTAATTTATTTTAAATTTTATCGCATATTTCAATTCATATTCCTTTATCGGCGTAGTTAATTAAATTTGCATATCGTTTTTTGCAGGATTCTCATTGAACCGAACTACAAAATGGCACTGAATTGAATCGAGTCGCAAAAAATATAACAAAAAATAATAAAAATAAAAGGTTTGTATGTGTACAACAGAAACTCAATTTTATTTCATATTTGTCTATGCGCGGAAATACGAATTCCAGCAACTATTGAACAACAGCACTGCGAGTCCAGCTGCAGCTAAAAAATCATTTGCATCGCTCCCTCCCTTTCCCCTACTCTCTTAGAAACACACCTCCTGTGCATGCTTGCAGTCAGTTTCGTTTAATTAAATTCCCTTTAGATTTTGCCCCCAAAAATGCCCAAATTCGAATTGCATTTTAATTAATTCACTTGGGCGAATTCATCTGAATCATGAAATATTCAAAGTGGATGAGAGGAAATGAATTTTAAAATTTTAAATATTGGAAAATAATGATAGTGTGCAATGGAATTGGAAACTGAACAAATCAAAACAGTCCGAAAACATAATGAAATCATATTATTTTTATAGTTTCAACAGTTACCCAAAATTATGTCAAATTTTAATATTAAGGATAGAAAAGTTTGTGCTGAAAGGAGAGAAAGAAAGGTAGTAAATATTTAAAATAAATTTTTTGCAGAATTTAAAAATTGATTGAATGTTTTAAAAGCCTTTATTTGGTCAATAAAATATTAAGTTTTCTCGATTCTTGATAAAAGATCTAAAATTTGTTCATAAATTGATTTTAATGGAATTTTTCAGTGTTCCAATGTCAATATTTAGCCCTAGTTATATCTACATATAGACACACCTATGCACAAAATGTAATAGTTGTCAGAAGCACGGAGCCGGCGAAAGCGTCAGAGATTGCGACGGATCTACGCCCCGTTGACAGAAATCTGGCGCCCCAAACGTGACGCTGCAGGTGAACTGCAGAGTAGTAAAAGTGGACAAGAAAAACAATAATAAGAAAGACCAAAGGTGAAGGTGGGCGTGGGAGAAATATAATGCTTGGTGACAACGTGTCACTTCGTTAGATGAAAGGTAGTTAAGGTCGTTAGGAGCGGTAGTCGTCGTCATAGTCGTCATTTTCTGTGTCGTCTCTACTCTTTTGTTCTCTGTTCGTTATATGCGATATTTTCTATTGCTGCTTTTAAGTATGGCTTGTTTTGTCGTTGTTTTTGTGTTTCTTTTTCTTTACTAGTGATAAACTGAGCAATGGATGTAAAAAGAAGAGGCAATAAAAACTAAAACAGGGAAAAAACTAGAAATTTTCGAAAGAAAAAACATGAAAGAAACATAAACGATTGCAACACGAAATAAAAACATAAAATCCAACCGTAGGAAGTAAACAAAGAGATGAGAATGTTTTTCTTGTAGTTGGGTATTTTTAATTCTTTATTGCTTTCGTTGCTCTTTTCAGAGAGATTCTCACCTATTGCAGAATATGTGTTGCTGTTGTCGATTACTAATTCTCTTTATATTGTGAAATATTCTTATTAATTTTTAATATCATGTTGATAATTTTACGAAAAAAGGGCTACAACTATAAAAAAGATCTTTATTAATATTTCATAATAGAAATTAGTAATTAAGTTAGTAAATAATTATTAACAGTCGTTTTATTAATGTACAATTTTAATTTACGTTATTTTGTGTAATCATTTTTATTTAGTGATTATACCCTACACCTTAAGGTTGAGGGTATATTCACTTTCTACCGGTGTTTGTAACGCACAGAAATAGTTAAGCAGCTATAATTATAGTTTATCTTCCGAATTTGAGCGTGAGCCGCCCACTTTGAGTTTACATAGGTCATGGAAGGTCTAAAAGGGTTGTATTGATAATTATACAAATTTTGCTGATTAATAGGATACATATAAGTTTTGGAATCAATATTATTTTGTTGGATGAAAAATGGGCACCACTTCTAAATATATATACGAGTATATATGCAGCTTTAAGGTGTAGGGTATTTCTACAGCCCGGCTGTAGACAACACCTTTACTAGTTTTTATTAGTTTTTTGCTTAAAAATGTTTAATTCACCTATATAAATTTTTAACTTATTTTATTCTACTTTGAGTTAATGATTATTATTTTTCCTTTAATAATCGGAAAAATCGGTTTTTATGTTATATAAAACTTTAATATTGTTTTAATTTAAATTGTATTTGATATACATTTATTTAATATTATTTAAGTATATTTTTATAATTTTCGTTTACTTTAATTATATTTAATTTTGTTTGCAGTTAATTCCATTTTAATGAATTTCCAACTTTTTAATTTTTGTCTTTTTCTTTTTAAACGTTTTGCTTTTTCCACGTTGACTTTCTCAGAAAGTTCAAAAGAAGTTTTAATTAAAAGCAGATCTGCTTTTTCCATCCTTTTTTCGTATTACCTCCATAATTTTTGCCTTGTTCTTGTTTTTCTTTAGCCGCATAAACGATAGGAAAAAGTTTTCGCCTTTAAAACGTTTCAGAGACAACAGACATTAATTTAATCAGTATGTGTGAAGATAAGCTATATAAATATATATAGACATATATAAAATATAGAAGTCTATATGTGCCTGCATCTCCGGTGTAAATATAACGCTTTATTTTTTACTTGTTTAAAGTAATTTTACACATCATGAATAGCAACGAATTCGGGAAAAATACTAATAATAAAATACAACAATGAATTATAATGATACTAAATATCTGAACTAAATACAATGATGCAAAATTATATAGGATTTCGCTATTAAAATTATATATTTCTATATTTCTCGACTACAACCGATTTTCAGCCAAGCGTGCGTCATATCAATTAAACAGTATTTCACGATAATTTGTAAGTAAACCCACGATTTTCTCTTGATTTGATAGTGCAAATATAAAATCTATATTAATTTCTAGATAAATTTCACAGTTTCAGCTGTGTGTTGACGGTTTTTATGTTAGTTTCACGTTTGTTTCTCAAGAAATTAGGAAATTGATAATTAACAGGTGGTTATGAAATGCTGAAGGGGCAATTTTTGCTAGGGTATACATCCTATAATGGCTGTATGTCTTTACACACATTTATATGTCTATATTAATGTAATATATAATTTTGTATTGTACAGAAATATTGAATGAACTTAGGCCCTATTAATATAGATATAGAATACTGCTCTCTTTTTACTTCTTTGTTTTTTATAGGTCTCTAAAATTGACATTATAGCAGAGCCAATTGCTACAAAGGAGTAAAAAGGAGTGCCATTCCTATTAAATTTTCTATAATTCCTTTACAGAATGCGAAATGGACTGAAAACCCAAATCTCTCTCCATTTATACAGTATATCACGATGTTATCATTTTTACCTGCTCTATTTTATTAAGTTTATTCTTTTAAGGCTTTATTTTTATGAGTTTCCTTTTGTTTACGTTCTGAGTAAAATGAGTAAAGAAAGGAGACAAACAAAAAAGAACATCAACTTAAATAACATTAGAAATTCTTGCATTATTTTTTTAGTGCTTGTTTTGTTCGTGTTTTATGTCCGTAGTCGGTTGTACTTTTGATCTGAATGCGCTTGAGCACGCATGGCAACCCTTGGAAAACGTTACAACAACAACTACAATTATATCCATATATAGCATAAAGTCTGCCAACAGACAATCAGAGAAGAAAAAGATAAAGGAACTCGAAGGGAGATGAGTGTGTGTATATAGAGAAAAAATAAAGCAAGGAAGGAAGGAAATTATTTTTGTATGCATTCAACAAAATGTGGGTCGCTACGGACGAAATACTGTCATGCATGGGTGAATGAATGACTGAATAAAAGGGAAGGAAAGGAAATGAATGGATAGGGAAGGGAAGAGAAGGGAAGATGCATTTGTGGGAATGTTTTGCGTAGGTGAATAAAATGAAAATCGGTTTGGGTTTTTAGCAAAGGCCAAGGATTCTTAGCAAGAATCTCGAGAACCTGAATCAGATGCCGATCACAGTCATTGTCAAATAATGCAAAATCGAAAAAATGTGCGAACATGAAAAGCGATTTTATTAGAATTTATTACAATTGAGTACAAAATTATTAAATAGTTGTATTGATTTATATTATCACTGTTCTTGACTGATGTAATGAGTTATCCTTTCTATTACAAGGAAACGTGTTTCCTTTTTATAAGCAATTCAAAAGTGTGTTTATATGTCCTTCATTGGCTTACGATATCAGCTCTTTTGCTCCCTAACAGCACAATCGCCTTTTTGTAATAACACCGGTTCACGAAGACGACTGCGACGCACCAAACGATGCCGTTCTCCCCGAGTTCCCCAAGTCTCTAAAATGGTCGAGCTTAAGTTGTGCTTTTTCCGCTATGGGAGGCTTCAATGTGAGCAGGAAGTGTGACCGAGAGTGTCACCGTGTGTGTATATTTATGGGTTCAATGGTGAGCAGAACGGCAGAGTTCTCATTCTTGTTGTTGCTTTTAGAACAAGTGTTTTTGTGGTCAAGCGTTACAAGAACGCGACAAAATGGAAAACCGTTCAGAATTCAGGGTGTTGTTTGGTGGTAGAAAAAGCCTTTGCAACAAGAAACGGCTTTGCATATATTACTTATCTGTATTCCATAAACATAATCTCATGCATAACAAATCCGCAAACAAATCATCTTAATTTCATATAAAATCTTACTTAGAAGAAAAAATAAAAATTAAGTCAAGCAGCAACTAAAAATGAAGAATTTTCAACAAATACACAAATTTATTTTTATTAACCTTTTCGTTTTAATTTCCTTTATTTTTGTTTGTTGCTACTCCTGATTTATTTTTGTTTCCTTTCCATTTAACGCTTCAAGAACGTTTGCGGTTTATTTTTAATTAATTTTTTTCAAAGTCACTAAACTGTGCTGAATTATTACAGTCCATTTAGCAAAGTTATCTTTTAATGTACTTAATCGCAGCAACATTAACAGATGCATGAGCTGAGGGAGCATAAAAAGTAGCTAAGAGGAACTCTGCGAAGCCACAAAACGCAAGAGAGTGATGGAGAATAGAGGAAGTGGAGAGAAAGGATGCGATTGAGAAGGAAAGAGTAAAGGGGGCTTCATTTTCCATCCTTGTAAATATAGAGTGTTTTCTATACAACGCGATATTGTTGTGGCAGCACATGTTTCCCACAGCATATATAATATTTCCGTACACATTAATTAATAAATGAATTTAAACCTGGTCTCAATTAAAGTTTAGAAAAGAAGGTTTCCGTTGACAAATGAAAGAATTTTTACAAATTTGTACAAATATCTTCGTTTTTTTTTTGGTAAATCAAAATGTGAATTATAAATCAATTAAAATAATACGATTGACTTAACATAACAAGTCAACAACGGGACACTTTTCACGAACGTTGCAAAAGTTAAGCAGAAGTTCAAAGTTAACAGTAACGAGTTATTTATACCCAGAAAAGAGTGAACCGCATTGAAACAAGGTTACAGGCTAAAGTGAAAACAAGAAAATTCAATTTTACACATTTGCATATCAAAAAAGTTGCCTCTCATTTGCAAGTTTCCTACATGAGCTCGAGTAAGTTTCAGCAGAAAGAAATTTCAATTCGATGGAAACAGATGCAGGACATGGAGGAGGGTGAAAGAGGAATATATGCGGTGATTGAAGGGTGCTGAAGGCGATGAGCAAATTATACAATTGATCGGCAAAAACATATTCCGCAGCAGCTGCTGTTGTCTTCGCTTGATGCTTCCGTCGGAAACACAGTCACTAGATAAAAAATCACGGTGTTTTCCAAAGGAAAAGATTGGAGAGAATTGAAAAACAAACGTAGAAAAAATCATGATGTTATTATTATTGATGTTTATCGATTTTTGTTAAATTATATACATATTAACGAACTTCAAGTAAAGGGAAACTTTTTAGGTGAAATTCTGGACTAGAAAAATTTCAGATATTTCTTTTAATTAATCCTTAAAAATATACACAAATTTTTCTTTATGCTTAAAAATGGATGTAAAAAGTTATTTCTGTATATGAAATCTCTCCCCTTTTCTTCCTATTCCCCTCTCTATTTTCCACACTCACCCAAATAGACAAGAATGCGAACGGAAACGACAGGCAAAGGAATTTGTTTTGCTTTCAGCAGATGGCAAGCGTCGATGCACTGAACTGTTGCGTGCTTTCAAGTGCGTGTTTGTGTTTCTGTGTTGGTTGTATACATATGTGTACTTTTTCACATGATGCGCCCTGTAATGAAGCGGAATAAAATACAGCCAACGACCGCCTTTCGGATCTGGCGGATGCTTCGTATCCGATGTGGTCCACTATAAGCGACATACTCATGACTTCTTCATGACGACTCCTTTTTTCTTCAGTCTTTGCTTCTCTCATGTACTCATTACTGAGGAAAGCCGTGGTTAACCACTTTGATGAATCACCAGAGACTCTCAAAGGAAGCATCAGAAAAACAAAATGGCGATGGACTTTAAGTATTTAATAATGTTAAACAAAAAAAAAAAAAAAATACTGGTAACAATATACGACAAACCTTAATAACTTATTAAAAAGAAAAGTTTTGCAACTCTTAATTTTCCATAACTTTTAATTTAATAAAATAATTCTCAAAAGTACGTAGGAATATCGATACGAGGCGAAGTCAGACCATTTTTCGTTTTATCCCTTTAAGTGTTTTTTAGTGGTAATGTGTTGATATCTCCCATATTTCATAGGTTAGTGTCATACATAGAATGATAAGAGGACGATTAAAGCAATTAAATTCTAAAAAAATACAACAAAAGAAACTTAGGCAGAGATGGGTATTTAAAGCAAACTATAGTTGCTTCTGCTTCTACTTCTTATTCTTCCCTGTCCCACTATACATCGTTTTTTCTGACTATTATTTCCTGAATGATGTTTTATTATTACTTTTCTAGCCTAAAGATGTGTAACAGAATATCAAAAATTCTGCTCTCATTTGTTGTGTACTCTTCAGTCCTTTCGTTGCATTTATAAATTCTTTTTGCAATTGGTATTCCTTAAAATTAGATAGATTGTCATTCACAGATGCATACTTTTTCATCTCCACTTCATTTCTCTTTCTTTAAATGTTTGCTTGTTCTCTTACCTGACACTCAACGGGCCATCGGGGGGCCTGCAATGCGAACTCATGATCCTTGTTTTTCGGCAGGGCGAAGAGATCACGCGGTTCCTTCAGACGGGCAATCGGACGTAAAGTTTTCTCATCCGTATTTACTTCCAATTGATTGGTTTTAAGGCCCTTTGATAGAAAACTACCCAAAAAACCTAAAACAAAAGATGGAAAAAATCGAAATTATTTAAATAACATAATCAAAATCAACAGGAATTATTTTATAATAAAATTGTTACATATTGATTTAATAGATAATTTGGTTTGAATTAAATGTTACGCATACGACATGTGGACTCGACAAATGAAATCTAAATTTTAAACGGTCTTTAGATTGAAGGCTTCTAAAATTTAGCAATTTATCTGTCTCTATCCTTCTCTCTCTCTCTACCTCGCTCTCTCTTTGTCTCTGTCTATCACATTCCGTGAAAATAATGACGGCAGAAGGTAGACTTTGATGAGGGTTTGAATGAATTTTCTTAGTTAAACTTCACTGGAGGCTGTTTCCTGACTGACCTTGAATTCCCTCCACATTCTCAATGGAAATTTTGTTTTTTCCAATTGTTCTCTTTTCTTCCTCTTTAATCTCAGCTTTTTTAATGATGATGATGATGAGCTTTGTTTTGCCAGGTCACAAAGTAAAGGTAAAGTAAACAAAGATATTATCTACAAGCATCAACAAGAGAAACAAACTTTATGTTTTGTTCAACGGCTCATCTACTTCTTTATTTTCTCAAAATTCTTTCTGGTTCTATAGAATCGTCTGTTCAGGTTTGGAGTGTTTATGAAAATTTTCGTATTTTACAACATTTTCTTTTAATTAATCTAATTTTCATTTCCATTAACAACTCATTTTAATTCAGTTTAGTTTTTCGTTGCTCTCATTCTAAAATATGCATTAAATTCATAGGTCTAGGCAGAGTTTTGAAAATTAGTTAACAGAAAGAAAGAGGAGGAATTTAAGGATAAAACGTTGACCTTTTCAACATATATCCGTCTACTCTCAAGGCTTTCAAAGGATGTTGCTAGAGTGAAACAACGATAAACCTATATCCAGATTTCAACTGTTGACAACAACTGCTTGGGAGCCTACAAGAATCCAAATCTGTCTACAAACTCTGGTTTATAGCGTTGAGTTGCGATTGTGGATTCATCATAACTGCTCAAATTATTGTGTTTAATAGTCCCCATCCCTGATACAGAGGTCGAACATAGAACCCACCTAACTTCTTCTCTTTCTACTTTGATAAAAATCCCACAAAATCTTTTACTCAAAAAATGAAACATAAGAATAATTTACAAATATTGTTTATATAGAAATTTCATGTACCAATACACGATATTTACTTCGTATTGTGTTAAGTAAACAGGAATATTATTACAATTAGTTAACAATGAAAAATCACATTTTGCATAACAGCAAGAATATTGGGAATGACAAACCAAACGTGGATTATTTCATGGTAGCACTCAAAATTTATTTGTTAGTAACCTTCATAGTTATTACTTGTTGGTCCAATTTCCTCGTTAATCTCAAGTAAACTAAACAAAACCGCAGCAAGTGTAAATACAATCGTTCTTTAGCACAAACGTAAAAAAGCAATAGCTACAAAGTGCCACTGGAATCAAATGTGAATTTTGTGTGATTCGTTTATAGACCTTGGCAAACTGGTCCACATTTTATATAGTACACTGTAAAAACTACGAATTTTATGAAGAATTTGAGGCTTTTGTTTTTATACCCTACAACTTAAGGTTGAGGGTATACAGTGAAAACTCTACTTGCGGACAGCTCCCGCAGGCGGACACATCTAATAAGCGGACAGTTTCTTCAGTTCCTTGAATTTCGAAGTATTTTTAGAACAAATTACACTCTGCTAGACGGACACTCCCATGGCCGGACGCGGACACCCTTTTTCTATAAAACCCCTCCTGTAGACGGACGAAAAAAATATGTTTGGAGAAAGGTGCAAGAAATACATACATTAATGATAACAAAAAAAATAAAACAGAGCAACACTAACGTACATTTATTAAATTGTGTGATTCCCCTTTCTTTAAACCACAGTTTTTGACAGTTTGTTGCACAGTTTTCTTTGATCTTTGTTAAGAGTGTTAATTTCAAAGCAATTGTTGATTAAATAAGGTCGTGTCACGATTTGTCGACAATTTTTTATCGTAATAATGGCCGGGCGAAATTCTCTTTCACTTAAAGAAAAAATTGCAATTATAAATGTGTATGAACAAGAAAAACTTTCTGTGCGTGAAATTGCAAAAAGGTAATAAGATAAAACATTTTGAATAAAGTACATATCTTAATTGTGTAAATTTTAGATTTAATATTGGTAAAACCCAGTCTGCAAATATTTTGAGAAATAAGGCAAATCTGAAAGACAGTTGGCAATCGGGAGTTAATATTAATTATAAAAAGAATTGCCTCTCTACAAAAGGTGCAGAGCTTGACAAAATTTGCTTTGATTGGTTTTCAATAGTCAGAAGCAAGAATTTGCCTATTTCCGGACCAATTGTAATGGCAAAGGCAAAAGAAATAGCTGAAAAAATAGGTTATCATGGGTTTTCTGCGTCAAATGGGTGGCTACAAAAATGGCGCAAGCGACATAACATTGCTTTTAAGAGCATATCAGGAGAGGCGGCCGACGTTCCCTATGCAGATGTTATTCAATTTAGGACAACACTTTCTTCAATACTTGCTGAGTACAAGGCACAAGACATTTACAATGCAGACGAGAGTGGTCTTTTTTTTCGAGCACTTCCTACAAAGACATTGGCATTGAAATCAGAAACATGCACTGGGGGTAAATTGTCCAAAGAAAGACTTACAATCTTGTTTTGTGTTAACATGGTTGGGGAGAAGGAAATGTTATTAGTTATTGGGAAAGCTGCTCGTCCACGCGCATTTAAAAATATGTCTATTGCCCAATTACCAGTTGATTGGAAATCCAATAAAAAGGCCTGGATGACTAGAGACATTATGAGCGAGTGGCTGCGTCAAATGGATAATAAAATGCGGACTTGCAATAGAAAAATTATTTTATTTTTAGATAATGCCGCATCTCATCCTAGAGACTTATCACTTAACAATATTAATGTTGTATTTTTGCCAGCAAATACAACTTCTGTTTGTCAACCCTTGGACCAAGGCATAATTCAAAATTTTAAAGTGAACTATAGAAGCTTGATTTTAAGTTCCGTAGTCACAAAAATTAGTTCGGCCAGTTCAGTTTCAGAGCTATCAAAAAATATAAATGTGTTAGACGCAATATGTTTTATAAAAACAGCTTGGAAAAAAGTTGAACCTGCTACAATAGTAAACTGTTTCCGCAAAGCCGGATTTATGCATCAGAACCATAATGTCAATGAATATGATCCAGAAGATGAGGTGCCATTAGCAACTCTAATAAATTTCCAAAGAATTTCAGAAATTAACGAAACTAGTTTTGAAGAATTTTCAAACATCGATAACACAGTCTACACTGAAAATGACAGCTTTGAAATACAGGTAAATATCGAAGATGAAAAAACTCCAGAAATATTATCAAGTGAGTCAGAAGAGGATGTTGTAGAACAAGAAATCGATAAAATTAAATCGTTTGAAGAAGCTCTTATACAAATAGGGCGTTTAAAAGCTTTCGCATCAGATGATTTTGTTGCATATGAAAAATTAAACACTTTGGAAAACCATTTCGAAGAAATGCACAAAAAATGGAGACAAGAAAAATCTAAGCAGTCTACAATTCGCCAGTTCTTTTTCCCAAGCACATAATTTTAAAGTTAATTACATAATTTGTTTTTTTTTAAATAAATAAATAAACATATGTATATACATATATATTAAAGATGCAATGCGTTTAAATTTTTTTTAATTTACATACTATTACGTGTATGTATATTAAGTGTATGTATTTAATAGTGGTGAAAACCGACCATTTTTAATCAACTATCCCGAAGGCGGACACCTCTCGCTAACGGACAAAGCTGCTGTGACGATCGGTGTCCGCCCACGGGAGCTTTCACTGTATTCACTTTCTACCGGAGTGTGTAACGCATAGAACTAGACAAGATAGGTACGGAAAAGTATATATATTCTTGATCAGCATCACCACCGAAATTGAAATAACGATGTCTGTCCGTCTGTCTGTCTGTCTGTCTGTCCGTTGAAATCACGATCACAGGCGAACGGATTAAGATTTCAAAATGAAATTTGGCAAAAATATTCGTTGCTATTTTGGGGTGTTTCGTATTAAAAATGGGCAAAATCTCCCAAGGACCACGCCTACTTTTTATATCGAGAGTGCAGGTACCTCTGTTTTGCCTATTAAAAAAGGCCATATCAGCATCACTTTTTGAGAGAAGACAAGAAAATTTTAGATGTAGGTTTAGACTAATGCTTCCAGTTAATATGTCAAATATAGGCGTGATCCGCCCACTTTAAAAAAAAAAATTTTTGTTTTTATTATTATTATTACATATATATATTGTATAATTATTATTAGATATATAATATATATATTGTATATATATACGAGTATATTATATCGCACCAATTCTAAATATATATACCAGTATATATGCAGCTTTAAGGTGTAGGGTATTTCGGCTACAGCCCGGCTGTAGACAACACCTTTACTAGTTTATGATTCTCTCTCTCCTCCTTGCTGCTTATGTTGTGCTTATTTTACAAATTCCCATCACGTAAAATCAACAACCGTGGATAGAAACTAACAAATAAATAAACAAAAAACACGAAAAACTTTTATGTATCCACTTGTAGTCATCATAAAATTAAAAGCAAAAAAATAGATAAATAAATTGAAAGCACGGAAAACGTACCGTAAAAAATGTTATACTGTGTAAAATATGGCAACACTGGCAGTTGAATTTTTAAACTTGATGCTGACGATGATTGTGTCGAAGCCGTTGTTTATTATTACTACAGCTGGTTTTTTGATCACTTTATATTTTTTAATAATTTTTAAAATTGTGGTATTGTTGTTCTTTGTGCTAATTTTACAAAATTCTTTTGCAATAAAATGGCTGGATTTTTATGGAACAATATTGCGATAAAAGTAGATATTAGTAAATATATGAAGATATGTATATTCAATATATAGAGAAGAATTTTCAAATATTTCTACAAAAAAATCTTTTGGCAGTGCTGCCAAGGGTTGTTGAAATTTGTTTATTCTCTTTTTATCTCTGTTTTTATTTTGGAATAAAGATTTTTATTCGTTGCTCAAATTCACACATTTTATAAACAATACAAAAAAATTAAACATGATTTTGTTCCACGAATCGTATAGTAAATAAAACGTTTTTAAACTGAAATTATATCGAGTCAAATTTCATGATATTAATTTAATTTTTGCGAAATTGAAAGTGAATAAAGAAATACCAAAAAGAATAAAGTAGTGAAAAGTAAAAGAGAGGGAAAACGAAAGCAAAAACGAAATCAAAATTATAAATATTAAAAGCTTTTGTTAAATTTAACTGTGTTAAATATCCATCGTTTGTTTAATTTTAAAATCTAAAAATCTAGTTTTTAAATATATTTTTGTGGTTTTTTTTTTCTACCTAAAAATGTAATTTTTTATTTATTCTATTTTATTTTGTAATTTCCGATAATTTTAGTGTTTGTCGTTGTAAGAGAAAAAAAAAAATAAAAATTTATTTATTTTTATTCATGCACAATTTTTAAAATAATTTATTTTTGTTTCTTTAAAATCTTTTGTTTTGTTGTTTTGCTTTTTTGTTAGTTGTTTTCTTTGCCTTCACGTTTACTCAACAAGAGAGAAATTCATTTGTTTTTAATATTTTAAGATATTTTTGAATAAATGCGATCACTTAATTATTGTTGAATTTTTATAATTTTAGAAAAGCATCTATCACTTTCATTTTCGTTTCTTATTTTTGTATTTAAAAACTAAATTTTGTATAAATTGTAAACGCTAAATTACTGCGAAACTAATAAACCTTGTTTTTGGTTTATTTTATATTTATTATGTTTTCCTTTTTTATTATTTGGTTCTCCTTTAAATTTTATTAAACAAAATGCAACATTTAGAATAAATAGAATAACATTTTCCGCTGCACAAGAACCGTTGTATTTTCGTGTGCACTTAAACAGCACCTCACAGTGGCAGTTGTCGTCGTCGCTATCGTCGTTCTTTACCGTTGCTCGCTTTGTTTTTAACTGAAAATCAGCGGGAAAATTTTTGCGACATCAATTTTTGCACATCAACCAATTTTGCTTTTATTTCTTTGTGTGTGCTTTAGTTGATAATCGCTGCTGTAGTTGTTGTTGCAATTGTTTTTGTTGTGTCTATCTCAGAGATGTTTGAATGATAGATACATGGGTTGAAAGAAAGAGACGAGCGACACGGAAGGAAAAAAGCTACAAAAGAGCTTGTAGCTTTGTCGTTGCAAAACCAGGAAAAGCTTATAAATAAAAAGAGAGAGAGAGAGAGAGAGAAAGAGAAAAGCCTTCAAATGCTTTTCCGTTTTCAGCATTCTGCTTCATTAACCCACGCTGCTCTCAATGTCCATGGCTTTTTCTCTTTCTGCGTGGGAGATAAATTTTAGTTGTTGGTTGTTTTTGTGCTTCGCTCATTTTCTCGGTCCCAAGCTTTAGCTTTTGATTTTCTCTCGGAAACGCTTTTCTCTCTTCTCTCGATTTATATATCTTTGCATCTGCCAGAGATGCCAACTTTAACTTAATATTTACTTCAAAGCTTAGCATATCTACCTACAGCACATATGTAGATGTAGATGTAGATTTGTTTGGGGATGTTCGGGGTTGTATTTTATCAAAAAAAAAAAAAAAAAAAACAGCACCTTTGACCTTGTTGTAAAAAGCAAACAAACAAACAGCAAATATGATAACTTCTTTATCAAACCAGACTCAAGACACTTTATGGAGTTTTGAAAAGGAGCTTAAAAATATCTTAATATAAAAGGACTTGTAGGTTGAAATGTTAAAAATTTAATGCGTTGCTGAAACTCTCAAATTTCCGAAAGAACAAATTATCCAAACATCAGAACAAATTCAAAAAATTATTATATATCCCATGTTCAATGTTCTCTCTTCTCTGTGTTTCTGCAGCAGTTATTGCAGTCTCACTATTTTTATGCCCTACAGTCGAAAGTAAAGATCTGTTTTCTAAAACCAGATCGATTTTTCCAATGGTGATTAGAAGAATGGTTACCAAGGAAAATTACCAATAGATCTCTGCAATACCAAGTTAGAACCATACTAAGTCCATTTTTATTAAGAACCAATTTCAAATCATTTTAATCCTAGGACAATGTTCATAGTCCAATAGAAAATCTCAGTACGTGTTCTGTCTACAATTGAATATCATTTCTGTTTTTTACTTTTACCTTAAATCTAGTCCATACGCCTTCAAAAACTCCATTCTTCTACGGAATGTAATGAAAAGAATGTAGCGTCATTCACACACAACTTGTCTATACAAAAATTGTAAGCTTCTGTAGGTCTATACTCCAATCGGAAGTTCTAGTTTTTAGTCCCGTCAGGTTCAGATCTTATTTGGCTAACAGACTACGTAGAATAGAAATTTTCCGCCACATTTTCAGTAACTCAGTAACGTCGTGATCTCGCTTCAGTAAATTCGCTCGGTTGTTTTTGCTGTTTATTTTTGTTTTGAACGTTCTCTCTTTTCCGGAACTCTTCTTATTGCTATTTCTTGTTTTTATTGTTGTAATCATTCCCAATCATAATTGAATTTTTCGTTGTTTATCGTTTTTACCCATTTTTGCCTATAGGCTTTTACTTAATTTGTAATATGTGAAAAATAAGTGCTTGGTATTCGCACCCGTAATTATTAAATACAATTTTTATATATAATATTTGTTTTTTCTAAGCTTTAATTAGTTTTACTTTTCCTCATTTTGACTCTGCTTGATTTAAAGTTCTTCGAGATGTTTATTCAACAAGTTTCCTTTTCGTTTGCATTGCAGCTGTTTTGATTTTGTTTTTTTATTTCTTTTTTCCTGTTTATTAAGAAATGTCAATTTTTCGCATCTTTCTATTTTTTGGTAATACGTTGTTCACATTAATTTAAATTTATAAACTAATTAATTTTAATTTTTATTTAATTTTCTTTTTTTGAACAAGTGAATATTTTCCATCAGTTTCTGCCTAATTATTTTTTTTTTATTTACACTTAATTTTTTGTTCTGGTTTAATACCATCCCTTCTGTCTTCTTTCCGTGTTTAGTAAACATCAACGCGATTTGCTTGGATTCCGGTGCAATTAATTAAAATTTTATGCTAAAAATGTTGGCAATGAAAAGTTTTTTTTGTGCATATTTTGATCAATTTTAATGATCATAGAATTTATATTCTTCTTGTTGACCCTCATTTTGTTTTATTATTTCACATTTTCATTTCATTTTGCAATTTTGTAAAATTTTTCGAATTTTTTCTTTATCAAAATTTCTTAATTTTAAGCATTAAAGAACACAGAGAAGAGCGAAAATTTAAAATGCATTTAGAATCAGATAAATTTTATTCGTTTGTGATTCATAATATTTTATATCTGAATCATACTGAAAAATTAGGAATATAAGGAAATAATATAAAGATGAAATATGTTTGTAATAATATTTTTTAATATATCTAAGATTAAAATAAAAATCATTCTTCATTCGTTCTGTACTTCATAAAATGTTAATTAAAAATGCACTTTTTTGCTACACAAGAATATTGAATTTTAGGGACTTAAGAGCACCTTCAGGAAAGTAACGATAATAGCGTTATGCTGATGTGTGCGTAATCGTTTACAGAGGCAGCGGAATGATCCCGGTACATCACGTTACGGTTTGGCTAATTCAAGCATAAACGTTTAAAGAATTGGCGCGGAAGCCGGAACCTCGCAGAGCGGATGTATTTAATTTTCAAATTCACTCAGTTTTTTTTGTTTTCGCTCAATGAATTAATTTTATATTGTTCTATTGCGAAATTCGTTCCCAATAATGAATTCCTTAACCTTTTAAAGTTGCGTGTAACGCTTAAGAATATATAAAATTATTATGTATCTATTTTTAACGAGGAATTGATTCAGGAAGAATTTTTTCGCTTTCTACAAATTCAATAAACAGAAAAACCCTTTTTAATCATTCTCTCTAAAATTCCATTGCAGTATTCTCCCGTTATATGCAGAATTATATGCTTAGAAGATAAAAGCAATCGAAAAATCAGCAACAGCAACAGGAACAACAAGGAAATCATCAAACACTGCCAATAAACGAAGAAATTATAGCGAAAGGAAGCCAACGGCATCAAAAAGTGGAACCAAAAAATTTTTTTGAGTAAGTTTGAAAATCTTTTATTTGCTAATTGCATTACTAACAAGGAACAACTGAAAGAATATAAGCAAAGTAAGGTAGAAAAGAGGAAAACCACTTAAACTCGTTTTAGAGAGTTGCAAAACAATAAAAGCTGCATAAAGAGGAAAAAAAATCCATATTTTGGTCGGAAACGGAAACCAGAAAACAGCAAATAAAAATGTATAAAAGCTTTACTGAGGTCCATCCTTCAACCTCGAACTAAAGGCTTTCGGTTTCCCTCTGTCTGTCCTTCTTCTTCTTCTTCTTGCCTTTCCTCTCAATTTCCTACTTTCTCTTTTCTCATTTTCTCAATTTTTTACCGCTTGTAGATCTTAAAATGCTTTCACCACAAATTGGCCGAAAAGGAACAACAAATCGAAATCGTTTTGGTCAATAAATAGCAGTAAAAAAAAACCGAAAATGTTTACGAAAACTTACGATCAGAAAAAAACGGAATTTTTTTTTAAGTTCAGAATGAAGAGACGTAAACCACAGCAAATAACAAACGAAAATAAAAATAAAACAAAGAAACGAAACGTTTACAACAAAAAAAAAACTCTTTGTTATGCATTATTTGTTAAATAAAATAAAATTGAAATTGAATTGAATTGAAGTAAATCTTAAGATTGAAATTGACACTGGAAATTAAAAGTAAAGCCTCAGTAAAAACTCCCCATCACCATCAGCTATCGATTACCTCTTCCTTCTCTATCCATTATCGACGTTAAGGTGCAGATCGGGAAGAGCTGCGCTTGAAGGAGCTGAACACGACCACCCAACAGCGTAGGATGCAGATTCATAATCCTCGATGAAACCTCGATTCTAAAGATATTCACCAGTACAAGTATTTGGCGTATAAAGCCTGCCGATGATTTCTTCGAACGATTTTCAGAAAAATTTTTGGGTCTCCTTGAGTTTGTTTTTATTTTGATTCCCATGAAGTTTATGCAAAAGAAAGTTCATTTGACTCGTTTCCTCGATTTTCGAGACTTTTTATTAAAAATTTGAATGTTTTCCAATAACAATTCTTCAAATTTCCTTCAACACGACTCATCTTTTAAATCATCGATTTAATTTTCCAGGCGCTGATTTCTCTCTTTTCCTCTTTCTTCCTTTAATTTTCTTATCTGAGTGTAATCGATTTTAGTTGCTATATGATTTTTTTTCCACAATAGAATATTTTTTTATATTTAATAATAAAATCATAATTTCCACAATAGCATAATGAAATTCAATATTTCAAATTAAATTATAATATTTATGTATTTCTCCCTTCCCTTTTTAATGGCGCTAACAAAAACACAAACAGTTTGCACATTTGAACATTTTTTCACTTTTGCCCGAACCGAACAATTAAAAGTAATATTTTGCCTGAAAGTATGCACCTTCAAACTTAAATGCAGCTTTTGAAAAAACAACTCTTCCAGTTGACTAAAATTACAATAGTAATCATGGAAATTGCGATGGCATTCGAATTTTGTTAATACGACAAAACCAACAACAAACAACCAGACAAATAGACGGCAGATACACAACAACAACAGCAGGGAAAACCTACACAGGAACAACTTACAACTGTAGCCCTGTATGAAGGGTTTTTTCTAAACAAGTCGTTGGATACCAGCGAAAACACCCACAACAACAACAGAAATAAAATTAAATATACATTTTTAGGAGAATTTGTTTTGGTGGTTCTTTCTCTATATTCTCATTGATTTGGAAAGACAAAGAAAGTAGAACGACAATCGACAACAGAAGTCATCATAATAGGCGACGATAATTTTGTTCCTTTTAAGAGTCGAAAGGAACAAAATTTTTTGATTTTTATATTTCAGGGAAGTCAATAGTATTTAATACATTTGCCAGAAATGATCAGTAATTCTTCTTTCATATTAGAATGGAATTCATATAAAATATTGCAAAAAAAGTATTTAATCATAGCGAAAAGGGGAAAAGATCAAAAAATATTGAATATTTTTTAAAAACATTGAAACAGTTGCTTCAAATTAATTTCTATTTAAATTAATATTTCTGTATTTCGTATATTGTTCCCTTGCTTGCGTTTCTTATTCACCTTGGCAATCAAAATGTCGTTGTTTTCGTTGCTGATAGAAGAAAACGTCCAACAATTAACACGACAAAACTTGGCAGCAATTTCACAAATAACAACTGCCGGCCACCTGTTTTTTCGCTTCGGCGTGCAATCGTCGGTTCTATTTCCGATGCTAATATTTCATTTTTGATTCGATAAAGTGTGTGAAATAAATAAATCTTAGGAGAGAAATGGGATGTATCCGAAAATGGAAAAGTAGGTCTGGGTTAATGCAAATACTCGTATCTCTTTAATCAAACTTATTCTAGCACGATGACACTAAGACAGTTACTTAATAATAATAATAATAATAATAATAATATTGTATTATTTGATATATTTTAATTTATTGCTATTACTATTTTTATTACTTGCAACATTATTTTTATTTCCGTTTGCATTTTACTCACCGCTCTGAAGTTCTGCCAGCGGGAAAACACAATCCATTATTTTTATTTGCCTCCCTATTCCACTCACACTTTTCCGTCACTCATCGCACTCTTTCGACTTTTCTTTGAGATTATGGAAATCTTTTATATTATTTTTGGAATGCAAATGCGAGTCATGCCGAATACATTTCACTTGGAAAAACAACTCCTAAAAATATTCTACAAAAAATTCCATGCGATTGACTGTTGCTGCTGCTCCACCGAACATGAAAACTTTTGACAAAAACAAAACCACTGTCGAAAAATACTGCAGAAAAACACTGCATCTAAAATCCTGATAAGGATTTGCGAATCAACGGGGCAATCACACGCTGGAGGAGATGTTGGAGGGATGAAAAGGAACAGCAAAGAATCCGTAATTCGCTTTACCCCAATCTTAACCTCGATCTGTTGTCACGACATCGCCGACTTAAGGATGGATCAGGAAACGAAGAACAGAGATTACGATGGGTGATTCTTCAATGCGGGCTGAAGCTGGTGTGTATGAGATACAGGGTGGGTTAAAAAATTGTTTGGATGCGTGGCTAGAATCGAGGAGGTGGAAAAATTGAAGCAGCGTTTTTGGCGATTGTTTTAATACACTTGAAAATACTTTTTAGTGAAGTATTATTTAGAAAGTTATTTTATTAAACTTTTGACTATTATTATTACTATTTTTGCCTCGCAATATTTTCTCTTTTGCTCTTCATTTATTCGTTTGGCTTTCTATTTGTTATGTCTCTTGGTTTATGGGGATTTTTATTATTTTCTTTCATTTATTTGCACATTTTCATTACGTGGCTATGCTTCTTTCAACTGCAATCAACGTAATCCCATCATCGTTGTTGACATCATTTATGTTTTTTTTTCACTATTTTTTAGAAGAAAATCAAATCAAATTAAAAAACCACGAACACCAACTTCACAAAACTCTTAACTGATTAAATGAATGACTGATTGAGCCACAAAATGACTATAACAACTCACAAAATGGCTAAAAGAACTCACAAAATGTCGAAAGTGACTCACAAATTTACTGAAGTGACTGAGACTGAAATTGAGGAACCTCTTCTTCCGAGTCGATTGCCTTCAACGACAACAACCGACGGCGACGACGAAGAAAACATCTTTGGAAATAGCAACGAACGGACTTTCTTACGACGTGCATTCGCCATCTTCTTCTTGCGTCGCGAAGACGTCCTACGGAGGTTCCGAGAGGTTCTCAGTCGTCAAAATGCGAGCGCAACTGAGCAAATAATTGCTTCTTTGTCCTCTCTTTTTTCTTCATTGCCTATTTAGTAATTATATTGTGGATATTTTGAAATGTTTCGGTTCTTAATTTTGCGGAATAAACGGCTCAGCGGTTGTCTTAAATTAAGTCTAATTTCAGGCGCATGTGCTCGGCTTTTCTTTCGTGAAGTGTTCACATGTCGTTTTATTGCCATTTTTTTTTTGTTTGCTTTTATCGTGGCGTTCGTCAAAAGCTTTTGTCTGTTGCCTGGTTGCCTAAAAATAGGCAACCTTAATGGGCAGTTTAATCAGCTTTATCGAAATCGATATTGGAGTCAATAATCTCATAAAATATATAACACTCCCTGTACGTACTCCTCATGCCGTCATGTTTATCCGGTATATTGCCATCTATTTGATAGTTATTTTACACTTATGACGCTCTGACGAATTTGTCAAAGCTTGGAGATCGATCTGAACCAAGAGCAAATTCTGAAAAGGCCCTTCAAACCGCTTAATGACTATGGGGAGAAACATTAATACTTCGTTTTGAGTTTAAAATTGTGTCTGAACAAGATCAATCGACATTATTATCAGCTTTATGCAGAGAGTCACTCTCAGACGTCGCCTTATATAGGAGAATTTATGACGTTACCTACAACAAAGTTTATAGAATACATATAGAATGTATTCCATAATCTTAGCGTACAATCTACTTAAGAAACGTCTAGCTAATGCAATTGCTGACAATTGTAGTTGTTACACAAACCTGCAATTAAAATGTATGGAATGAAAGCGGCGAAAAGTATGCAATGTTCAGAAATGGCTTTCGATATCAGTGCCTACTTCTTCTATGTTATTTAATTGACGGAAGCTATTAAAGTTTAATTTCAACGTCAACATGGAAAATGGGATTTATTAGAAATCAAATTATGCCAGAGTTTAAATTTAAGAAAAACCTTAAAAGAACGAATAATTGGACATAAAAAAGTTTTTTTTTGTTTTTTTTTTGTGGGTTGAATCAATTGTCAACAAAAAATTGTGATTTCATTTGAATTTTAACATAAGTTTTCCTTTACTCACCTGTATTCTTACTCATGTCGCTAATTTTCTTATCACTTCCTCGTAAATTTTTACTTTCTTCGTTGCGTCTCGTCTTCCTCCAAAAACGTCCTTAATTTGGTTGCTATTCTTGTCCGAATATGGATTTATTTGAAAGATTTCAAAAATATAAAAAGTTGCAGAATTTTCTCCTCCGTTTATCACAGTTGCAATTATCTCCAAAGACTCATACGACGACCACAGCTCTCGTCCTCACTCTCGCTCCTTCACCAGAATTTTGCCAATCAACACGAAGCAAAGATTTTGTTTTTTGAACCATAAAAAATCAATAATAAATTTAGTTTTTTGCCGCCTTTTGTTCTAGTTATAATTTGTAATTCTTGTTTCTAATTGAGATCCTCCACTGACATATTTTGGTTAATCTTAAATCGTACTGCAAACTTTGGAATTTATATTTTTCACCAATTCTCATAAAATACAATATAATGTTGACATGAAAATTTAAACTATTTGACGATGAAGTTTTTCCTAGTGTGTGTTTGTTTTTTTGAATTTTTCTGAGTAGTGAAAGTTTTTCCATATCCACTTGACGACAATTGCTGAGTGTGATTTATTCGTTATCGCTACAGTGAATATAACGATTGAGAAAAAATCTAATTGGTGTTGTTCTTATTAGAGTGGTCGTATTTAGCAGTGCGTTTACTCTCCCGCGTTTCTAGCGAATGCAGAAATATCTGATTGGGCGTCAGCGACGACGCGAAATACCAGAAAGTTGAATAATGGCCATAAAAAGCGATGAAGGAAATAGAAATACGCCGTTCCCATCGCCGAGGCAGGATGGGTTAGCGTGTCAGAAGTCAGCAACCTTTATTGGGAGTGGTAACCTTTAGTGGAAGGATGTAGGGGCAGCGGGTGATCGGTTGTTAAGGTGCCGATAGGGAAAAAGGGGAAGTTCAACTGAGCCATTCATTGATTTCGAAGGCAATAGTCAATCTTTTTTCAATTAAATTAAAATATTAAAATCTAATTAATTTAAAATATTTACATATTAATTAAATATATATAAATTTAATTATAATTAAATATAATTAAATTAATTTATTATCTTACATTTTTTATAAAGGAATTCAAGGAATTGCACAATTTATTTTTGGCATTGAATTTTAAAAATTTTTGGTTTTTTATGTATAAAGAGTTAAAAGCTCCTATAAGATCCCTTCTTAGAGGCTTTGAAACATTTTGTGTTCGTCAGGGTTGCTGTTTTTCATTGTTCGACATTCCAATGCATGAAGCCCTTCTATGGGTCCTTCTAGTAGACGAATATAACAGAACCAAAGCCAAGAACGATTGAAAAATGGAAAGAAAAGCAGGAAAAGAAATAAGAAATCCTTCTATGTGCATGCGTGACTGACTGCTTGGGTTTTTGACGACCTTCCTTTCTCTCTGTTAAAATTGGACTTCAAAAACCGTGCAGCTAAAAACTTCAAAAGTAACTGAAAAGTAACTTTTATTGTATTTCTTTGTTTCTTTTATGTTGTTGTTCCGACGCAGACGATTCCAATTTTAAAGGAATCTATAAATATTTTCTTTGCCTTCTTGTCTCCTCTGCCTTTAAAATTATGCCCATTTAAATACTGATTGCGCCCGTAAACTTTAGTTACTCCCTAAGCCTCATTCGCCATCACTCACATTTCCTTCCACCCTTCATCCAACGCCTTAAACCTAATGATTTACACTCGCCGACCTCTTTCATTTATCGGAATTTTCATTCGTTCACCGGAACAACAACCGCAAAATTCCAATAAGAAAACCTCCTCAAAGCTTGATCAATATAGAAAAGCAAAGCAAAGCAACGATTGCTAAGGTTATCTAAGGCCAAAAGCCGTTATTCGTCGGTATTCCCTGCTTCATTTGATGGTATTTTTCAAACAGAAAGAAAACAAACAAAAGCAACAACTGAACAAACACATCGCATCAGTTTCGCTGTAGCAACGCTTATCAACAACATCGAAATCGAAGCCTCGTCGGGGGTCTGCAGCAACGTCGACGTTATAATGTGAAATTAGTCCTGGCAGAGGAAACAAACAAGCAGCAGCAGAATCGCAGTCGCCGTCGATTAATTGCGCCACAAATTAGAAGCGATTCCTTTTCGTCGGTTGTTTTGTGCTAAAACTTTTCTTATTTTTAAGTACTTATTTCAAGATAAAGTTCAATAATTACGCTTTTCTTTCGGTCTTTTCAAAGATTCGCTGAACTTCTCATATGAAAGCGTGTTGCGAAAGGAAGGAACGCTTCAAAGGATTCACTTCATCGATCGCTGCGACGTAACGCATTCACTCGTTGATCATGGGACGCAAAATAACGCTCGCCGTAACGACGCTGAACCAGTGGGCGCTGGACTTCGAGGGCAACCTGGCGCGCATCCTCCAGTCGATTCTCGAGGCCAAGGACATGGGCGCTTCCTATCGCACGGGGCCCGAGTTGGAAGTGACGTAAGTAATGTTCTCTTCAAGCTCTGTACGCATGCTCCTTCACCGCGGCGCCTTTACAGCGGCTACAGCTGCGAGGATCACTTCCATGAACCCGACACGTTCCTCCACTCGTGGGAGGTGCTCTTGGAAATACTCATGTCGCCCCTCAGGTAACTTTGCAAGCATCCAACAGCTTCTCCTTCCCCGAAATGATGAGTGTCTCTTCCGGTGTGCAGCGAAAACATCCTCGTGGACGTCGGGATGCCGGTGATGCATCGCAACGTGGCGTACAACTGCCGCGTAGCCTTCTTCAATCACCGCATTCTGCTCATCCGCCCGAAGATGGCGATGTGCGACGATGGCAATTATCGCGAGACGCGTTGGTTCACCGCGTGGACGAAGGTGAGTCTCCAAGCAGCCTGCCGCGAATGCTTGCCGAACAGCTGACGAAACGTTCACATTGCAGGCGCTTCAGACCGAGGACTACTTCCTGCCGCGCATGATCGCTCAGCGCACCGGCCAGGACACGGTGCCGTTCGGCGACGCCGTCATCGCCACCAAGGACACTTGCATTGGCTACGAGATCTGCGAGGAGCTGTGGAACGTGCGCAGCAAACACATCGACATGTCGCTGTCCGGCGTCGAGGTGATCGTCAACGGCTCCGGCAGCTACATGGAGCTGCGCAAGGCCCACATCACCGCCGACCTCATTCGCAACGCCAGTTTCAAGGCCGGCGGCGCGTACCTCTTCAGCAACCTGCGTGGCTGCGACGGGCAACGCGTCTACTTCAACGGCTGCTCGGCGATCGCCTTGAATGGCGAAATAGTGGCTCGTAGCCAACAGTTTGCGTTGCAGGATGTGGTAAGGCCGCCGTTAGTTCCATGTTTTCTGCTCCTCTCCTCACTCTTTCCCGCAGGAAGTCACCTTGGCCACCATTGACCTGGAGGAAATCCGTTCCTATCGCGTTTCGCTGCGTTCGCGCTGCCTCATCGCCGCTTCAGCGCCGACGTATCCACGCGTGCTGTGCGACTTCGAGATGTCGACGCACGACGACATCTTCAAGTCCTCGTCAGTGCCCCTCGATTGGGTGTACCACTCGCCCGAGGAGGAGATCGCACTGGGACCGGCCTGCTGGCTGTGGGACTACCTGCGGCGCTCCGGGCAGGGCGGCTTCTTCCTGCCGCTTAGCGGAGGCGTCGACTCGAGCAGCTCGGCCGCCATCGTGCACTCGATGTGCCGCTTGATCGTGCAGGCGGTGCAGTCGGGCGACGCGCAGGTGCTGCACGACATCCGCAAGATCCTGGGCGACGCCGACTACACGCCCGACAACCCGGCGGCACTCTGCAACCGGCTGCTGGTCACCTGCTTCATGGGCAGCGTCAATTCCAGCAAGGAGACGCGCCGCCACGCCTCACAGCTCGCCTCGCAGCTGGGCAGCTACCACATCGAGATCAGCATCGACAGCGCCGTCAACGCGCTGTTGGGCATCTTCAACGCCGTCACCGGGCTGACGCCGCGCTTCCGGACGCAGGGCGGCTGCGCACGCCAGAATCTGGCGCTGCAAAACATCCAGTCGCGCATCCGCATGGTGCTGGCCTACATCTTCGCGCAGCTGATGCTGTGGGTGCGCAATCGGCCCGGCGGCCTGCTGGTGCTCGGCTCGGCGAACGTGGACGAGTCGCTGCGCGGCTACCTGACGAAATACGACTGCTCCTCGGCGGACATCAATCCGATCGGCGGCATCTCGAAGACGGATCTGCGGCGCTTCCTCAACTACGCCAAGGACAAGTAAAGATTTCCGCCCCTACAACTGCTCATTGATGAACATTCGGCCTTCATTTGCAGGTTCAACTTGCCCGTGCTGGAGTCCATCGTAGAAGCGCCGCCTACCGCGGAGCTGGAGCCGCTGCAAGACGGCCAGCTGACGCAGACGGACGAACAGGACATGGGGATGACGTACGCAGAGCTGAGCGCATACGGACGACTCCGGAAGCAAGCCTGCTGCGGTCCCTACAGCATGTTCTGCAAACTGGTGGCCACTTGGAAGGATGACCTCAACGTCAAAGAGGTGAAGGCTTGACACTTTATGCAAATATTCTGAATTAAGGTCTGCTCTTTCAGGTGGCCGATAAAGTGAAACACTTCTTCCGCTGCTACGCCATCAACCGCCACAAAATGACCGTCCTGACGCCTTCGGTGCACGCCGAAAGCTACAGTCCCGACGACAACCGCTTCGACCATCGTCCGTTCCTGTACCGCGCCAACTGGAGCTGGCAGTTCAAAGCCATCGACGACGAAGTGGATCGCATGCAGTTCGTCGCTTACACGCCGGCTTCCAGCTCCGCTCACCTGCGTCCCGCCACCGATGACGTCCTTTCGCATGTCTCCTCACATCATTCGCTGTCGCGCCTGGATTCAAAGAATTCCACGTCTCCTCTCTCCGGTTCCAGTTCCATCGAAGGCGGCGCAGGAGCACCGGGCGCAGTCGGTTCACGTGCGGCCGGCTCCGATGCTGCTGGAGCCACGTCAACAACGCCTTTGAGCTCGGCAAACCTGGGCACGCTGGTGAAGAAGTCCAGCGGCTATTCGAAGGTGCATGTTAATGTGCTGGGAAAACTGGGCAAGGATCGAACAGGGATTCCAGTCTAACGAGAGCTTTTCGATGTGGTGCTTGGATATAAAAACACTTCACTTATAAGCTACAAAAGCTATAGGAAATGCATGAAGAATGCGCAGAAAATAAACTATTTAGGGACTTAATTTACATCACAGCCACTTGAAAGAGTAGTCATAGAAGATTTGCAATAATAACAGGAATAAAAGCTTAAAGATTAATTCACTTTACAGAGTTTTTTATAATTTAAGTTTAAATGATTGTATTGATTTATATTTTTAAAATTATACACTTAAATTTTGTATATTAAATGGTAAAGGAACAACAAATGTTTGATTATAAATTATTGCTACAAAGCTTCTCTACAATGTTAACAAATTTTATTATTTTTATAGTTTTTTTAAATAATGACAAGTTGCAATTTATTGGCATTAAAGATTTTAGCAACACTCACGAAAGCCACAAAATTTTAGTCTAATAAATTGAAAATAAAGAAAAATAAAGATTTATTAACCAAATATCAAATTGTTAAATACATATAAAAGAAGTTAAAAAGCAGAATTTAGAAAAAATTCGATATTCTTGTTTAAATGAATGACGAAACATTTCCTAATTCGAAAAAGAATCGTTAATTTCCGAGGACCAACCAACTGCCGCCAAATATGGAAAAATTATAGAAACCAAAAACTGTCCAGTTATAAGAAGGATTAAATAATTACTCCATTGATGAAAAACTATATAATATATTAGAGGTCTTTATATATTCGATAGAACAACAAATTTAAGCTGTTGCCTATTTGAAATACTAGAAAAATTATATAACTACCACAATTAGCTGCATCATTATCAATATTCACATTAGAAATAATTATACCGATTCATTTCAACAGCTTTAAAATCGATGACATCCATTATACTTTTTATTAGTATTGTTTTAAGTTAAAATTCAAACTATCTGTGGCCATTATTTATTTTGCATTTTCCACAAATTAATATTTGAACAAAATTTTGATATTTTTTATTACATCTGATCCATTGAAATTCCATTCATCATCCTTCTTTGTTAACTCTGCAATCAGCAGCATCACTCAAAATCCTATACGTACGAAACAACAGCAAAAAACTGCAACTTGTTACTAAACTCAGCTTTAAATAAGAGTTCATAAAAAATCAAAAATTATTAAGGAGAATTACATAAATTTCAGATATTCAACGAATAAGTTAAATAAAAAGCCACTTTGTAGAATATAAAAAGAACCATGTTTTTATTTAGAGTTTTTTATAAAGAAGTCTTTCTTCTCCTCCTTCCACTTTCGTCTCAAAAACAACACAACGAAAATAAAGTAAGTTTATTCCGTTAAAGTCACTGTGAATACAAATTACCACCAATACAAATTATAACAACCTTTTTGACTATCGGCAAATCTTCATTTGCGCCTGCTAATAAGAATGCATTTAAACAGTTTGTCTTATAAGAATCCAATGGGGAAACGCTGACTAAAAATATCAGGTGCTCATGAAAGAAAGCACAACTTTTTTGCGAGTTTCAACAAGAGCTTTGAAAGCTTTGATCTTGTTCTCAGCAAACAATGGCGTCCCTAAACCAAAAAAAGGCTTCTCATTAAAGCACACTCACTGGATTATGGAAATAGAGTGACAGATCGATGCCACCAGAGATGCCAATTTACGTTTTTTAGGAATTTTTAGTCTCTCCTCTGATAACTTAGAAAATGTACAAAGCATTAGACAAAAATTAACTTCTTATTAACAAACGCTTTGAAGTTTATAGAAATATAATTATTGGGAAATAAAGAAATGAAATTGTAAGAAATTAGGTTAATAAAAAACAAATCTTCCTTGCAACATTGGGCATTAATCGGGCACAAATTTATAATGAATCCTTCACTCGCTTTTACTTATCCCAAGATTCAACTATTACTATTGCCATGAAAGCTACGAATTCCAAAAACAAAACAATAAGGAAAACATTTCAAATTTTATGTATGTATGTATATATTTATGTGTATATTAAAAGATTTTTTGTTTTTTTATTACATTTCACATCCAAGTAATTATTTCATTATTTTGCGAACAAAACTAAAACTAAAAACTGGATCAATTTAAAAGAAAAACACAACAAAAATGTTTCATTCGATTGAATTCGACTTTTAAAATAATTCAAATTAAACTAAATTATTTGTTTAGCGTTACCGTATTTTAAGATTAAATTATAAATAGATTTTCTTAAAATAGAATTAGAAATTAAAATAAACAAAACATTATCAAAATTAATGAGATTAAAAATAAAATATAATTCAGTAGCAACAAAGAGTTTCAGTAAATTAATATTTAAATAAATTGAAAGATTAATGTTAATGGAAGTACAACTAAAAAGAGTCAAACTCTTTGCCAACGTCTGCATCGACTTGTTTCGGGAAAAACAAAAAAAAAAAAAATAAAAATACTCATCAGCTCATCATTTAATCAATTGAACTCTGCATTTGAATAAATAATCGGACTACAATTAAATTCCAAATTTACATCGAAAACAAGACGAAATTTTAAAGCAATTATGTTACTTTTTAAACTATTCCCTTTATTGTAAATTTATTTCTGAAAATTTTATTAATTTCGTTACTTCGTTGTGAATCCTATAAATTTTACGTTTGGTCCCTTCTTTAGCTTATTTTTCGTGTAGTTAATGTTAAACACGAATGTAGAGAAAAACCTTAAAATGTATCTTTAAATTGTTTAAATATTATGTGAATCTATCGCTAAGTCGGTTTATTTATAGTGTATATAAATATAAATGTGTATAGAAAAAAAGAGCATAGATTTAGAGAAAAACCGAAAAATGAAAAACCATCACCAATGATTGCACAATTAACCCGATATATCTATGAGGCACATGCATGTGACGCATCCCTCTCCCACCTTCAATCTTCCGCTTTATCATCCTCCACTTTATTCTCAATCGTTATCGTCCTCTTTATCAATGTTAAAAACTGTTTGCTGTTCAAAAACAAAGTATTCTTCGCGCTTAAAATGCTAAATAAATAAAGCCTTTAAAGTTACAAAAACACGCTTCAAATTTGTGTGTTCGATTCGTTCGTTGTCTTACTTCCTATTCGTATAGTAAGTTTCTTAAATAATTAATTGCTAAGTTTAAAGGAGATTCAAATCAGTACAATTGGTGGTCCATAGCTAATCCTAAGCGTTAAATTAATAAATCCCGACGCTAAAGTAAATTAAAATAAAACGTAGTCTTCGTTTGTGAACAGCAACGCCAGCTTTTGTATTATTTTTATTGGGGAAAAATGCTTAATTCTGTAAAACATTGTTGGATGTTTGAACAAAAAACTATTGGGAAATAATGTGTCTTTTTAGTTTTTTACATATTTAAGGGTGAATGCATTTTATCTATAGATGCTTTATTATATATGATTTTCTTTATTATTCATATTTGTTGCGTTTTATTCGCTTTCAACATTTGTTTAACATTTGCCTCTTTATAAATGATTGCGTTGCGTTTTTATCGATCGCTTCATATAAAAAATATACGTATAAAAGTAAGTATATTCAATCAATCCAGAAGTAATGTGTGTTTTTCTAATTAAAAAACAAAATAATCATCAAAAGTATATGAAGGATACATGAAAAGTATCCTTTTCTAATTTAAAAAGTGGTATTATTAATTGCAAAAGTTATATGATAACTTATAAAAATATAAAACAAAAAAACTCATTCGAAAAATAATTCAAAAATAAGAATAACAAAAGAAATAACAGAAGATTCATTAACCCTGATTTCATTTTAAATGTTTGAAGACAATAATAAAACTCATTACGTGATGATCATATCTTATATCTAAAATACATGACAATTATGATTATATTTGTAATGTGATAGCTATGAGCCTTGATAGAAAATTTGTTGGATACAAAAATTTATAAAAATATTTATATAGTGAATAGTTTTTTATGTTTTTCTCTAAAAGATCAATTAAATCATATAAAATTCATTTCAAATTCTTAAATATAGCGATATTCAAATTTTCCATATTTCAAGTAACTGCAATTAGATTCCACTAAGCATTTAAATTTATACCGACTTTTCACTTAAATTAAAAGTTCAATTAAAAGCAATCGAAACTTTTTATCCAAAATTCAAAGTAAGAACCAAAAAATTCTCTCTACAAAGCTTTTTGCAATAATAACAATGATCAATAATAAAAATCAATAAAAAAGATATACATTAAAATTAATGTCTGCTCAGCAGTGAATGAATTGAATCCATAATTTTTAAATGAATCAACTGGAGCGATTTTCTTAGCAAACACTTCCGATTTAATTATGCACTGGCATCGGCAGTTGACCCAGCAAATTGTTTGCAAATTGCGAGTTTGTGAATTTGAAATGACGCTTGTCGTAAAATTTTAGAAGAGCCGGCGAATAAGGATGATTTTCCTTCAGATGCAAATAATGCACTTCGGGCTCGCAGGTCGTGTGGCCGCATTCTTCACACACGTACATCTAAGGGATGACCAGGAATAAATGCAATTAGGTTCGCTACAAGTCCTTCGGCACTTTCTTCTACTTACCTTGGCTCTTCGTTCTTTGTACGCGTACTGATGCTGAACGCTGTGAACCTTTAAACAGTGCGATTCCAAGGAGCAGCGCTGCGTGAAACTCTTCTCGCACAAGTTGCATTTGTAGGGACGCACGCCTGTGTGCGTACGTGTGTGGCGCTTCAAATCGAACGTGTCGTTGAAGCCTTTGCCGCAAAAGGTGCACAAATATCGCTTAATTTCCGAGTGGCATTTCATGTGGCGATTCAAAAGTCGCTGCAGCGTAAATGATTTCAAACAAATGCGGCACACAAACTTCGAGGAGCCGTCATTGATGTCCGAGTTCTCAGCTGACAGGTTGCCGTTGCTGGCAACATTACTAATGGGTACTTGTGAGATGGCAATATGAAGACCTGCCGGCTTTTTAGGATCATCTGCACAATCAATGCTGCGAATGCGATGATGTCCAGAGTGCGTGTTCTCCACAGCCAGCGGATTCTTGATACCGTGGCCACCGTTCACAAACTCCAGTTGCACCTCTGGCGGAAGTCCCAACTGAGGTGGAGAAGAACCAAAGATGGATTGAAGAAATACATTAAAAACAATGAAATTTAAAATGGATCTGGTTGAAAAACCAGCAAACATTGCAACGTAGATTCTAAACTGGTTGCAATGATGGCAATCGTTGCATCACAACTGTTAAAATATTTTTATATCTAATAAAATAAATACATTCATTAAAAATATTTCAACGAATGATAAGAACTTCTTATCTATTACTCAAAATACCTGCATAGCTTCAAAGGGAAGTGAGAGACATACATTAATAGAGAGAAAACAGAGAGAAGAACATCGATAAGAACATACTTCAAACAGGACAAACACATTACAAAAATACTTGTGTTTCAGTTTTATCTTTCTCCGTGAAGATCTTGCGATCTTAAGCGAAAAAGCAAAACAAACAAAACACGAAACAAAGAAAACGAAGCACTTTTTACATGCTTACCCTCTGCTGAAGCACTTTGCTTTCGTGCAACTTGGCGACCGACGGCGAAGGCGGCAGAATGCCGGCCGCAGTGGCTGCTGCAGCCGCAGCCACCGTACGCAACGAAGCCACCGATGAGTCAGAGCAAGTACTCAACTTGCGGCCGCTGTGAGTTACGCCGATTGGCGCCAGGGACGTTGCGAGTGAATTGGAAGGACTTACACTTTGAATCAGCGGCTTGGTGTCGACCATCGAAGTGTCTAGGAGGCCGGAAGAGGAGCCCGACGAGTTGCTGGTCGCCGAAGACATGGGGTGGTGGGCCGACGACATGAGGCCGCCGTTGGGTGAAGGCAGCGACAAATTGCTGTTGTCACTGTTGTGATGGTTGTGCTGATGTTGGTGCTGCAGTTGGTGCAGGCCGCCATGCTGCTGGCTGAGATGCACAGCGTTCGAGTGCGGTGCGTACGCGTGCGGTGGATACGCTTGGTGATGCTGTTGCTGTTGCTGCTGCGGCAAGAGAAGAGAGCCGTGAGCTGCCAATGCAGAAGACACCGCTTGCTGTTGCTGCTGCTGGTGGTGATGATGATACGAATGCTGTTGCGGAAGATGTTGTTGGTGCTGCTGCATCTGGTGATGCTGCTGTTGGAACTGCATTAAGTCACGCGTTGCATGTTGATACGACGGAGGCGGCTGTTGGTGCGATTGTCCCAAATGCTCATGGCCGTTGTTGCTGTTGTTGCCGACGTGTTGCTGGCGATCAAAGGGGTAGTTTTGGGCTCCGTTGTTGCTGATGTGGTTGCGGGAGATGTTGTTGGTTATCTGCTGCATTAGGTTTTCGTGGAAGGAGTCCAGCTGATTAGACACGCTGCCGTTCTCCACCGGCGTAATGGACACCGAGTCCGGCGTCAGCGATGGCGTCGAAACCAGTTCGAAGTCTTGACGCGGACTCGTCGAATTGTCTTCGTCGCAATCGCGTTGCAAGAACGAACTCAGGTCGACCGCATCCGACAGCTGCTCCAGCAGATGATCCGTCTGAGAGCTGAGCATGAGCGTCGCCGTGAACTGCAGCGGGTCGACGCCGCCGCCGTTCGCGCCGTTGGCCAAGTCTGCCATGATTGCGTCCTCGTAGAGGCTGCCGTTGAAGTTGTTCGAATTGCCGACTGTAGCTTGGATGATGTTTTGCGCGAAGGCGCCGATGTCGATCTTCGTCTCGTCGTACTCGATGTCAGGCTCGTCCTTCAGGATGATGCCGTATGCTGAAGGGTTGGGTCCGTAAGGAGAGTGATGATGATGATGGTGATGATGTTGCGTTGTTGGGGGGGAAGATGAGGAATGGGGAAATTTAGAATTTTGCGCGTGCGCATAATGAGCATTTGTGTTATTACCCTGTCCATTCGCGAACGTGGTTATAATGTTCGTGGTCGTCTCCAGACCACCGTTCGCTAGGGAGCAGTCGTTGAAACCTCCTCCTAAACCAGCCACACCGTCCACGCCGTGCTGCTGCTGGCCGGCAGCGCCTACACCCGCGGCCGACATAAGATAAGCAGCTGCAGCGGCGTTCTGAATGAGAAAATTCGAGTTGTTGAAGTTGGATGAATTCGTGTTGTTGTTGCCGCCCTTGAGACTCTCGTAAAAAGGCGGAAGAGCTCCCGACGGTGGTGAATTCGGACCGTAGTTACCACGGCCGTCTCGTCCGCCGCCCATTCCACCGCCTGCACCTCCCGCACCACCAAAACCTGTCGGCGATCCTGCGCTGCCGCCGGAACTGCCACCTGCGTGTCCTTGACTAGCTCCTGCACTGCCTCCGCTGCTGCCGAACCCGGCAGCGCCCTGAAAACTTTGCCCTCCGCCTGTGTTTGACGACGTTCTGCCGTGTCCTGCGGCTGCCGCTAAAATGCCCGGTAGATGCTTCACGAAACGAGGGTTCAAACGCGCCTGCGCGAGTACCGCCCTAGCAGCTAAGATTGCGCTGCGCCTGCGCGCTTCTCGTAATTTGCGCTCTCTTTCCAGTCGCTTGGCGTTCAGACTTTCTGCAGCTTGTTCATCATCGCTGTCGAAGGCTGACGTGGAAGAGCGACGCTTGGGCACGTGGTAATCGATGGGTTCCTGCTGTTCGGGGCCCAAATGTTCGAGCGCGCTCAAAGGCAATAGAACGTCGTGTTGCTTGTGCAGCAGCCGTTTCTGCTCAGCAGCGACGTTGGCGGGAGTGCGCTGAATGACGCTACAACGGACGGCGGGCTCTGGTGGAGGGCTGGGGCGCTTCTCTAGTGGAGGCGGAGTACTGCGTACGCGTAGCGAAAGCGGCTTATCTTCCGGCACCAGCGGTTTCTCGTCCACAATTAGTTTCGAATCATCCGAATCTGAGTCCGAGTCACTGAAACCGCCATTGGCAGGATGTTCCAAACAACACAGAGTCGGACGCACAACTTCGATTGGGTACTCTTTGCGCTGCGCTTGCGTAAGGACGATGCCACCGCTGTAGGGCTTGCTGCCACCAAGTATAGAAGAAAAGAAACGACGCGGTTGTGGCGAAATGTCGTCAACGTCGACGTCGACGTCACTGCTGCTGGCAGCCTCTGAACACTTGTTTAATTGCTGGCTTTTTGGTTTATCTGTGTGCTTTGTTGCCGGGATTGCGGAAGGATCTGCCGTAGGTGAACCGACAGGGCGACAGTCTTGTGTGTTTTTGTCTTCTCGAAGAGGAGCTGGTGACGTTGTTGCAGGCGGCGTTGTTGTAATACGTTGATCGGCTACCGATGTCGTCGTCGATGTCGCAACAGCGGTTGGTGTGGCTGGACGTACAAAACTGCGTAAATCGCTCAGCGACAAGGAAGAGGAGGAGGTTTCGCTGGAGTTGTTTGTCGTAGACACCAATCGTTCGTTTTGAGCTGGAAAGGAAATTTAAAAGAGGTAAAATTAATGAAATGAACAAAGAGCACTTTAATTATAAATATATATATGTATGTATGTATTTAAATGTATGTAATTATGTATCCTGTGCTAAACCCACAAAATTTGCAACTTCTCACACTATTTATTTCGTAATGTTCACAAATAAGCAATGAATAAAAAATACTATTAAATTCACAAGTTTTTCTTCAAGTAACGGTATTATATAAAATTCTTCGACACTTCTTCTAAAATCAGATCAGGAGCTCTAGTAAATCCCAAACCTAACCGCACCACGCACTTCATTCAAATAACTGTTCCTTAAAGCAAATGTTGCGAAGCTAACTGTTGTCGATTCCAGGAATAACAACGCACATACAGAAATAGGAAAGTCCAGTGCAGTTGTTGTTGTTGTTGAGATACTGATTGGACGTATTCACAGTGAAAAAATTCACATATGACCGCCGTCATAGATAATTCGTCATTAATACATATTATTTATAAATAATTATGTTCTTATAAACTTTGTAAATACAATTTAAAATTGCGCAGAGTTTTTGTAAAAATATCTTCAACAGTCTATTTTTCCAATATATTATATATATTAAATTGAAGAAACTTATAATGTTGATCCAAAAAGATTTTTTTAATATCACTTTCGAAAACACTTGTATTTCGGGATATAGTATATTGTTGTTATTTGTCCATCTATTCCACTTTTATATGTTTGTAACAATATTGGACCTATTCTCCTATAGCAAAGTATACATAGGCCTGTTCATATACTTATTGAACTATGGTAATCTTTCCAAGATCTACATATTATGTAATCTACAGAACTTTATGTTGGCAGTACTCACTAAAACATTTCTTAAAACCATTTTATATGTATTACACGTATTCCTCATGCCACTAGATTTTGTTTATAACTGAAACGGTATATATAGCGTTATCGTTATAGTCATCCAATCTGAAAGGATATTTAACAGTACATTGAATGTATCCCTGATTGCGTATTGATTCAGATTACATTTGAATTTGGTTTATTACTATTATTTTATTGCATTGACACATTTTTTATGCACCCACCACTATTTCCATACGACATTTTCTTAGTAAATAGTATTCACTAAATAGTTTTACTAAATACACACTGTATAATATATATCAACTGTATATATTAGTTATTTTACTTTTTTTTTCTTCATCAAACTTCGTTCTTCTTAAACAAACCTCGTGGCAATTTCTTAATCATAAACATAAAAATTCTACAAAACAAAACGGATTTTCAAAACGGCACCTCAACAATATTTCCGTTAAAAGCATCATAGTAACATTTTGTAATAGATTTTCAACAGCTGATAAGCTAATGCAAGTCGTGTGGAATCCAGTAAACTTCCATTTAAACAGGCTGGCTCAAAATCACAAAAAACCTTTTGGAATCAAAAACCTTTTGGTTGTATCATTATTTCGTCGTTATAGACATGGTAAATGATATACTAATATAAGGAATGGTAGCGCTGATTACCAAAGTTAAATAATTGTATGAATTGGTTTTATAAAGCTATACTTTAAAAGTTATAAAGTTTAACAAACAAATATGTGTGGAATATATTTAACCAACTGGACACTGGAATGTGAAATTAGATTACAATTTACTGGAATGTAACTGTTTATTGAGTGGATTGCAAATGCAATTTGAAGATAATGCGAACTAGATTTGTGGTTGGATTTAAAAGCAATAGAAACCTACATTACAGAAAGATATATAAATATATATTGTGAAATGAAATTTCGCCAAACAGTGCTGATGTTTCTCATGAAATGATAAGTATTTCATATGGATAAATGTGATATCTACCACATGGATGTGAAACCACTACTAAGTACGGTGTATGCATGTTAAAAACAATTCAAGCGGTGATATCAAAAGTTCTTGAATGAGAGAAAAGCATAAAAACTATAATTGGTAAGGAAAAAGCATATTTATTGCAATTAAACTCGAGCAAAAATAATATAAACATATTTTCAGCTCCTGGATATATATACAGTACTTGGCAATTAAAACGCAAACAATTTCTGGTTCGTTCGGAGTCAATTATTACCATAATTTCCAATTGATCGGAAATATTTAAACAAAGTGTTTGCAGGAAACCCTCAAGATCCATAGCCATACAAAACTACTTTATTTTAATGTACACAACCAAAACAAGCACCGCACTGGAAAAGTGAAGGCGGCAGCAACATTTCTTGAATAATTGAAGCAATAAATTCAAATTTGCAGTTAATTCAAGCTAAGGTATTAACAGCTTAAAGGTCTTGCAACTGGTAGACCGACAGACGGATATATTCCACAGAAGTACATAGGTATATATACAGAACCTGTTTGGCTCTTCCATGCTGCACCAAGTTGGTCGTTTGAGATCAAGATCAAGGTTTTCTGCAGTCTATTTTATAGCCTGAGAACGCCCAAGTAAGCGAAGCAACGAAGCAAGCTTTCAGACAGATAGACCGACAGACGACCAGCTACACATTCGATATACGAAAGAGTTGCAGCAAGCTATAAGAAAATCAAAGCAAATTCCAAGTGCTTTTTTAAACGGACAAAGCGAATATCAAAAAAAACAAAGAGAAAAAACAACAACAAAACAGTAATAACATCATGAGAGACACCCTCTCCAAAAGGTCTGCAAGTAAAAACCAGTGAATGTGAATGAAGAAGAAGAAGAAGAAGACTACATACCACTCTTATGCTCACAGAAACATGCGCAACTTGTATTTTAAAGTGGCTAAGGTTAAAGAAAAATCAAAGCCAAAGTCAAAGGCAACAATAAGAAGACAGAAACCAACTTAAACCACAATCTTAAAGGCAGCCTCTAACTATTACGTCTTCAGCCATAAAGACCGCAAGGAAGGCTAAGAAGAGCGCTGTAGAATACGGCGAAGAAGACTTCGACGAATAGGTAGACGAGGAAAAGGAAGATTCAAGAAAATAAAACCTAACTAAACATGAAGACGTTCGTGGAGATAATAATTCTTCGCGGTTATATTGTTTGCGTTACGTGCGCATGTGTACGAGCAACAACAAAAACATCAGCCATACGATTTAATACAACAACCATCATAATCATCACCAACAACTGTAACCTGTGAAAAACCCGTTTTCAACGTGATTGCTGGGGCTTTGTTGTTGGGCTGTGTATGCGACTGTTTGCACTGGGTACGTGATTGGGAGAGGAAGTGGAAGGAACCTAACAAATAAGAAAACATCCATGGCTTGTAGGTAACGGGAAACGAGGCTGCTGGGGTTGTTCAAACACCTTTAAAAATAACTCAATAATTTTTTGCTATTTTCCAGAAGATACTGAAAACTCTGATCAATTGGAATCAAAGTGATGGACATTCATAGAAGCGATATTGGTAGAAATTATCGTTGGCAGAGGGGAACTCAATAATGTACTGCCATTTATATACATATAAATCGTCGTTTATCGAAATAAGAAATTAAGAATAAAACGAATTTATTACTCGAAATACTGTTAAGCATATCAATTTACATATACCTAAAGAACCAACAACGAGAACGAAAGCAACCACAGAACACGAAAATATTTTTAGCCTAATTTAAATTCTAAACACATGTTGCTTGGCAGGAATTGGATAATATGTTTAAAAATAGCTTCGACGCGAATGCAATTGGTATTATATTAATTATTTAGCAATATCAAAAGAAAATATTATTTTAAAATTTCTTTTATCTTCCAGTCTTTGAAGAATGATTTTACACATTAAAGTGAAGCAGCAAATATTAAAAATCCAACAGCAGTTTATGAATTAAATTATTTACCAAGTAAACAAAATTGAATTGTACATTCTTGAGAAAACCATGAGCGATAAAGGGTAGCAAAAGCACCTACATATTTACATATGTTTACATGTCAACAGCTGATCAATGTCTATATTCGTATCTGAACGTTATCAATTTATACAATATGAAAAATAAATATGAAAGACAAGCACCAAATTCGTAAAAGGTCGAATAACAAAAACAACACTTGTTCTTCAAGATTACATAAATTCCACAACACAAAAATACACAATAAAAACAAATTAAATACATATATGTATAGTCGAAGGTCGTCGAGTTTTTAATTTGTAAAAATCATTTCCTTGTTAAACGTGGTTTATTTTAAACAAACATTAGTTGTCACTAGGAAACATGGAAAGCGACGAAGTTCAACAACACGTCTAATTGAAAAAATTCAAATAAAAGTAGAATGTTGGTCAACACAAAAAAGCAGCTCAGTTATAAATACGGCAAACGGGACGAACAACACAATCAACAGTTGGCGAATGCGTAATGTAAGTAAATATTTAACTGTAATACTTAAGCATAAAATTGTATATCAAGTCATTTAGGTACGTATTGACGTATCGCGTCCATGAAGATGACCATGAAGAACATCTGGTCTGAATGACAGTATATCACTGGAGAACAATTCACGTATAGTCGCTCCCAATAAGTTACTTTTACCCAGTATAAATAAGTAGTGAGCTGCTTTAAGATGTTGGGGCTAGATTAGACACTATATAGTGACATGTGTTACTCTAATAATGAGAAAAAAGGTTATGGAAAATTTATCTAAATCTACATCTTCTGTAAAGTTTCACACGAACTACAATTTTCGCCACTCGGAAAAAAGAATTGTTCTTAATCTTGACTTTTATTCGGTTTCTCATCGACAAATAAAGTTTCGAAGCTTCTGTTCACGGTTTTTCGAAGGATATGCAAACATTTTAATGATAAAATAATGTTTATAGTTGATTACTTTTCCTTTCCATTTCCCTTTTTTTATTGTAAAGGTTTTATTATTGCTTCCTCTCGATCTCTACTAAAACCGAGGAGCAACTACACACATCGATAGCGCACTTTTAAAACACATTTCAATATGTTGTTAGTGTTTAATTTGTAGTAAAAACAAGAGCATAAAATCATAAATGCCTCCATTTCAGATACTCTAGTGTAGAAGCTTTAATGTATTCTTCCTCGTCTTCTTCTTTCCCTTTACTTGGTAAGTCAAAAATGTTGATTAAGCCAACGAAGCGGACACGCGAATAGAACAGGCAATCAGTTAGTCAACTGGCCTGTTAGTCCAGTCGATTAAATATTTCCCCCGTCCCGTCCCGGTCAACTTCGGTCTGCTTCCGGTGCTTCTTCTATCAGTGTTGCCATATTAAATGTGCAAATTTTAATTGAATATCTTTTTACGTGCAGACATAAAATGTTTACAATTTCAAATTTTATGCACAGATTTACTTGTGCACCTGCTGCACTTTGACGATGTTGCTGCTGCTTCTACCACTTCTTCATTCTTTGTTATTCTTCTATTCTTGCTTTCGTGAAAGAAATGAAACGAAGCACAAGCTAAGGAAAACTTCGCCATCTACGCTGAGGTTCTAGGGGCATCAAGCTAAAAAGCAAGTCAAAGTAAAAAACGTGGTTTGGTTGGTCGTTTGTATGTGGAAAACTAAGGGACAGTGGTATGGGGATTGAAAGCGTCGCATGGGTCGTGGTCGACTTGGTTTGGGTTGATCGATCGGTAGAAAATAAAGGAAATCAACATTCCTAGGTGATAAATAAAAAGATTTGCAGCATAATAATAAGAAAATTTAGAGGAAGAAAGAAGTGGAGGAGAAGCTAAACATGCTAACGTAATTTAAGTTACTTTGGTAAAGAACTTCGAAGGCATATTGAAAAGTCTAGAAAGAAGTTAGTAGAATAGCTACAAGTCCACTTCATGAGACATCCTCTTCGCTCCCTACTTCTGATGCATGTTTCCCCGTTCCTTTACCATTTACCTCTAGGTGCTATGCTCATTTCATAGCTGTACCAAGCGTAAGACTGACCGTGAATTTGTATGGCTACAGCTACAAATCACAGAGACACACAAGCAAAGGCAGTTCAAGATAAGAAATAACAAAACAGGAGAGAATAGTAAGAGTTAGGAGAGTGAAAGGAAGTACAATGAAGGAAGCCAGCGTGAATCGTAGCTCAGAATTGTCTTAAAACGTTTCACTGAAGGAAGTAGCAAATTGTGATCGTCGCCGATGTCGTTACTCTTCAATAGAAAAAATGACTGACTGCAGTAATGAAAAGAGTAGGAAGTGGGGAGAAGCTCTATGGTAAAAGCAAATCCTCGAAAAGAGAAGGTGCAAATAGAGAAGGAAGAAATTGTTAAAAGACACTTTTAGCCGCTGAATTGTGCATTATGAAAGTTTCTGCGTCTTGTGTTGGATATATTTTCTTTCCTCTTATTCTTTTGCGATATAGAACAAATAAAATACTTCACAACAAAATAAAAAACAAAAATATAAATAAATAAGTTCAACCAAGGCATATTTCAATTACTAATTAACATTAGAATCCTTTAAATGAGCTAATTTTTACTTTTATACGTTAAGGAGTCCGCTACAGTAAAATGTCGCTCGTCCGGACACATATTGTGCTAATATATAATTCAGCCGAATTCGGTTATAACGACGTCGAAGGGACCGGAAATGAGAACCAAACTTTAGGTTGAGTCGTCGTTTAAAGTGTTGGTTGGTTGTTTTTTTTTTTCACTAGTCGCTATAACCGAATTCGACTGTTTGTAGGGGCCATAGCACCGACCGCACTTGTTTTTTTTTTGTAGATTTTATGAAGAACTACATGCTTCTTTTAAAAATAGGTGGTTACATGGTTTAGAAACAGTCGGATTTATGACCTATACTGAGGGTGTTGTACTCTCTATTTTGGTATTAGCAACATATTTAAATAAAATGTTTAAGGATTGGAATGATGTGAGCTCTGAGTTGCTGGATGTTGATAGAAGTAAATTTGAGAAAGCATAAAATTCCCTGTACACTTAAGATTTTTGCCTTCTCATATATGAGCAAGCGTTTGGTCTTTCTACACTGTCTCATTCTTAATCTCTCTCACTCTCACACTCAATCTCTTTCTATCTCTGTTGCTCTCCCAGTTTTCCCCATGTATTTAACCGATTGTGGTTGTTCGGCTAGTTGCGCCTGTTGCTATTCTTCATTTAAGTATTCAGTGCTTGTTTTCTTGATTTCGCGTCAACTCGTACGAAAAAAGCACGAAAAAACGACAATGAAATTTGCATAACAACTGTTGAATGTTAACAACAAAATGTGGCAAACAAACGATGATGGTGACAACAACCTCTCCAATAAAAAATGACAATTAAAAAAACCATTGAAACTAACAGCATCTAGAAAATAACAACAAATTCGAACCCACATACGAAACCGATTGAGAAGTAACGATAAAGGAAAGGAAACGCGTACAAATAACAACATGTCCAGACGCAAGAGACTTACGTTTCGTTAAATAGTTTTAATATATATTTTTTTTTTTGTTTTAATTTTGCTGTTCTTATATGAAATTGAAAGAATTTTGCAAAATGAATGAAACGAAAATGTGAAAAAATTGAAACCTAACTGAACTCAGCGATGAATTGTTGTTTTGTTTTAAATTTAAAAACAATAATTGCATAAACAATGATAGTACGAAAAGGAGTGTATTTCGGGGTATGGCTTGGCAGCAGTTGTTGTTGGTCGTTATATGTACATTTATACATTCTTTTATATTCCCAGCCATGTTTATATTATAAAAAGTTTTTTGTTTTAGCATACTATTTCATAATATCTTTGTTTATAGTAAATTCGATTAGGTTTTTATTTTATTTTTGTAAAATTTATGCTAATTTTATTGGGGTTTTGAATTTTTTGAATACAGTTTTATCTTTTCCCTGTGCTGATGATTACAATAAAAGCTGAATTAAATGGTGACAATGACACTGACTGAATATTTAGGCAAATGCCAACGATGTGGAAGCAAAAAACAAACAACAGTGTGGCGTGGAAAAGAGACTTGAAAGAAACAGAAGAGAAATTATGATATGTAGATACCCTACGGGAAATGTGACCGGAGAAAGATAGGTCATGTGACTGGTACGCAGGAATAGGGGCCGCTCTCAACCGGTAACTTTTACATTAGAACCTAATGATTAGGTTATCGTTGGCCGGGGTCAATTGACACCCTTTGGATACTTTTAACCAATCCGAGGACCTTTCTTAAAGATTCTATCCTCCTCTATATTCTATACACCTCGAAGGAACCGTTTTTGAGATGGGTAGAAGAATTTCTTATTTTTTATTATATTAAAGAACATTAAAAATCCTTAGAATTATTTCATGTTTTATTAGATATTTTTCGTAATGAGAATTTGTATATGTTTTAATGTTTTTGCGCTTTCTTAGGTTTATAATCTATTTCAGGTATTATTATTAGAAGCTTGCCTTTGTTAATTTATCTTCGAAGTCTTCTCAAGGGATTGATCTCAGAATATGTCTCCTGGGTTTAGTTGAGCCCAAATTTCCCTTAGGGCGTTCTGAATATATGCATACATACATGTATGTATATATATTATGTTGTTCTGGCTGTTGTCTTCATTGTATTAAATGCAAATTGAATGTCAGGTTAACGATTTTTTCTTCGCATAGCATCGAATGAAGGGTTGGAGAAATGACAAAATGAATGAATGAACAACATTACAAAACAAAGAGCCGAACAGACGTGTTAAAGAGGCACAAACTGACAAGCAATCTTATATGGTACGTCTGCCTGCGAATGTGTAAAATAAAAACCTAGGCTTCATTAAATACGTATGAAGTACTTTGAAAAGACAAAACATTACTTGTTGCCTGTCATCGGTCGAAACGCCAAAAAAGTATCGACAAACGAAATATAAAAACAATGCCACAATAGAACAACGTAACTGGCGGCGACCGACCGGTAACGAGTAATCACGATTACCGCCGAACTAGCTTAATGCTTGAACGCTTGGAGGACAATATAGCAGCGGGTTCTATGTGAAGAGCATATGTAATGAGAAGCCGTAACATCAGCAAGAACGAGAAGACTATGTGCATCGTACTCGTGTCACTGAGCCACGCTACACTACGTCTCAAGAGACGCTCTTAAATAAATGTGAGTGTGTAATGGCCAGCAAGAGTAACTCCAATGCAGCTAAGCCTTATGAGGCCTAGTGTACCATAGCACATTGCTCCGTTGAGTGGTTGACTGGTTAATGGTGTTGTCACTTTTCACTAATCAACAACGTATGTCAGTAATGATGATCAAACGCTTTAGAAGAAGAATAAAATTTGTTTTTTTCTATTTTCTAATGATGGTTGATGGCACATATGTATATTCATATTAGCGCTTATATACACTGCATTATAAATGTATGTATGTAGGTTTTTTTTATATTATGAGCCAAGTGTTCCTTTTATGGAATATCAAGTAAAAATTTATGTATATTGGTGAGACGAAATTGCCTCAAGAGACGCGGTCTCTGACAACTATATTTTTAGTGTTTCTCCATTCTTTCCAGTGCATTCCAAGCAGATCCAAAGTCTTATATTTTATAGACGTTTGAAAGAGTTAAACGCAGCACAGATGTTTTGCAAGAGCTTAACAAATTCCAAGTCGTCATCCATCATCGTCAGCAAACATCCATTTGCAACTTTTTCAGAGACCATCGTGGATCTTCTCTCTTTCTGTTCTTCTTTATATCTTCATTCATTTCACCCTTCAACACGAGGGTAAAACATGTTGTCTAATCTTTTGCCTTGCAGCTTTATTATAATCAAATGTAGATTTTTTATTTTTTTGACTGTCAGATAAAACCCAAACATCGAAAGTCCTTCAAAGAAGCAGTTGGCTCCTTCGTCATTCAAAAACAGGTGGAAAAAGGGTTCACCAAAAGTTGTAAACTCTTTTTTATTCTTAAAGTCTAAGCTTGAATTTAAGTCTTTTATAATTTCGGTTTTTTCTTATTTTTAACAACATTAAATTAAGTTAAATCGCATTTAAAGCCATTCTCAACCACTCCTTTGTCGACATGTCGCTGAAAAAGGACCTCAACAGAAGATGTGGTTTTTTATGAATGGGATTTGAAAAAATCAGCAGGAAGCTTTTAAAGGGCGGCTTTGAAAGTCTTTAAAAGTGTTGACTTAAATTACGAGGCCAAAATGGCATGAAAAAGAGGAACTTGACGCTTCTTCGACGCCCTTCATCACCGCCTTTGCAATGAAGTTGTGAACAGGACTCAGAGGGGCGTGAAGAAGGCGTTTTACGTTTATGGAGTCAGGAATACGAAACGAACAGGTGAAATTTAAGATAAGGGTGTATGCTTTAAGCTGTTGCTCTTAATGTTCAGGTTAATGGTGTTCCTTGTGTTATTGAGTTGCCAAATTAGAAGTTGCAGTGTTGAGACATGAAATATAATTTATTGCGGCGGTTTTTTAATTTATCGGTTTAAAGGTCGGTAGAGAAGAAACAATACAGACGTAGTACAAAGCCTTGTGCCTTTTCAAGGGGCAGAAGAACCCCAACGGCGTTTCTATCAGCTTTTAGGAGAATTCATCGTAAGGTATTATCTAATATCTTTTAACGAATATCTCTGTAGTTATTTTGCAACAAAGAACAATATAAATTAGGAAGTTAGGAGCTCTTCCAGCGACTTGAACACATCAATCACTGGTATTAAGATAATAAATTGGTATTTATGAGTTACTTGTTGCTAATTACATAGATATATCATTACATTTTCTCTTTGCAATAACAGCTAAGCAAGTGCAATACATCAAAGCGATTGCCGCATGTCTAAGAACTTGTACTGACGTCATAATCGTTGTCGTGGTCACCCGTTCCCTGGGATAGAGATTGAATCAGCAGCATTATTTCTGCTTTGCCTTGCTACTGCGTCACTGCGACAGCGGCAACAGTAAGTGAAACAACTGTGGCAATTGTTCACCTTGCTCTGCATAAAAAGAAACCATTTTGCATTTGTATTTATTTTATTTCTGTGTGGCTAAACGCCTGCAGCAGCGCACCGATTAAAGTCGAACGATGGATACTAAATTCTAAATATCATATATATTAAAAATCACAAATGAACAACCCACTTTAATTTTAGACTTAATTTCATTTTTGGTACATTTGTATTTATAGAAACTTTGCTACCTATGCATATTCTTGTTTTGGTTTTTCTTTGTTTCTATTGTACAATTCTTTCAGTATTCTTATCGCTTAATTATGTTGGTGTTGTTTTGTTAGTTGTCTGTTCGGAAATCAAGGTCAATATCAAAGGTTTACCAAGCCTAAAACAAGTTTTCCGTACAACAAAACACGCTGTATTCTTGTAATCAAATGAGTATTCAACTTGACTTTCAAGTTTTGTTGCTGCTGTTTATTGTTCGTTTGGTTGTTGTTATCAGAAGTCTCATAGAATTGGTAGAAAATTCATAGAACCTTGAAAAGAAACACTTAAAAAAAGAGCCTTTTTATGACAATCATCATCAGCATTTAAATTAAAGTTGCCACAAAATTTTCATGGTCAAAGGTAAAGATCACTTCAAAAGCATTTAGTGATTAAACAAACCTACCATGAACTTCTACGGCTTGATTGTTTTTGTGTTCTTTCCAAGGTGTCCATGTTTTTTGTGTAATTTTACTCCGAACCTAATTAATTTGAAGAACACAAATGCAACAAACATTAGAAACAAAATAAGCTCCAGCAGCTTAGCACCACAATAGCAACAACAACAATGGCAACAACAACAAAATAATCGCTAAGACTTTTAAATGAGTGGATGTTGTAAAGATTCAAAAGAACAAAAAACAAAATAAAAAAAGAAATAAAACAACAACCAAAAGAAAAAATGTTCATGGTTAACAATTAAAATTCTCAGGGTTGTTATGGAACTGCATCAAATCAGCAAAAAAACAACAACAACCGATCCTACAGCAACTGCATCAACAATGACAACAATCACAAATCTGCATTCGCTCGCGTATATAAAATAGAATACATACAATTATAATACAACTAAGAAACAAATGAATTTGCATTGCAAATCAATTTATTTAAAATAATGTTTTTAGAAATACTATATTCACCAGAAACTGCAAGCAAGAAGTTTGCAAGTAACTCATTGAGGTTGATTTAAATTAAATCTTTTCGAAAACCTTTGCGGAAGAAAATGAGTTATGAAATAAATATTATTCACTACCATTAAAATTATGTGGCGCAATATGCGAAAGACGAATTTTTGTATATATAAATGAAGTTTTAATACAGACACGCGTCTAGGGAACAGGCATCTAACTATAGAAGAGAAATCAACCATTTCTATTACAGAATTAGGAAGCTTCCTAAAGTAATTGATGGAACCTTCATAGTACAAAGCACTAGGGAAATAATGGATCTTATATAATTTCATTAAAAATTGCATAAAAGTGGATGTAAATGATTAATGTATTGTATTTCACAGAGTATCATCATAAGACTAAAATAGGTTAAATCAAGAGATTAAATAAATTAACAACAAATAAATAGTTTTTGTATATTAGTAATAATAATATATCTTCTCGTACGATAATTATGTGATCCATAAATAATCAAATGTTATTCACAATACGAAAAAAACCTATTAGTTTTACAGTACGAGAATTAATAGGTTTTTTCCTACTGAAACAATATTTTTGTGTTAAACTGAGTAGTTTTCTAGGTGAATGTAGTTGTTATTCCAATAACAGGCCTATTGTTTTTTATCTAAGAATCATAGTGGATTAGATTAGATTATATTACGTGACATTATTTTGGATTGAAAGTGAATACGAAGTGAAATACTAAGTGAAAGTGAATAACAGTCAATTCGAAATCAGAATTAATACAAGATTTTAAAAATTATAATTATAATTACAGTAACCTTACTGATGATACAGAATAGTAAAAAGTATAATTAAAATAATGGTATAAAAATCCTATTTAGGTTAGTTTAAGTTATTTCTTTAACTTATTTTTCTTATTTTAGCAGTATCTTATATATGTATTTTGTTTTTTTTTAATCTCTATAGATTCGTTGGCTTCTGCCTCTGAACTAGAAGATACTTTGGTGCAGGTGCGTAAGAGTTCCCCTAGATCTCCGAATGATTGAAATAGATCTATACCACTGTAAAGCGCGTTCAGCTACTGTCATTCTTCATCTTTCCAAGGATAATGTCGTCCTATTTCAGGAACCTTGGGTGCTTGCCGGCCATATATGTGGATTATGGGGATCTTAGATATATGTATGTGGGCAGTTTTACGGAAGCCTTAAGCTAGGCCCAGATAATGTATTCTGATGACGAATAACCTCAACGGTTTGTGAAGATAATGAAGATGACATCACCACTGTAGTTGTGGTGTCCATCTATTTGCCGTTCGACGAGCCGGACCATCCATCCTACCCCAGAAGAAAATTGGTAGCGCCCGCTAGATGTTCAAGGCGTAGTTGGTGATCGCATGCGATGCAAAAGCACACAATATCATCTGGAGCAGATGGCACATCAACACGAGAGGTGAGTCGCTTTTTGATTTTATAATTTGCGAGAATCTTTTCATCTATAACAAGAGGAGGGAGCCAACTTTTAAGTAGATATCGTAGACTCATTTTAGGGCAGCAACAGGTTCTCGGCTGTTGTGAATTTCTTTTTCAAATATCATTTTAGTTATATTTTTATTCAAATATTTTCTCATGACGTACCGCGGAAGTTTAGTCATTGTTTATTAAAGAATTCCATTAATGGTTCAGATTATGTTGGGGCTTTGTTATTGTCTGTTTAGCTTTAGGAATTTGCTATTTTAAAGGTTTACATTTATGATTTAATTTTCTGTAACTTATAAAGAACTGTTTTAAAACAAGTTATAAGACACGCATAGAAACACAAAAACACACATGTGTGTAAAACACACATTTAATTTGTTGCTTAAAAATTGTTGGAAATTGTTGTTATTAAATGCCTATAGCTTCTGCTACTGTTATTATTATTATTACTTTTATTGTTGTGGCTGTGAGTAGTATTATTATCGCTTCTTTTGCCGTTGCTGCTGCTGTTGACATCGATGGAACCCCACTCAGAAGTTGAGTTGATTGAGTGCAGCAGCGAACACCACATCAATACCACGAAAAAAAACAGATTTCTTCATAATAGGCAAGAAAACTTGATTTTGTATGAAAACGTATATTTTTTGGAGTTTTGACCTTCAAATTATTCTCCAAGTGTTTATTTGTTTTTATTTCGTTCTTAATGTTCATGAAGCTAAAAAGTGTGGACTTGATGATGTTTTCCTTGTGCTTCTTCTTGGTATAAATTTGTTATGTCGACTTTATTCATTCATTCATTTATTTAACAAAAAAAAAAAAAAAAAACACAAAATCGATTTATAGTGATTTTTCTAAACGACTTTTGAATCTATCTGATGTCAAAGTCTGTATTTGTGTTAAATTTGTCATTTATGATTTGGTTGATTTTTAGGTTAATGTTCAAAAGCATAACTTTTTTGGTTGTGGTATTCAAGGTTTTGTTTTTAGAATTGTTTCTTTGGTGCGTTGCGGTTCTTGGTGTTCTTGTTCTCTTTAAAAATACAATGCTTGTTGTGTATTATTAAAGGTGTTTTTAATAATTTTTGCCGTTGAATATTCCACTATTGTATTTAATGGAATAGTATTTATTAAAACAATTTAGTACTTGTAGATAATTTAGCATTAAAAGGTTTTTTACTGTCACGACTCTTTCTTAGGTAGATGAAATCTGAGCTTCCTGAGCTTAAATATTTTTCCGAATCACGTAGGGTACTCATTTCCCCAATTATTCCCACCCACAAACTCGATCAAGAGTTCATTTTCAATGTTGATAATAAATAAATAATCATAACACGAATTTATTTTATCAAATTAAATAAACTGTTTGTTCATGTCGCACCTGAGAACACAGAATCACAAAAAATAAATATTTCAAAACGTGCCTCTTTGATCTGTCCTCAAATGAACTGAAACGATGAACTAAAAATTTAATGTGGGGTTTGTTTAACAAAACAGAAATAATAACACTAATAGAAAAAACATCATCATTACTGTTTTCAAAATAAGTGATTAAAAGAGAGAGAGAGAGAGAATATAGAATATATTATGAGAAAAAAGCAAGTGTAAAATTTTAATAATAGGTTAGTGTTAGAATATACATATTTAAATAATACATATTTAAGAGTTGAGTTTGTAGTATATTTATTTGTGTATAGAAAATGCGTTGACCTAAATTTTTATATTATTGCAATAATAACAATAAGTTTACAACAACAAAAAACCCCAGCCAACATCGCTTTTGCTACAAAGACAATAGCAAAGAATACAATAATAACAAAGCCAAAGCAACAGCAACAACAACAGTGACAAATTCTCAAAAGCTTTAGTACAAAATAAATGCAACGAAGTGCAACAGAATGTGAAATAGCTAAACAAATAAAATACGATAAAACGAATAACACGAAAACTCTAATAACAACGTCAAAAGGCAAGTCTCGTATAACGACAGAGATGCTAATTTATACATATTTATAAAAAGAACAAATAAGCACACGCATACACCAAAAAGACATCGACTTACATACAAAATATACTATTAAATTTTAATATATTTTTTTAAAGTAACCACACATACAAAACGCAACGAAAACAAAATTGAAAAATAATAGAATAACAAGACTCACAGCAAAAAGCAACGGTGAACCATGGCAGAGGAGCTGAACGATGACGAGAGCAGCCATAACACAACAACAACAACAACAAAAAAAGCAAAAGCACCACAACGATGACAACAACGATGAATGCGACTGCAACTACGAATACGACAGAGATAATGATGGTGCTCATCATGACAAAACTAACTACGTCCACGCTGACGTAGACGTTGATGTGAATTCGTTGGTGCAGTGCTGGTTGCATCCGTTTATTTTTCAAGCGCGGCTTTTTAGGAAGAGTTTAATTCGAATTTGCTCTTGTTGTTAAAGTGACATTCTTTCAACAGCTGCTGGTTATTATTATTAGTAATAGCAATATATGTAGTTCTTATTATTAGTATGTATTGTTGGGTCTATTATTGTTGTTATTGTTATTAATTTTCATACTAAAGTTTTCATACTGAAAACAATGATCAATAATGGCTCTTAATAGTCTTGACTCTCAGCTTTTCCCGTTTATCTACTTTGTTAAGTTGCTCTTTGGTACCATCTGCTCTCTGACATCGTTGCATTGTTGATTTGTTGCTGGTGTCGATTCATGTTTAAGCAAATTTTAAATAAACCAACCAAAAATACGGCATATTGCACTTGTTCGTGTTGTTGGTTGACAATGTGTTAATAATTAATAATATTAATGTCTTTTCGTACAGAGAAAACTTTGTAAAAACTGAATAAATCATTTTAAATTTAATTAATACCTAAGAAAACTCTAAAACTGTTTAATATTTCTTTTAGTCAATACTTATTTATAACTAATTGATCATGTATACTAATATCCCTCATACATGATCAATATATAATATCCCGTAGAGAGTTCTGATGGAGGATGTTGGCAAACTTCCATTCCATTCGAGCTTAAGATGGACGTTACAACGCTTGGAGTGGTCCTAATGTCAAAGAGTTTCACTATAGAGTCCAAGTGACCTTTCAGTCTGTAGTGTTTATTCTGTAGTGCAAGAATACTTATCTACAGAAATCTCAATAAAAGTTTCTAGCCGAAAGAATATTACTGATCCACGAATATTTTAAATTAATAAATACATTAAAAGTTTGTTTAATATATTTTCGAATGAGAAGCGATTTCGCCGAATTGATTTCGTACAATCAGTAAAAGTGCAAATTAATAAATTCGTATTAAAAATAATTAATATTAATAATAATTATTAATAAATAGAAATTCATTAATAAAAAATATTTCAAATACATTTTTTAATTAAATGCTGAATTATTTATTGAACTATTTAAATGACAGCTTATTTGGTAAATAAAGTTCGATATTAGAAAACGAAAAATAATAAAAAAATAAAAAAAAATTAAAAATAAGCAACAATCGTCAATACCAAAAATTTCACTCAAAAAAATTATTGAAAAAAGATTGCTTCAAAAAATATAAAAATAATTGCTCAACTGAAAGTAAAAAAAAGACATAAAAAATTACTTTTTATAATAAAATATAATTCAAAACGAGGAACAAAAATACCAAAAAATATTGTGATTCTTTTCTCTGTGTGGCTGTTTTTATGATTCCAGTCATCATACCAATTCAAGAAGTAGAAGAGAATCATGGATAAAGTGAATGAAAGAAGAAAATGAAAGATTTTGCAGCTTCCGATGCTTTCCTGCAGCCGAATTCCTCGGTTCTGTCCTTTCCGTCTTTCCTATTACTTGGGTCTTCTGCTTTATAATCTCCTTTTTATATATTTATCTGCAGCTCAAGATACTTTCTAGTTTGCCTTTGCTATTCACATTATTCTTCAATCTGCTTTCATACATTTTTCCTCATTTCTGTTAAAAGTTTTATTTTTTTTTAATTCGTCGTTGATAATTCTTTTCGTTTAACTGTAGTTTCTACAGTGAAGAAAATGACGTAAGCTTTGCTGACAGATACGGCTGTTGTTGGTGTTGTTATTTGAACAAACAAAACAAAAGCTTAACACAGACCAGGTTGAATCTGCAGGTTTGTTGCTGCTTTTTGCTTAATGATTCAGTTTGTAGTAGTTAATAGATCGTTGTTGTTGTTGTTTCACATCTTTTTTTAATACCTATGTGATGTTCATATTTCCTTTGTTTTGTAACACTTCAAAAACATATTAAGCGACAAAAAATGGCACAATGCTGAAGCATAGCAAATTAACAAAACAAAACAATTACAAAACCAACAACAACAAGAGGAACCCACAGCAACGAGAGCAACACTAACGTGATCATTAACAGCAGTAACAATATTAACAACAACAATAACAAGCATCAGCGACAACAAGCAACAAAAAAGCGACTCGCTTCGAAAAAAAATGTTGATGTTTAACCAACGGTAACCTTGAAAACCGGTAGATTTAAGGTTGTTGTTGTTGCGCTTTATGATTTTAGTGTTCTCCTAATGTTTCCTTCCCTCTCCATAGCTTCCGCTGAACCATTAAATTTTCCTTATTTCTTATTAGATTTTTTTTTCTTAGTTGATTGAATTTTTGGCTTGATGTTTCTTAAGTTTCGGTTGCTATTTCTTAGATATAAGCGGTTTTAACTCTTGTTGTTGTTGTTGCTGTTCTCATCCCTTTTTTTTAATCTCATAAATGAAACAGTTTCTCAAAAACGTGTTTCACGAACACAAAACCGTACAAAAAAGACATACCAACGAAAGACTCAAGCAACAAACTTGCACAAAACACTATGTATGTACTATATTTATAATAATTCGTAATATATATATTGACAAAATATGAAACATAAAAAACCTCAAAAACATAGCATAAGTAACAAAAATATTTTCATTTTTTTTCATTCAATTAGTAACTGTAAATATAAAGATAACATTAAGGAGGTGAATTTAAATGAGCGTTTGCAGTATCTTTTGGTTAGCGTTTGGAAGTATATACAAATGTATTTTATAAGAAAGGTGACTAACAGAAATTGCATTTATGTATAATCACATTAAAAATTAATAAAAACGATACAATAACTAAATTAAAATCATTATACAAGCACAGTAACTGCATTTAAACGATGTCAGTCATGGGAGAAGTAAGTAAAGCGTTTTGAATAAGAGACTTCATAGTAATGGCAACCCACACATGTCCCTCCTCGCCGCTCCAACCATTTTAAGCGTCTTTAAGTGGTTAAGTAGCTGATCAGGTCCACCTACGGTACTCGAAACCGTTTGCTTGAAATTCAAACGTTTCGACGTCAGCGCAATGCTTCGAATCGGTTGCTCTTGTATTTCATTGTATTTTCGTTGTTGTTATTTTTTTGCATTGTTTTTATAAATTGTTTTTTTCTTTCTGCTTTTGCGTTGTTTGTCCTCTGTGAAATCTGCGTTGTTGCAAATCATGTGCAACTCATGGCTTAGAACAGAATTTATGCCAAGACCAAGGTTAAAGTTACAGTTAAGCAAACGACGTCGAGAAAATCACTAAAAGCCACACAACAACACAATTCAATAACACACAAAAAATTGAAAATAAAGTTAAAGCATTATTATTATTTTTATATGATAATTCTTTTGCTTATTTTTATTTTTTACTTAAAATATTTTTGGTTGTTTGTGATTATTCCTAAAAATTCTAACTGTACCCTGTTTTAATTGTATCTTAACGATATAATAAAATAAACGAAAAACCTGATTTTAATTTCTATGCAAATTTGTTGGACAGCAGAAAACCTGAGAGAATAAAATAAAGTTGATTTTATTTTATTCAAAATTTTCATATATTTCGTTTCAATTTTATATTTTTCCGTCCTTCTTTCTATTACTTATTATTTACGATTAATGATTTTTTTTTTTTGGCTCTTTTTTGATTTTAATTGAGAATTTTCGATGGATGCTGTTTAAGTTTTTATTAAAATTTGGCATTTTCCGGGATTCTTATGGGTTCATTAATTTTCTTTAAATAGTTTTTGTCGTTTTTTATCGATTTTCGATTCTTTAGGTATTGTATTGGGAAGGCTTCTGCTTAATATAAGAATTTTTCGGAAAAGCGTTTAACTGAGGATTTGTCTTTATTTCTTAAGAAATTCTCCAAACACATTTTTGTGAATATTTGATTTCCCTCTTTATTTTTGTAGACAGCTTAAGATTTGGTCCATTCATTCATTTACTGTAATTTAATTTAATTTTGCTTTTAATATTAATTTATTTAAAATTCACTTTTGCAGCTTTCATATTTTGAAAAGGAAAGTTGTAAATTCGACTTCTTTACGCTTTTTCTTAATTCAAAAATAATTAAAAAATAAATTTTACAAGGTAGAAATCCATGAATGTTCATAAATTCTTAAACTCATAATGAAATGTTAATGATGATGATGATGATTATAATGATTATGGCGAGTTTGATCAAGTTGATGGTGACACTATGAAAATATCAATGAAACTAAAAACAGCCATAAGCAACAACAACAAAAACATCGATAACGACATCAAGCGGCAGCAACAGCAATGAAAACGCAAGACAACAACAACAACAACACGAAATAAGAAACAACATAACAACAGTGACTTTTAGGTCAGGGTTAACGGCTGTTTTTACACCGTTGATCAGAATGTGCACATCGGTGGTAGTAGTGTGTGTGAGTGTGTGTGTGTGTGTATGTGTGTGTATTGTCTCTATACATTTTGGTTTTCTCGTTTACGCCGTTCATGATGAGCCTCTGACTGACTTTTTTCGTCAGTGCCTGTTTCGGTTTTCTCACCTCTGCTTCGATTTCTTCCATCGCCGTTGCTTCTGCTCCAAAAACACTACACATTTTCAAGTGCTGCGTGTTTCGTCGTGGTTACTCAAAACATCATCTCTGAGCTTGAGGCAGGTGAACCGCTTTTTGAGCCTCAACAAACGACCGCTTAAGTTAAAAATTTGGATTTAGAATTCGAAGGCAGTTTAAAAAATTATTGGCTTAATTCTGAACATGATTTTCTGACGAGTAAAATTTTTGTTACTGAAATGAAGAGAATGGATCCCCTTTCAGTCCCTCTTTACACAATTCAACTGAGCTCGGTTCTTTGCTTGCTTAATGAATCAATCGGCGCAGTGTTGGAAGTGAAGCATCGTCGGTCGGTGTGAGGGGAGAACAGAACAACTCCGTGTGCCGTTGCTTAGCTGTTTTTATGTCTGCTTGGCATTCATATGTGAACAGTCGTTAAATTATTTCGAGTTTATTTTAAATGGAAAACCATTTAAAATTAAAAAAGAGCGGATAAAACACACGATTGTAATTAAATAAATGAGTATTTCGTGATTTGATTTTGCTTTTGTTATATTTATTTGTATTTCGTATGTTTTCGGTTCTCGATGCTTTAATTTTTGAAGCATTGTACTTTAATTATTTTATTCCTTCTTTTTCAGGCTTTAACTTATTTCATTTGCAGTTATTAACGGTTGATTCGGAATTTTTAGTTTTTAATTGAGAGTTAAATATTAATTTTTATAAAACAAACAACTACAAATTAAGATTGGATTTTCAATAATAATTTTCTATAATTAATTGTTAATTTTTTTGCTGTTTAAGCGGGTTTTTCAATTCTCACATGTTTAATGTTGGTTGCATTCATACACATCCATTCGCTGCCTTACAGCGCTGTTAATTTTAATACTGCTGTGTATAAGGTTCAAAAATTATACAGGTATTTAAAAATTACACAGGTTTTTTTTTTTGAGTGTGTGGTGCCCTCACGCACTCAAAACGCAGGAACTTCCGGTGGTACTAATTTTTAAAGAAAAGATATTAGAATTCATTTTCTAATATTTTTCATCTTTCAGTCTTCTTTGAGTCGCTTAAAGTGGCATGACGAATATTATAAGGCAATATTGCCCCTACTTATATAATTTCCTTTACCATTTTCTTAAAATTGACGTTGTATACATGCCTTCTACGCTTCATCTCGATCGCAAAGATTAAAACTATCTAGAAGACGTGAATTTTACTTGCAAGTTCGAAACAAGCTTTATTTCAAGTAGCTTGTGAATCAGTCGATATGTTCATTGGTCACTGAAATCAGCTTTTAATCGACTGTTTATTCAACAAGTCAGTGAAATAGTTATGATTGCGTAAGATTCTGAATTGCGTAAGGTTCTGATTCGGAACTTATTGCTCCTCCATCAATATATTTGATTTTGTAGATGCGTTTTTCTATATCTCAAAAATAATGAAATTCGTCTAAAGGAATTTCTATGCATCGCCTGCATCTTCACTGACTGAAATCGTTTTAAAGGCAGTGATAAAAGAAAAACGCCCGATCCTATTTGATTGGGCCTGAGTTTTGAGTTTTTCTTCCTCGCTTCCTCTTGTTGTTGTTGCGGCTGTTGTTAGTTGCCGTTTGTTCCAAAAATTCCATAAAAATCTACTTTTTGTAGTTTATCATCATCATAATCGTTCAAGTGATTTTTATTGTTGCTTTGTTTTGTCGACTTCTTCTTGTTCCTTGTCATTCTTTTCGTTGGTTTTTCAGTTTCTGTTTTATAATTTTCGTCTGGCTGCGTTTTTGCTCTTGTTCGACGTTTTTTTCTCCGGAAAGACCTGTTTTTGAAATGATGATTCAGTTAAATCGTGATTTCAGCGTTGGTTTTTTCTTTTTGATTGGTTTATTGTTAATATTTCTTCCTTTTACTCAGCATTACTTTCATTTGGATTCCTTTTTTCAACCGCTTTGTGCTCTTCTAAGTCTTTGTGATGCATTTTTTGGTGTTCAAAATGATTTCATATAAAATTTTTGTCTCTGTGTATTTGCCTTTATAGGGATATACACCATTAAATTTCGATTTTAGCTCATTACTTTGTGATTTCCACCAAACGACGTCTGGAACCCGTTTTACGGTTGTTTTATACGGACTTCTACCACGTTTCTCGTCTCCTTCAGCTTCTTATTTTTATACACTACATTCGAAGGAATGAGGAGGGTATATTCATTTTGTGCTTCCGTATGTAACGCATTAAAGGAGGCGTGGCAGGTATGAAAAAGTATATATATTCTTGATCAGTGTCATCTTGAAGTCAGTGGTCTTCTTTAGAAATATGAATTCTTTTAATAAGTCAATGTTTCAGCTTATAGACTTTGTTTTGAGCAGGAATTTTGTTCCCGAATACATCGGTTTAGGTAGAAAAAAATTGTTAAAAACAATGGGCGTGTCCGCCCACGTACATATACCATTGACATAAACAGCAATTACAGAAGAACGAATAGAATAATTGTCTTCAAATTTGGTACGAATATTCTTTGGCATCGTAGATTCCTCTGTATTGACAAATAAGAATTCTTCGGTGCTAATATCGTATTTTTTCAGATTGTAAACTTAATTTTGAGTTGAAATTTTAGTCTCGAATCATCCCATTAAAATTAACTTAAGTCCCACGTTAAAATTAAATTGTCAATTGTCAATAAACTGCAATAACAAAAGAAGGAATATTAGTATATCGTTCATCGGATGTAGGGTATATCAGCTTAGGCCGGGCCGAAGATACCTTTAGTAGTTTCGTATTTAATTCTCTTTTCAAGAAATATACATACATTTTTTACCTTTTAATCTCTTTTTTCTTTTCTTTTGTGATTTTTTCAACGTGTTTTATTCTGTTGTCGTTCATATTGTTGTCTTTCTCCGTCGTCCTCGGCATTGTTCCATTGCTTCACTCTTTTCGTATGATTTTTTAAACAAAAGGTACAACATCATCTTTTGAATTTTTCTACCTGTTCCTGCAGCATCTCGTCCTCTCCCGAATATTTTATTTAACCTGCTTTTTTCTAATTTTATTTTATTACAATAAAGAACCATGTGTTTGGTGGTTTTTTTTTTTGCTTTTGTTTTGAGAACATAATCGAAAGTAAGAACTTTTTTATTTTTTATGGTCTTCTTCACATTTTTTTGGTTTTCGATTAGGTTGGGCTCCATTCTTTTCGATTGGGGCTACTTTTTAGGCTTATTTTCCTTCCAAAACATTAATAATGATTTTTTTGTTTAATAGTAATATTTTATAATTTAATAAGATGCCAACAAATGCTAAAAAAAATATAATTATTTAAAAATATCAACAGTTGGTTCTGTATTTCCGAAAAAGTTGTATGACGAACAAAAGACGTCGCATTTCTTTGTTTATAGTTAATAATTAGAAATTTAAGAATTGAAAGAAAATAAAGTCTAAATTATCAAATAAAAAGGCAAAACTAATAGAAATCATACTAAAATCTATAAAAGAAATTAAGAAACAAAAAACCTCTCATAATCACTCACATTAGAAACGATCAAAAAAAAAAAAAGAAAAAATTAAAGAAAACAAATAAGGAACGAAAAAAAACTCCCCAAAAATATATTAATTTTTAATATTATATATTCAAAAACTGGAAAATATCTCGTTTCCTTTCCTCGAAAATAATACAAAAAGAATGCTTCCCTACAACAGATGTCAGTGAAGCTCATCGGAGTTCTTTGAACTCTGCCAAAAAAAAAAAAAACATTTTTAATTAAAGCCACCGAAAACCTGAACTCTTTATTTTTATCTCATTCAACTGATCAGCAATAAAATGATAAAAAACTATTCTCATTGTTCTTAGATTCTTTGCCTTCAAGAGCGATCAATACAAAGTACTGCGTAGTAATTTTTTGTGCTAGAATAAAAGAAAAAACATATATTGGGAATAATTTCACGTTCACGTAAAGAATAAAGTTGACGATGTGGGAAGGGGCGGTGGATTAAGTAAACGCCATGCATGAGTGGTACTGGTGGCATTTAGATGACCAGCGACTATCTTTTGGGGAATATGTTGGTAAAGATGTTTATTTCACAAATAATATAATTAAATAATAATTAAACACAAATAAACATTTTAAATAGAGTTTATTATAATGCAATAAATCATTTTTTTAGATATATAAAGGTTTTTATAGAAATTCAAATTCAAATTTTGTTTATTGAGCCTTTTTCAAAACAAGTTATAAGTTATAAAATTCATATGAAAGTGTTAACAAAATTAAAGACTAATTAATTATCTTCAAAACATAATTGAACAACAGTATCGTACTTAAATATATAAAGAGAAAGATTGAAGTTAACAAGAACATTAATGTGAATCGCTCTTGCTCCCGGAGCTTACAGGTTATATTATTATTACAGGTTATTATTTTATAGAAATATAATTGTAGGTTTTTAAATTAGTTATTGTTCAATTGTTATACAATAACTAATAACTAACTAACACTAACTTGTTAACAATAACTAATTTGCAAAACTACATTTATATTTCTATAGAAACCTATAAAAACAATATATCTAAAAAACTGAGTTATTGCATTATCTATTTTTTATCCTTTCTGCTTATTTTCGCCTTTTACGAATTTTTTGTGTTTTTATTTCCTTTTTCAATTGATATAATCATGAAATAATCTCACTTCCTGTCAAAATTTTACAAAGAAAACGTTTGTTTCTGAAACCGTTGGAGAAGCACCTGTTTAAATGGGTGATTATAAAACCCTTAGTAGGGTTTGATCCTTTCATCTTACATTCAGTTTCCACCCTTTTCCGCTTTCCGGGTTCTAGTAACTTTCCTCTTTTTTAAATGTACCACTTTTTTAATCCTTTTCATGTATTTAAGCATATTCTAAGTGATTTCTTCATAAGCATTCGTTTTCCTCTTCTTTACCACTCTTACTCAACCGAGAAAGACGATGAAATCTTCCTTTTCTCCATTTAGTATTTAATCGTTCATTTAGTAAATCGGTGGAAAGATCGAATTATAATAATTTATTATTCCGGCGAAAGCAAAAGCCTAGAAAACAAGATCCACAACAAACAATTCTTATCGACAGGTGTATCGATATTCTGCTCCTTTCATTCTGTCCTATTTTTTATTATTTTCTTATCATCATCGACATTTGAATTCTTGGCAATTTGTAGGCGAAGCAAAAGACAAGCAAGGAATAACTTTTTGGTAATGCCTTCGAGCAGCTTTCTCATAATTCTCTTTCATTTGTTGCAGTCGCCAGGCATTTTTTTGTTGTCAAAAAATAAAAAAAAACGAAAAGAACTAAAAAGGGAATATATGTGCGGAAAAATGTGTGTTTTTAAAAACTTTGGCTTCCGGGATTCGTAATTATTTAATTAAGAATTATGAAATGTTATTTCAAAGAGATTTTATTTTTGGATCTTTCAAAAATTCAAGTTCAAACAGTCTTAGTTCAAGATCATTCCTTACAATTTCATTTCGTCCTGTCTGATCTTTTTGAGTGAAATCCTTATACAGTTTTCATAAATTTTATATCAATTGAATTTCAATACATAAAGAAAAGACTTAAGCGACAAACTTCACTGCAAATAAAAATTTCTTCATTTAAACAAAGAAAAATAATAAAAAATATTTTAGTGCTTTGTCTTGAATCATTACCCTCGAACAACTAACAACCACAGAAACAGAGGAGCACAAAAATAACCGAATTACGTTGTTGTTGTTGTTGGTGAACAATAATAATAAAAAACCAAATGCTGCATGTTTCTTGAAAGTTCTTCGTGATGAGTTTGAATTCAGTTAGTAATTTTTTTTTTTTGTTAATTTTCCTTGACTTTGAGTTGTACAACAATCGAAATGTAGTAAAAAAAACAATAACAAAAAAACATTATTAATAATAACTATGATAATAATATTGTTTATTACTTAAACTATTTAAAAATTCATTGTACATGCGTTGTACTGGAAGAACAATATAATTACGAAAAAGAAACATAAGGACGAAGAGTAAGAGGAAACAGACGAATACAAAGTAAAATCATATCGTCGTTTAAAGTTAAGTGAATCTTCAGCCAAGTGTAGCAAATATTTTATAGTACTTGGTATTAATTCAGGAAGTTGAATCTGAAAAAATATATCACGGAAATATATATATCACAATTATTGCTTCATTGTTTTGCGATGAGAACTTAAGAATAGAAGAAAACACAGAAGACCTGGAATCTAGTAATTGGAAGAAGAACCTCAGACGAAAAATGAAGGGATTAATATAGTATATTAGCAGAAAAGTGGTAATGTGGAAAAAAACAAGACCTAAGTAGTCTTCTCAAAATGTGCACCATTAGCTAACTGCGTAGGGATATCCTGTTTCAATGCACTGTCTATCCGGAAATCTATTATACAATAGGGAGTATCTATTAAAAATTTGGCAGTCTTCATAACAAACTCGGAGGTATGTTTATGCAAAGAGTCCGACTTTCTTTTGTAGTATGTTATTGGGGTTTCTTTGTCAGTAGACGGGGCTTGCCCTGTCTAGAAGAGACCTTTTCCTTTTAAGCGTCCCAATAACCTTTGCTTTTGCAAACTGCGTGAGTCCTTTAGAGTTGAACGTTTGTTTCATTTATTGAGTAATATTTGATTTTTCTTATGCTGTTTCTGGTTTATTACTGTCTAAAGACGTCAATTGCAACTTAAAAGCTTAAAAACTTTGGTGCCAACTCCCTTTAATGACAACCGATTAAACAAACGATTTCAATCGTCAATCCTTGCGTCAGTAGTAAGAACAACGACGAAAATCTTATTTGTTATTTTATTGAAAGCATAAATAATTGACAATTGCTCTATTAGTGATATTTTATTTTTATTATTTGTATAAAGATTAGGTTTTTCTGATAAGAATATATAAAGAAAAATACATATAAAAAGCCAATTAGAATCGCAAGCAAAGATCAACTGTAAAGATTTACACAATAAATAAGAGATAATAAAAGCAAACAGCAACCAAATGTTTAAAATAAGAAACCAAAGACAACGCAAGACTGTCAAGGAACTTCACGAGTTGTTGAGGTTGTATTAAAGCAATGACAACACACACAAAATCAACACTTAAGGAACAGAGTTTATCAATTCACATTTTGGAATTTATAGCCTTGCATTTGTTTAGCGTTACCACTTTGTCAAGATAAACAAGCAAGGAAAAACCTATGCAAATGTTTAGACGAAAAACCGTTTAAGTACAAATACCTCGAAAAAATAAAATATAGAAAATATGCAAATAATACTTAGGAAAACTTTAGCAACAGTAATAAAATAATAATGGAAATATCACTAGTAATGATGATAAAAATAATGATAATAATAGTAGCAGTTAGAAGTTTAAAAGCTGAAAAATTGTAAAGATATCAAAAATTGCAGTATTTTATCAGAATAAATGCATTAACAAATAATGAATAATAGTAGAATGAAATGAATAATGAATATAAAGTTACTTTTTTGTATTCTTGTCGTTTATGATGCTAGAAATTGTTAACATTTTCATTGATATGTTTCTGTTGGTTGTATATTTTATTGGACTAAGTGGATAAGGGTTCGATTATTTAAGAATTTACAATCACATCTTTCTTCATCTATAAGATTTTTATGTGGATTTTTTAGTGCTGCTTGGTTGTGGTATTTAGTTGTGTTAAAATTTAGAGAAGAATAAACGTGAAAACATGAGACTTAAGACACGAACTTCATGAAATTTTTAGCAATGTTTGTAAAAAATCATATAAAGAGAAATTGTTTTTAATAATATTAAATTATTAAGCGTCCAATTATCACAAACATATCAATTCATGTTTATAAAATCATCTGATAAAGGTAAAAATTAATATGAATAATACTAAAGTAGTGTATTCCGGGTGGTAGACTGTAATCATCGATTAAATCAACGTGTACTTAAAATTAAAAATATTTACTTAGAATATCATTACATCAAATGCATATAAAACGAAGTTGCAATAAATATCACATGAGACAACTCCAGAAGAAAAGCCATAAAATCATCAATATTAAAAAAAGTCGCATAAGTTTTGTGGGTTTTTTTTTTAACTTGTTTAAAATGCTTTTACTATGTTTAAAGTGTTTGAAATGGGTGCTATGTCTTGTGACATGTCCTTTACTCACCGTTCTCATTGATGTCATCCTCGCGTTCAACATCATCATCATCATTGAAGTCGCGAACACGCTGCTGTTGACCAAAATAGTGACGGCGATGGTGGAAGCGTTTTCGTTGTGTTTGTTGCTGTTGCTGCTGCTGAAGCGCGTTCGCATTCGAGGTTTCCTTTGCGACAGGAGACGACGATTTTTTTAGGGAAGCAGGAGCATCTTCGGGCTGTGTTGAATGTGGTTTGGGGCTGGTGGGATGAGGCGATGGGTGCGTAGGAGGGCTAATGGGTATCGGGCTGCGTACCGAGTGGTTATTAGACGACGAACACGACGATTGCGGCGGCGGACTCAATGGCGGCACGAGACGATCATCGTCCGTTTTGTGTTGCAACAGGTTTTGCGATTCCAACAGCCGCTGCTGTTGCTGGTGCAAGCGATTCTTTATTAAAAATATTTTCGGCATGTTGAACGTTTTTGTTTTCTATGTTTTATTATTTTGTTTTATTATTTTTGTTTGTTGTTTTATTATTTTTTTCTTGTTAAAAATTGATTATTGTTCTATTTGCAGAATGATGTTGTATATGTTTGGACATTTTCTTATTTAATTTAATGTATTTATTAATGTTTTCCGATATACAAATTAATCTCTTAATTTTTTTGGCGTTTTTCTACGAATTTAAATTTAATTTTTGTTTTGCAATAGTTTTTTCGTTTCAACGGTAGTCAATAACAGTTTAAGACGCACTAATCCGCACACTAATCCAGTTTGTGTGTGAGTAAGAGTTTTGAGATTTAATTCCTATTAATTAAGAACTTATTACAAAATTCTTCTTTTTCAACACAATTTTAAAAATTTTACACTTTTCAGGGTAATTTTACCTTCACGCGCGTTACATTATTCTTTCCTGTTCGAGTTTTCTGTCGCTGTAATAGCGACCACATTTCTTGTTCATAAATTGTCTAACCTTTCATTATTGTTTGAGTCATAACTTGCTCATAAATTGATCAACATCATGATCTGCAATATTCCACTTTACGCATTAAAAATTAAACATCTTCATATCAGTATAATTCACTTTGTTAAAATATTTATTATATTTCACTTTTGTTTTGCATTAATAAAAGAATGAATTTATTTACGCCTTTGAATTGAATCCCAGTTTTGATCACAACCGAACGAAGGAAAGAACTTTTCTGGTTCTGTTCTATACTCTGGGAATAATTCAGGTGATGGTGTTGCTGCTGCTTATGGAGCTGCTGCTGCTGTTGGGGTTGTTGCCACTGTGCTTGCGTGACTCGGGACCAGAAACGCGTCTAAACTCGGCGAATGTTCGACTCTTACTGTATTCGAGCGGACTTCGCGCAACAGCAGTTAGTCCAAAGTCATTGTTAGACTAGCAACAACAACGCTAAGACCAGAAAACCGAACGACAACAGAACCGAAAACGAAACCGTAACTTAAACTGAGGTGAGTTCCAATCTGAGTTGAGCTCTGAGACGTGTTTTGTGTATTTTTCACGAGTTAATGACGAAGAAGAGGAAGCACAACGTGTAACGCAAAGCGATCGAGCGAACGAACGGGTCTATGAAGCCGTTTGTTTGCCATTTTCTTTCATTCGTTATTCGGCGGTGAGACTTTTATCATTAGTATCTGCAGAGTATCGTTTGGCGGTAATGGAAAGAATTGTGCGAATTCGCTTTCGCAGTTGTTCCAACTACACAGCTAACTAACACACTGCAACTTAACTACAAACAGACGGACACAACGATGGAAACGAGCCGCAGAGAGAGCGTAAAATATCTGTTGCCGGTTCGGTGCTTGTTCACGTGACGTTGTTTCTTCTCGGATCAGCGATCGGCTTAAATCCGCTCTCTTTGACTCATTCCTTGTGTAAATATCTCTATGCTGGTCTCTTCTTTTTTCGAGTTCAGAGTCAAGGTGGAGTTGGTTTCGCCTGTTGCTTGATTTTCTTTGGATGCCGGCTTCTGTGGTTCCAGTTATTCACATTGCTGTTGTTTTTTCTAAGGCTGAAATATTTGCTTGTCTACATTTTTTCTTAGCCAGAGCTTGTGATGTTGCTGCTTCTCCTTCGATTTCTTGCGCAATTTTATTAAACAAGTTTGTTTCTATAGTCTTTTGTTTTAGTATAATATAAGATTTAATACCGTGGAAGAAACTATTTCGTACATCGATTCTTTTAAAAAACATTGAGTGTGAATACTGTTAAACTATTGTGAAATGATTTCAGTAGATTTTTGCTAAAAGTTGAGTTGGGGCAGTTTTTTATTAAAAAATAACATTTATAAAAATAGTACAAGAGCCTTCACAAATTTATAGAAATCTATAATAGTTAAAGAGAAAAGGTTGGAAAAGCTTCAGAGTCGCAAAAAAAAAAATAATTCTCAATATTTCTGTTATAGTTGTTAAAAAACTATTCATTTACATTTCAAATAAAAAATCAAGCAAAAAGCCGCAAGCATAAAACTCGAATTTTCTAAGAATGAATAAATCAATAATTAGTTGGCAAGGCGTGTGTTGAATTGAAATAAGGAGTTAAAATTGAAGTTGTGGTTAATCCAAAAAATTAGTTTCAGGAAAACAGCGAGGAAATTTCAGTGAATTCTCAGTTTATTGTTCTCTCAATTCATTGTGTTCTCTCAGCTCACAGAGGAAAGAAGAAGTCTTATACAGCTCAGCCTGCCTTCATGTCTCATTCTCCTTCTCCTTCTCATTTTGTGATGAGTTTCCTCTCTCTGATCACTTAAATGTTTTAGTATGTGTGTTGTATATTTTCGCGCATAACGTTACTTTCAGCGAACGTCTCCACTACTGTAGCTCCACTGTAGTCGTCCGCTCTTCTTCTGATTTCTCCCCATGGTCCGTTTCGTAACTCTCTTATTGCACCATCGCTTCTCTTCGTGCGCAATTAAACACAGACGATCACGCACTCGCATTGAAATCTACAGCGAATTGGGAAAAGTACAAAACAAGCAACCACCTGTAGTGCCGAAGATAGTCTTACGAAGGTCGGTTCGCGCACCACGTTCAATTTACAGCTACTTTGCGTGCGTATTGCCAACACAGAGAGCGCTCGTTTTTCCATTTTATTCCCGATTCTGTTTTTCGCTCTCTTTATTCAGAATCAGATACTTGGCCTGTGTTGTGGCTGAATCTCTTGCTCGTATGGCGCAATAGTGCTTTTACATCACAAGGTTTTCAGTTCTCTTCGTTGTTTTTCCTCTTCTTATTTGCTACGTTGTCTCTTTTATGGTGTTCCTTTTGCAAATGCGACCCGAATGAAATTGAACTTCACTCTCACTCACCTGCGCCCGAGTGCTTCAATTCAACGGATTGCAATTTTCAATTTAGTATCTGTGATTCTCTCGCTTCTTGTCTTATCTCTCTCGCTCATTCGCTCTCTTGCGGTTTTTTAAACAAGTTTTCTCATTCGTTAAGAATCAACGATTCGTCCAAATGAGAGGAAAGTGATTTCGTTATGGTTAGTGTCTTTAATCGTGCCACTTGCTCTTTGCTTTCTTCTTCTTAGTCTGCATCTTCTTTTGATTGTTTCCTATAAGGTTTATGTAATTTAAGTTTTCTTCTTCGCTTTTTACCGCTGCGAGAGTGAGTTTTAACGTAATCTTTGTTGCCAACCAACAACTACAAGAAGACAGTAAAGAAATGAAATTAGAAAGAACAAGAAGATATAGAGTAGGATGAAAAGAGTAGATAGTTGATTACAGCAACGTGTGGGAAGAGTCAGGCTCACGAATGATGAGGCAAAATTATTGTGTAAGCATTTTCTTTAGAGTGGAGACGGTGATCTTTCTAACGCTCACGAACATTGGTTACGTTTGAAAATGACGTTTTCCATATCAGATTGAGTTTTATTAATTACTATAAATATAATTTTTAATAGAAATATTTCCGTATATTTTTATATTAATCATACAAACAATTGATCGATTGAATTGCATCGCAACTCAAACTGACTTTAGAATCAGAAAAGAAAAAAAGAATCAAAAAGGCTCATCAGAATCTACAGTGTTTAGGACCTGATGTATTAAAAAGAATTAAAAAGGAATTGTAAATATTTGTCAGAGCTTATATTCTTGATAAAGTGTAAAAATTTATTGAAATTGAGGCTATATTAAATCTTTATGTGGTTCTGTAATATGAAATATACTATGTATATTATAGTATATTTTGTGTGGAATTTTATGTTATTGAAGATATCCTCTTAATCCTTCTGTTTCTATTTCTCACATCATTTTATTGATTTAATCCTTGTCATTTTTGGCGTCGTATTCTTTTTTTGTCTTATATGCACTAAAGTATTTGAATTTTTATAATAATTTCCCAGTTTTTCCACAGTATTTGTATGTGTTTTTCGCACTTTTGGTCTATCTGTCGTTCTGCTCACATGAGTTCCTTTGCGTCGTGCTTATCGTCTTCTTCTTCTCGGTGTAAATAACTCTTCTTCAACATGGCAAATACTTTAGAATGTGTTTTTTATAGTCGTTTCATTACTTTGTCCACGACGCCGTCTCTCTTGCTGTTCTTGGTGGTTGTTGTTGTTGTTGTTGTTTCTTTCCTTTCAGAATAAACGTCGTATTTTTCTTCTGCGTTTGCTTTTATCGTGTCTACTTTGAAACTTGCATTCTTATGATTTGTTTTATTCTTATTTCTCTGACTGGTAATGTAGTTGTTGCATTGTTGTGTGTTACTCTCCCTGTTGGTGCACAACCGTAGCCATGATTCCTTAGTTCTTCGCTATAGTTCTTGTAGGTACTTGTTTACTCCTCTCCTTTCCTTTCGATTCAATCCCAGCCTATCTCCTTCCCTTTTTATTTATTTTTCTATCATTCTTATTGTAGTTGCAGTACGTTGTGCTGTTCTTGATCCTCCTTCTTTGCTTTATCAACAACCTGTTTTACCTGTTTCCCTACCTACTAACGTACTAACATTATTAGCGTAGCGGATCTCTTCAGCAGCGGTCGCTGTACCCTTGTCTCGGGTTTCTTCTTCTTCATATGTTTTGTTATCTTCTGCTTTGTGCTGCTTCTTCTTCAGTTTTTTTTTTTTTTTTTGCTATCCTTAAGAACGTCGTCGTCATGATCGCCGTTGATCGTTTGTTTCTGTGTTCATTGCATTCCTGTTGTTCTTGTTGTTCGGTTCCTTGTTGGTGGTTTTTAATGCTTTTGATTTAGTTTAATACATGCTTTATTGCTGGATACGATTCTAGGACAATCGATGGAGAAAAAACATTGTTCAATAAGCAGATGATAATTTCCTTTTTAATGGATTTCTCCTTTATTCGTCAGTTGGCTGATGATGATGATAATAGCGATGGAGATAATCATGAAAAAATAGAAGTACTAGGAAGAATATCAATATAAGTATCAGTATTGCAAACAAAAGATATGAGAAATTCATAAATTTATTAGAAGTTCAACATGGTAAATTCTTTAGGAATTCTTCGCGAGTTCATCGGAATAGAACTAAAAATAAAATGGAAAGAGACTATTTTTTTTAAATGATTTCTTAATGTTACACACAAATTTCTTCTTCCCATTAACATGAGCATAAAAATAAATTACATAATAAAAGAAAAAAATGTAACACTCACCTGATTAAAATGCAGACTCTTCAAGGACAAAATCTACGTAGGAAAACATAGTAATCAAAAGAAGATGAAGAAAAGCAAGACGTTACTGAAAACAACAAAGCAAATGAACGGCAACAACCGCTGCTTAGCAGGTAAAATGGTTGATATTCCAAGCCTTAAACCAAGCATTGAAAATAAAAACGACTAAAATCAGTGAAGGGACTCGTGCATTCATTGCAAAACTACTCCAGCATTTCTGATGTTCTGTGAAGAAAAAAAGATGATGATGGTGATAATACTTATGATGGTTATATTATTGTTGTTGTTAAGTAACATTAGGGAAAAATGATAAAAAAGGCAACAAAACCAAACTAAAATTTCTTGAAGGATTCGCGCTGCGCATACCTTTTCCTGACGCTTTTGTGTAATTCTCTATTTCTGAAAGAAAGCGAGAGTGAGAGGATGCGAGATGGAGAAGATATGTAAAAGGATTATGGTAAAACAAGCCTTTAAAATCACTTTAAGACTTTCGTAGATTATAATTCAATTCACTCCTTTAACAAAACATTTAATGCACAGCACTGCATCCGCGGTGAATTTAAAGGAAAGGGAAGACACGGATCCAACACAAAATGAAATTTTTTAAAACATGTAATAAGTAATTCCAACAAATATGTAATACCAAAAATTATCGAATAGAATTTAGAACAAAAACGATTGGTTCCTTTCCTAAGTCTTTTGTTGCATTTGCCTCTAAAGTCAATATATAGAGTCAGCTTCGTGAAATTAGACAGAATGAACAACTAAATAATATAAAAACATAATAATAATAATATGAAAAGTTAAAAAACAAAGCAAAACTTAGCAAAAGTATAATAAAATAAGAGGAAATTACTACTTGTACTGATTGTTCCTTTAAGACTGAGCTTCTTATCTACTCGTGGTAGTTTTAGTAAAGTAATCCTGAATTATACTTACATTGTCACTCTAAATATATTGTTTTACTACAAATGAATTCTGCGCAGGCCAAAAATAAAGCAAAAATTTATGTTATAAAATAACGACTTCAATTACTTCTTCAATTCAATGAGTTTATAATTTACTAAATTGATTATAAATTTCTCCAAATGCCCCAAAGCGAATAAAACAAGGAAGCTCCACGATTAGATACAAGATTCGAAAAAATTTTTGTTTTTTTAAATTATGAAATAACAAGATTAACTAAAATATAAAAAAATTCAAACAAATAACACTTTAAACAAAAATTAAATTAACACAAAGCATTAATTGAATGCTAATGTCTTTTTCAAGCTGTGTAAAACTCTTGTTACTTATTTTTTAATTCTTCGATTTATTTTTTTATTTCTTTACAAGCTTTTAGATATTAACAGTTTTAAACACGCAACTTTAAAATAACAATTAAAGTGTATTAATTATTAATTAATTCTCTTTTGGTAGATTTGGCAATAGTTTTGTAATTATCTTTTTTTGCTATACTTCATATTAGTATTATTATTTATTTAATTCCCTTGGGTTTTGGTATATCGGAAGTTAAATTAATATTGTTTTGACATAAAACACGGAAAGAAATTAAACTTGATGAGGAAGAAAGGAAGGTAGGGCAGTGTAAGGTTTGAATTTATGTGCGTTTAAAAACAAAAAATTTAATAAAGCAATTGGATTGTAGTGGGTGGTGGATTTGGAGATATTGACGAGGAGGTATTGGAGAGGAGGCCTTGCATCCAGGCCAGTTTGTTCCTGACGTGTGTACACTCAGGGAAAAAATCCTTTTAAATCAACACGAATTCAACTTATTATCATGTTACATTCATTAAAGACGGCAGGCCTTGTTAATGTGTTTGATCGTCTTTTTAATCGTAGGTCGTGTTAGTTTAACAAATTGCTTTATTGATTCAAAAAATAGGTTTAACTAAAATTTAACAGGCAATTGTGTGACATATACACTACACAGCTTTTTTCTAACAGTTTCCAAAATTACCAGAAGAACGTGTAACACTTACACACTGTTTTGTTTTCATTCATATGTTTTCTTAATTCGCAATACTTTACTTAACTTAAGCAGTTTATGAGGAACCTGGTAGAAATTAAAAAAAAAAAATAAAATCGATTCTTCGGGTAGTTTGAGTGGAACCATAAGTCCCGTGAGAAACTTTTTTGACCAGGATGCATTTTTGTTTTAATATCTGAAAATTGTTATAAACTTAAAATTGGCATTTTTGTTTTAATATCTGAAAATTGTTATAAACTTAAAATTGATCTTCAATTGTGTCGTGTTTCGTGTTTTCTATACTATACCCAGGCCATAGTATAGTGTCCACATTGCAGTCCTGCACACTATCCTATGGCCTACGTGTTATAATTATTTTCGTTTGCTACATATGGGATAAATACTTCGTTGTTGAACTTCTCGGAAAGCATGAAGGAACGAACAATTGTACGAAGTACTCCCACATTAAAATGTGTAAAAATACAGAGAAAAGGAATTTAAGCAATTTCTGTAAAAAACTAAAGATGCACTAGAAAAAATACTATCGATGGAAATATGAAATTCAAAAAATTAGAATCTGTGATTTGAAAGTTGACATATAAAAGTGTGGGTTATAGAGTGTGCTATTGTTAGCATTATTTTCCTATACGTAGATATGTTTGTACGTATCCTCCTTAACTATAATAAGAGTCGTAGAAAGGTGAAATATTGCATTTGAGAGACCTAGTTGTACACCTCTCTTTTTAGATCCAATCTGTTGCTACAAAAGGACACTTCTTTTGAGGATTTTTCAAATTGCCAAAACCAAATACCGTACATTTTTGCAATCGCATAACTACGTTCAATTTTTTAATTAAAATTATCCCACCTACTAGGAAGGAATCAGATATTTTTAATATAGTAATATATATAATATAAGTTCAATTATTACTAGTTTTCACACAATTTAAAGAAATACTATCCATGTTTTCATGTATTGAGTTTAAAGAAGGAAGGAAGGAAGAAGGAAAAAAAAAAAAATATTCACAAAAACAAAAATCATTAAAACCAAAAAATTACAAAAATCAATAAAATGTTTTAAAAATTCAAAATAAGAACAAAATCCAAACATACAAAATCTTTAAAAATTTTTTTTTTACATTTACTGCCAACCAAACGGCAAAAACCAAAGCCAAAAGTTAAGTTGGCAACCAATTGTGGTTGTTGTTGTTATGTCTTGTTGCTGTTGTTGTTTTTGTTGGCATTTTTCGATTTGTGTTTTTGGAGTTTTTTTAACTGCTTTTTTTGTGTGCTTTGCATAGCTGCTGTTGCTTTTTCTCAGATGTTTCTTGTTGCTGTCTTGGCAGTTATCTTTTTATTCCTTTTGCTTCTTGTTATGCAATTTTTTATTATTTCTTCTCACATTTTTATTTTATTTTTTTTTGGATTTTTTATTTGTTTTTTTAATGTAGCTGATAAAAATAGCAACAAGTAACAACAACAATCAGGGCAGTAATTTTATTATTGCAACATCTAATGCAGCGTTAGCAGTGTATGAAAGAAACAAAAAAAAACGACTTTATATAAAAAGAATTTAATGATGAAAGACATTGGCCAAAAATTCAAGCGCAAGTTCGTGGTGAAGTTCGAAAACAAATTCAAAATCAAGTTCATGAAGAACAATTAACGATAGTATGAACGATGATGATGATGATGCTTATGAAGCTTTTGACGTTCACACGTGCAACTGAAACTGATGCAGAAGCTGACGTTGAGGTTGCGGTTGAGGTGGCTTTTGCGCGTGAACCAGTTGTTGCTGTTATTGTTGTTTTTGCTTTTATTTTCGTTTTCTTCTTGTTGCTGTTTTCTTACTTTGCATTGCTATAGAAGCTTGCTTTGGATTCGGTTGTTGTTTGGTTTTCTGTTGTTGTTGGCACTGTTGGCTGTCTGTATCTGAAGTTTGGCTTTTATTTGCTGCTTTTGCTTTGCATATTTTAGTGACTTTAATCACTTTTGGTGTTTGCATTGTTGTTGCCGTTGTAATTTATGTTATTAACATTTAAATGCTTGTTTATATCGTTTTAACAGTTTTTGTTGGGTTTCGTGCATTATTATTGTGTTTATTGTTTGTTGTTTGTTGTCGTGTAAATGTGTTGGTCCTTTTTTCCCTTATTCGTGTTAATTTTTTCCGTATTATCAATCAATAATATAAACAAATTAGTTATTGTTTTTTTTTGATAATTTTTAATTTATTTCTATTTCACATTTCTCTATTTTTCGAAGTTTTTGTAAGTTATAATGGTTTTTTCTAAAAGCGCTAACCTTTAATTAATTATTAGGTATAATGAAAAGGCAGATAAAACTTACAAAGCACGCGGTTTGCAAGCAACAACCCTTATTCCCTCCTAACTAAATGGTAAATGGTGGCGGCCTCGTCTCACTGCACTGCGGGACAACAATTACGGTTCCCGGCTTCATTTGGATGCACTTATATAACGTGTTAACTAAAAGACTAAAAAGTTGCGAACCTAAAGTCGGGCACTCGCATAGAAAATAAACAACACCCTCCTTCTTGGAGTGGTCCTCACAGCTACGGCAACAAAATTTTAAGAACAGGCCTAATTATGAAGATGATGAAGAATCGTTCAGTGGACGCTGTTCACAGCTACCAATATGGCTATGTCTGTTCGGTGTTTATCAATAAATTGGCCAAATAGCACATCGTGAAGGACGCTGTGGCAATTAGGCAGTTTACTAGGTCGCTCCATCTGAGACTAGGGACTAAATACTACCGACATCCCGCCCGTCTGTCTGTCTGTCCGTTAAAATCACGGTCACGGGAAAACCGTTAAAGATGTTATGAAATTATGTGTATACATTCTTTGTTATGGCGGGATGTTTCCTATTGAAAATGGGCAAATCGGTCAACAAACACGACTAATTTTTATACCGGGAATGCAGCTACCTTTGTTGTCATACTATAAAACTTGTATATTAGCTTCATTAATTGTGTTAGCTATTTTTACAAAATTTAATTTATGTGTATATACACCGTCCGTTAGTATACCATAAATGGCACCTTTAACAAGAACGTCATAACAGAGGAACGAATAGAAAAATTTTAGTTAATTAAAATCTAATTATATCAAATTGTTTTGTTCCGTTATATTTTTTCAAATCTGTTGGCTATAGAGTATTCAAGATTCGGCCAGGCCGAATGTAGCACTCTTTCTTATTATCTGATGTTTATTCTTCTCTTTATTGCTGTGAATCTATGCAATAAAGTTTGTAATAATTCTTTTCAATTTTTCAATTAAATGAAAATCTTAATTGATTTTCTTTTTAAAGGAAAATGAAAATTTTTAGTTAAGTGTTAAGGTAAGTTAAGGTAAGCTAAGGTAAGGTTAGGTAAGGTAAGGTAAAGTAAGATAAAGTAAGGTAAGGTAAGGTAAAGTAAGGGAAGGTAAGATAAGATAAGGTAAGGTAAGGGTCAGCTTTAAAAATTTTAATAGATTCTTCTCTCAATTCGTTTCAAATTTAACATAATTGACATACAAAAAATTCAATCCTAATTGCAACGAAAGATGGTTCAGTGATTTAAAATATCATATAAAGGGTAATGAACGTGATAATTTCTTATCAAAAGGAGGAATCATATCGAACATTACTGTTAGATATGAAAAACAGGAATCATATCGAACATTAGTTACTTCAACTAAGGTGGGATAAAAATAACGTCGGTTGTTTTATTATTACACAAATCTGTCGCTTTTCCAAACTTAATTTATCCTAATTACTGTAAAGGCATTCGGATGACCAAATAAAATTCTTATCGAAAAATACCATTCAGGCACGGGCCTACAAATTACCATAAAAGCAACTTCGATCTTAATCATTAAATTCCCTAATTAATTCCATAACCTCAATAAATATTTGTAGCTTATTAACACCTCTGCTTAGTCTAAAGTGTCAAAGGGCATCAATAAGTAACGACGATTAAAAATAACGACCAAATTTCAATCTTCACCATCCCGCCATCGTTGTGTTCATTCGATAACATAAAAAAGAGGAAAAGAGAAAATTACCATAGTTCATAGCAGTTCCAGAGGTTGGGGATTTTGGATGCCAGTTGGACCGACAGAATATCTTTCGTCTGACTGCGATATATTGCCACCTGGGATACTATTATCATTTTCATGACATCTACCGTCTTCTTACAACGTTTACAAAAGCAAATACAGGCACTTAGAGCCCCTTACAATAGGAGAACTTAAGACCAAAATCAGTACCAAATCGTTATCATTCTCACCTTACAAAAATAATTTTTCCAGCAGAAATAACATCTTGAAATAGAAGTTCGACGACCCGTTGTAGCTCCAATTGGATCTCAATGGAATACTTTGATTAATCTGTAGAATCTGATCTCAGTGTTCTTCTGCATCTCTTCCATTCCCGATTCTGAATAAGTTTGTATCTCTATGAGTGTTAAAAACAGATCAAAATTTGGTTTTCGATTTCCCAATGTGATTTTTTCTATTAACATATAAATTAATTTTTTAAAATATTATCCGACTTTAGTGTTTTCTTCTTGACGGTTTTTGTTGTTCCCCTCCTCTTCTCGACGTTCGTAATCGTTTAATAAACATATTAATGCTAATATATGACAAGATGATATCTTGCCCCTACTGATAAAGTTAAAGTTATTCGATCTATTTGAATTCATTCATCGAAATCCCGTTCACGCAAACTATTGAACTATAGAAAACTATATTAAAAAAAGAACAAGAAAAAAGGTTCGAATTTTGTAAGGAAAATTTTTAAAGAAATATTTCAATGATAGCTACTAAATATTGGAACTTCTCTTCTGCGATTTGATGGACCTAATGTGGAGATGTGGAAGCGTAGAGGGTCTAAGAAAGGTCATCAATGCATAAATTTTGGAAATTTATTGGAGTTGACAAAGAAAAAAACCTCACGAATACTCAATAGAATTAACATTAATCGTGTAGATAATTGAGTAGTCAAAACAATAGCGACAGGTTTTCAAGAGGCACAAATTATGAGCGCCGTTGGTGGGTCCAGCGCGATTTGTATGCTGAACCCAAGGCGAGGAAGTAGGCGATGCGATCGGATTTGTTGACCAGCTAAAAGCAAATGCACTCAATAGTAATTAAAAGAGAAACCTTCATGATTTGCTTTTAATGCTTATCTGAATGCTAGAAAAGCATTAGAGAACCCATCAACAAAATAATCTTAAGTACAAAACTTACTTTCTTAACATGTGTGACTTCTCGTTTACTTCTTTTGGGTTGAGAAGTGTGATTCCATTATATTCAATACACGCTTCTATTTGTTGCTTTTATTCTCTCTCTGGTGTCTTTCCCTATCCGTCAGTTGCTGACATGTTGAGTTATCTCCTTGAGTTATGTAGTACTTATTATAAGCTTCTGCTGATAAAAAATGTCATTACTTAGAACCGAATGCGACCTACTTGCCAGAAGGAAATTATAAACGTCGAGCTTATTGGCAATTTGTATTTATGTATTGTATTGAATTTAAATTTAAAATGCATAAATATCTATACTGCATGATAATAAGACTCCGCATAGATCTCTCATATATATCTCTATTCCATCGTGCTTGATTCTTCGTAGTTGCACGTGGAGTTCGACTTTGATTCCTAGACCATTATAAGTAGTATTCAGTAAGCGTTGAATATTATATCAGCGTGAATCTTTTTCTAGTATCGGGATACTGTAATCAGCACATTTGTTTCTTTCTTACTTTTTCAAGGTTTCACAAATAAAATTGAACGTTAAAAACTTTTAAAGCGAAAAAAACATATTAAAAAAATGTAAAGACCAGAGATAAGTTTATTGCCTCAGTTTACAAAGTACAACTATTAAATTAGATACATAAGAAAATCTTTTGAGAGACATTAACTAACACTAAAACTCACATTAAGTACAAACATAAAAAGCAAATTACAAGAAACACGAAACTGCAAAGGCTTTGAATATAAACTATATAATGAAAAATAATTACAGAACAGCTTAGAGCGATTTACGAATTCTCAGCAGAGTCAGGTTCAGTGGACCTTTTGCCACTTCGCGTAATATAAGGTGAATCAGCAACAAAAAGGAATATATTAACAATAAAATACATACATGGAACTCTCACTGTACCAGTCGCTACTTAAACAAATGGAGTAAATGGCAACATGGAAAATCTAAAGACTCTTCTAGAGAGTATTAGCATATAAGAACTTTTACATATCCATTGTAAACGGGAGTCAATGACAATCACATACGAGTCTGTGTTATGTACGTACATCGGGTCGTATGGCTTTAGACATAAACAATTTCATAAACACATTAAAATATCGAATCCTCTCCGTTCGTCATTTATCTCAGTATCAATAGTATCAACGTGAAAACTTAATCCCAGAATCCAAACCTGAATTCTAACGGTTAAAAGCAATTTGTAGATATTTGAGTTGTCTTCAAGCGCTTTCTGATTAATTGTTGTATAGTGAAATACTTTGCATACGGTGAATGATGAACCGGGCTGAAGAGGGAGGTCAAGTTGGTAATCGAAAGAATGAGTTGTAAATGTGAATATGACATAAACTAAAATAGCATAAATTAGTTTGTGGACAGAGCACAATTTTATTTTATTTTATTAGGTTTATTGTGCAATGAGATTTACCATTGATCTAATTGCAGTTCCCGCAATACAAATAGAGATTGATGATAGTTAAATTAATAGCGAGTTTATTTTAAAACCAAGAAATGTATTAAAGCCAAAAGCTTAAATCTGTTTTTGGGAAGAATTTCTTGTAGTGTTGTTGTTACTAGCACCTCAAGAATTATGCACATATTTTTCGCTGGTGCTTTGATCCTGGGACAACATAAACTAATGATCGTGCGAATCATAGAAAAAATCCACCGTGAAGCGAAAAACGAACTCTGAACGAACCCTCATCGAACATGAGCCATGATTAATAGACGCAGACTTGTTCGATTCCCATTGGTTTTTCATCGTCATTACTGCAAATAGCTTTTGCTAATTTGTTTCTCGCTTGGCATACAACAACAATTAATTATTAAGCGGTTTCTGTTTTCCTGTTTTTTATGGTTGTTGTTCGTATTTTTTAAAAGGTTATCGTTTAGTCGATTATTTGCTTTTCAGTTGTTTTTATCCATGTCGCTCCGCAAAACTTTTTCCAATCATCACCAGTTTGCAAAGCGAGATAGATGTGCAATGTAAATTAAAAGATAGAGGAAAAGAAGCAGGGAGAAAACCTCAACTAATGCAGCGGCATTCGAGTCATCGAGTTTTCGATTCTTTTATAGTATCGATTCGAGTGGTTCTGCTGGCAAAGTCAACATTATCATCTTCAAACCAAACAATCAAACCAAAAGTGGTGCGAAAAAACTTGTTCAATTGAAATTGTTGTCTGCGATTGTGACGTTTAAGGAGTTGGCAATGACTCTTTGGCCGCTGATGCTGCTGCTGCTGTCGGCGGTCACTTTATTAGGGTATAGCAGGCACCTGGGGATGATTGTAAGAAATCAATTACAGTTGCGAATTTTTGGTCGTGCTGCAAAGAGCCGGTTTTTCGCATCATCTCCGATTACCTAAAACAAAGAATAATTATTGAATTAAAATACCTTGAACGCAAAGATACTCTAAATAAATCTAACGTTTTGTAGTACTTTTAGATAATTTAATATAGAAAACTAATATTACTCATAGACTATATGAAGTAAAAAAAAACACCTTTATCTTTATCTGCGTTTCCCTAACGTTTTATTAATTTTTAATTGTTTTTATTTCCATACGTAATCATGTTTCTTTTGTTTTAAAACTGACCCCGCATTACAATCAAATCATTGGACCAGAAAGACGCCCCATAACGTGCCAAAAAAAAAAATATTAATTTAACCGAAGGTTCTCTGTGGAAAAACTGAATGAAGAGTGAAAAGCACAAATAAAACGCTTTTGAACTTTGTTGATGACTGTTGCTGGCTTTCAAACGCTTTGATGATCGTGGCCTTGACAGCGGTTGTTGACCATCCGCGTCGCTATCACCACCGCCGGTGATGGGTTAAATACGCAGCAGCAGACCAACAATTGGTTGTTTCTTTTCTCTTTTTTTTTATCAACGAAGATAAATGCATGAATAGAAAATCTGCGAATATATACCATAACAGAACACGGAAAATGAACGGTGATTAAAATTAGATTAAAATATTTTTTTTTTTCGGATTTTGTGAAATATTAAATAAGAATGGCGGGTCCAATAAAATCTTGCGTAAAGCTATAAAAGAATAAATAGAAAAATTTTCACGAATTAGTGTTTGAAATCGACAAATAAAACAAACAAAATTCAGAAAAGTAACGAAGAACTCAAAATTCCTTATGAATATTTATAATAATGGTTCTTTGCAATAAAATTACTAAGATAAAAAGGACGATTATGAATGTCAATAACAAGAAGAAAAATTAATATGCGATCAAATGACATTCTCAACTTTTAACGTCCATTAAAAAATTTCTTGTAGAAGCGATTAAAACCATTCGAACAAGGTTTGAACGTAGGTGGAGTGTGTTAATGTGAATGGAAATAAATACGTTACGGTAAATAAATAAAAGTGATCAATTCAATTTCATTTGAGTGTCTCTTCGTCGTCGTTTTTCGCCTCGTCTTCTTCCGCTGATTTTTCTTGTTGTGTATGATTTTTAATAATTCGTGTTGCATTTCATTTTTCATTTATCACGTAATTTTTATTTATGAGTCAAATATTAATTAATTTGAAATACAAACGTTGAACAACGCCGAAAGAGCAAAAGAAAGGAAATCTCTGAAAAGTGACTAAAGTGTGAAAAGTGATAAAAAAGATAAAAGCTTAAAAAGTATTTAAAGGAGTGTGCGTAAAGCGAAAGATGGAGAATGAGAAAGAAACAGAAAGGGGAATGTGTAGGTCTCAACTATCAACAGCACGAAGTTCAAAGCCACGAAGTTCTTTATTTAAGAAGCAATAGTGATAATAAGTAATAAAGATAATAACAATAATAATAATATATAAGAATACTACAAAATAATATTAAAAGAAGCATCTCCGAAAAAGATATTTTTTTTTAAAATTTTTGTAAATGTTGTCGTTCTTATTGTATAACATATTTTCTTCTATTTCCACTATCGTACATTTTCCAGTATCATTTGCATTTTAATCATTTAATTACTTACACAGATATTCAGTTAAACAAATCAATGTTTTCTTTGACAAATAACGTCAGGAAGAATCGCTAAGAGGTTCATCCTATTTACAGACATTATTAAAGCTGAAGGGTTCATTTGAGTGTCACTCAGTTTGTCACTCAATAAGCTTTTCAATCAATCAGTCATTTACACTTGCATTTTTTTCTTCAAACGGTTTTTCTTAAAATCTTTTGCAACTGTTCTTTTTTCTGCTCACTGCTTTTTTCTGCTTGTTGTAAAACTTTTTGCGCTTGTTGTTATTGTAATTGTCAGTTTCCTTTATTTAAAAAAATTCTTTTTTATTTATAATTTTGTTTTCTTTAAACCATATATAGCAGCAGAAGCAGGTAATGAATGAGGTAATGAATGAACGTGTCATGTATACTTAAACAATTTTATTTCTTATAAAGGAGGAAGAACAAAAAAGTTACAAAAAATAAGGAATTTATTAAATAGTTTTGTGTATAAAAGTTGTTAAAAACTCATTGTTAGAGAGTTCTTTTGTTCTTTCGGGACATGAAGAGCTCGATTAATGTTTGTACGCGCCTTCTTAGTGAAGATTGCATAATAACTCCATGATTTACATTTGTGCTTTAGTCCTTTTTCAAAAGTTTTCTGTCATCCTTTATAATTCTTAAGTAAAGCGTCGTTTTCATTTATTGTTTCTTCAATAATTTCTTAGTGACTCTTTACCGTTTCTTTAGTGGGTGTTCGGAGTTTACATTTTGGGATTGTTCAGTTTCTATGATATCTTGTTAAGTGATTTTTATACTCATCGTCGATGAGTGGTTTTGTAAATATTTTTTCACTAATTTTTTCACTGGCGAACTAATGACACAAATGAATTGAAACCTAATCAAAAATACTAACAAAACCATGTCATTTTCATTTTAAATTTTGTTTTAATTAAGACCCCTATGGAAATGCCAATTGCCCAATTTTTCTAGCAAATATAACAACGGGCATTAGTGAAGAAATTTGGTTGAATAGAATTCGCAAAAATTATAGCTGGAAATGGAAAATTTACTACAAAAATATGACTTCACAACACCATAAGGAAATCGTTTTTATTTGTGCCAATGTCTGGAAGATTGAATGGATATGGGTTAAAGAGTTAGGAGGGGCAATTCTTGCAGGTGTTTTAATGAACGAATTATGCCATCAGATTCGGCATCAAAAACATAATCTAACAAAAGTGCAAACAAAAAATCATAACCACCAAACAACAACCAGAATTACCAATAATAAGAACAACTAAAGCAAGATCAACAGAAGCAATATTTATTATTATGTTTAAACAACAAGAATACAATAATAGGATGTACTAAGTTTCTAAAACACAAGCAACAATGGAAACTTCACGCTGATCATACGCCATAATTTAGCATTAAATTAATAAAAAAAAAAAAATGCAATGAGAAGACAGCAAGAACAGAACAGAAAAGTAAACAATAATAATTACTATTAATTACTTTTGTTGGATTTTTATTATTTTAATTTTATTTTTAATTACAGTTTATTAAATTTTCAGTTTTTTATATTTGTCGTCAACTTTTGTATGTCTTTCTCTATATTATTTCTATATTGTGATCTTCCTGCATTACAGAAGTTTTAAAGTTTTTAACAGAAACAATACAAAGCGTGTTTCACTATAACTAAATAAGTATTTTATTAATATATCAACAAGAACAACATATACAGTAAACCAATGGGGAAGTGATTGCTTAATATTTTTATTTTGCAGAAAACGTTTCTGAAGTTAATCTCTATCTCAAGGTGTTGACGACGATGATAATGATGTTGCTGATGATGAAATTTTCTATTATTATTTTTACGATTAGTTGTAGTTGTCTGTTATTGTTACGTTACAGAAGCCAATAATGGAGAAAAGTAAAAAATATCGAGTTTGTGTCCAAAGTCTTTTGATTAAAATCGCAGAATTTTCAGAGCATAATGCTGATTATTTTAGTAACATTAAATTGTAGAATTTATGTTCATTATTTTAATGTTCACGAGTTCTTTTATTTTTTCAAGAAACTCGCAGAAGAAGCACCGCTTAGAAAAAATGCAGAAGCGCGTGATAAAACCTCATAATTTGATGTTTTAATAAAATATAAAATTGTTTATGTTTATTTCAACCTGTGAGAAAAGCAATCTAATCAAAATGCGGAGGTGTTGTTTTTGTTCTCAGCACTCATCATTTTAAGTGCTTCATTCATTATTTCGTGGTAGTGTTCATTCAGTTTTTCCTTCATGAGTTTTTTCCTCTTCGTTTTTAATAATTTTCTTTGCTTTTCGCCTAGAGAATTAATTTTGCAGCGCTTTCTTTTGCTTTGCTTTTGTTATAATTTTAATTTTTTATCGTCTACCTCAAGCTTCTGCGCTTCCTCCCCTCTCTGCCAGTCTAGCTTTAGTTCATGCTTGAAATGTACATGAAAGCAGAAAGAAGCGCCGATAAAAATTCTTTGAAGAGTTCTTCAAGCGCCTGTTGTTGGCTGTTCTTTGTTTCTTTGTTTGCTGTTGTTTTAGTTCTTTACAATTTAATTCTGTTCCATGGAATACTTAAATTAATGCACGTCGTTATACGTGTATGTGGTCTGAGAACGGATTCTGAGTGGTCGTCATCATCTCCACGCGGCACTGTAATTGAAAGAAGAACGGAATCCAACCGCTGTTTATCCCTCAAGAGCAAATCCAAGCACATCATCATGATCATGTCCATGTTCACTCATTCATTGAATAATTATTCCGTGAATTCATGTCAACAACGCGATCTTCATAAATTTGCAAAGCTTCTATGGTTCGCGTGGGCCACGACGGCAACCGCTGCGAAAGACATGCAACGCATTCACGAACGATGAAGAGCGAATATGTAATAGAGTAAACAGAATTCTTTAAAGTGAAGAGACAAAGCTGTGCAGTGACAAATATTCGTTAATTAAATCGGAAAAAAATTGCACGTCAAAGAAATGATTGAGTAGTTATTTCTATTGAAAAATAATAGTAAATATAATACTATAACATTTTATGAATATATGTATTGTAACTAATTACTTTATTTGACTATCAATGATCGCCTGTCAAGGAGGAATGAGAGTCAAATGAGAAAAAACAGATAGTTAGACAGAATCTATCTCAACATTCAAGAGTACCGCTTTCCATAAGCAATAACTAACCTACTGTAGTGAGTGAAGTTTTGCCGGCTCCTGATAAGCATGAATGCATTGTTAAAGATCCGAAGTGATATCCTGAATCTGTCAATCCACAAATATTACAATGATATGGAGCATGTCACCATATATATTTATAAATAAGTCAAAATCAATGATTCCAAATAAAAAATAGGTGCTTTGCAGTCTTTTTTTTATTAGTATCGATAAATTTTTAAGAATAGATTAAAAAATGGCACACGTTGAACCATTCTGAATCTTCTGCAGCTAACGAAGCTTCTAGTAGTTATTCCAAAATCGCATTAGGGAAAAAGCCGAGATTAGCAAATTTAAAGCATTCAAATTATGCGCTATAAAAAGCATAAAGACCAATTTTATAGTTGCCACACACTTTTCGCCCCTTTCTTTCTTTATTTCCTCATCTATCTCACTCATTCGCTACTCTCATCTCTCTTCCCTTCCTCCACAATCAACAACACTTACTCAATACTAAACTATAAAACATCAGTTCACAAAAAATTTCGTACATTTTAAAACAAAAACTTTTTTTCTATTCAAATAAAATACAATAAAAAAAAAACTATATACAACCTAAAAATGACACAAAAAAAATTTATTTCTTTTTCTTGGCGAAATTATGTGCCGTTGGACGAACGACACCTGATTTAATGGATCGGACCGATTTTACTCTGTTTAAAACTCGACGACAAATTTTATGATCTCTCCATTTTTTTAATGATCCATTTTCGTTAATTTCCTTTTTTAAGAATTAGGTTTTATAGTCTCATTAATAGGCAACTGTAAACAGTTAAGCAGCAACATTAATTTAATAGCTTTTAAATAAGATTTTTAAAATTTCCTAAACCCATCCAGTAATCAAAAGCTTACGATAAGAATGCAATAAAATTTTTCTATAGCGCGGCCGAATTCTCAATGTGGTAAGGATTTTAGCGAAAACAATAAAAATAACTATTGAAAAAAGAGCAAAACTAACAACAAAATGCAGCAAACTCACAAAAAAATTAAGCAAAGCATGGTTAACTTTTGGCTTGATGAACTGTATATTGCTGTGTCCTCAGATACACAGAACAAGCAAAACGAGAAAAAAAGGTCTTCGATCTTTATCTAAGCCTGGAGAGGAGCATAGGAGCATGCGACCCACACGTATATCTCTATGGACCCATGTTATCAATCAAATTGTGGAAATAGAAATATTGATGACCATATACATATGTATACAAACAACGTAACTGTTTACATATCCTGATGTGATTATCCGAATAATATGATTGATGATTTACTCTAAAATCTGCATTATGTATGGAACGGCAGGAATCGCAATAGGCGTTGACTTGAATGTTTTAGGCCCATAAGAGTGGGGAAATATTGAGTAAACGAAAAGTTGCACGTTTATCGCGAGCAGGTGCAACATCTGGAGCACAAAGTACTTTGATATAAAAGCCAACAACGATAATAAGAACTCAGATGGTCAATTGTTGCAACAGGTTTTTTAGCCCCAAATGTTTTTTAGTACTCGGCGACGCCAAAATGGTAAATTGATAATAATACAGATATAAAGCGAGGCCCCAAAGATTTACACATGAAGTAAACAAAAAAAATCGCACTAACAACTCCCACTTACAAAAATGAATGGAAGAAACAACAAAGAAAGCAAACACATCGCAAAATTAATGCAAGGTTAGCAAATGATTGGATGAAGATTCTGTTGACTCATGGCTGTCTTTTTGCTTGTATATTTCCAGTAATGGTTTTTTGTGAGTAAAATGAAACGAAAAAGACACTCAGTAATTTTGTTTGTTTTCTTTTATTTATTGATAAATTTTGTGGAAAATTACAGCTGCTAATTTGTAGTTTATTTACTCCGATGTTGTGTAGCTCTTTTTTACTTTGCACTGTATGTGATAAGAAATCATCATTCAACGGCACGCTTCGTTCGCTGGAACTGAAGAAGATCCGCAGTGGCTGCTGATGAAGATATGAACGAGGTTCAGAAGATGCTCAGGCTTCTGCCTTAAGAATCTTTCTGGAGCATTTCTTCTGGTTACGTTTTAGTTTGACTGCTCTGTCTGGCTCATTTTTCATTGCGTGTTATTTTACTTCTGATATTATGCTTCCGATTGTATTGTATAATTTTTTTATTTATTTATTGTTGATTTATTATATTTACGAAGGATCAAATTATTATGTTTTCTTTTCCTTTATCTTTTATTGAATTAGTTAACAAAAAGTTATATACTTTTGCCTATCTGTTAAGAATAATTTATTATTAATACAGATGTTGTTTATTTAACAGCGAATTATTTAAGAATTTAAATTTTTTATTAGGAATTTTAATGTAACGGGTTTTATAAAAATATTTTAGTTCCTAAAAACAGCTGCCGAAGATGTTTTCAGTCTTTTATAATCTCTGTCAGTATTTTTCTGCTGCTGTTAATATTATAATACTTTCGATTTTGGGTAATGTTTTTTGCGCTTTTTGTGAATTGTTGATGTTTGACATCCAAATACATTTACGAAGCCACTTCCAAGGGTAAAAATAAATTTAACGATGTGGTTTTTATTTTTAGAAGTCAGATCAATTCTGCTAAAGATTTTCTGTGGTAAAAATGAAGTCATTTCAATTGGAATGGATTTAAATAAATTACGGATAAATTCGTTGACCTCCATTATTTCCCTCATAGAAATGAAAACGTGGTTTTCTTGCATGCCAACAAAAACAATTACAAAATTATTATTATGAAATGGTTATTACTTAATTTTCGTTCAATTCATTGTGGTGTTTTATCCTTTGCTTTTTCGTGCAATGTAATTAACTTCTTATTTCATACTGAATAATTTTATTCAATTTTCTTAGTACTCCTTTTCACAGAATTCACACACAGTTCAAAGGCAGCACATCCAAGCTAGTTTGTCGCTTAAGTCTTTTGATGAGTTCTCACAATAAAATGAAAACTGAATAAGTGCGAACTTCCGTTTTATCAGAGAGTCTCTTGTGAGTTGTGCAAAATGTTCTTAGAATAAATAATAATAAAGACCACCAATAACAGCAAATGAATCATTAAAGTTAAAACAAAACAGAAAACAGAAAAAGCTGAAGAGGGAATAAACGAATATCACAGAATTTAAAACGCATAAAGAAACCAGTCGGCTGCTTGTTCCAAAAGCTGTCTCAATGACCCTAACCTATTAAAAAAGCAGACAGACAAACCTACGTTCGAGTCTCTGAATTATGTCTGCTAAAAGAAGGAAATGAAAGAAAAAATTAACAGCAAAAAAGACAACCACGCAAATGTGGAATAACAGCAATTGTAGTAAGGCAAGAACAACAAAAACTAGTACCGAAAAATAACAATGAACAGACGGCTGAGCAACTTCCTAGAATACGAAATGATGAAAGCAGAAGAATAAGAAAAATTAATAAACAGAAAAAGCTTGAAACATAAGCTTGAAATTGTCTGAATGTTTTCTTTTTGTATACGCGAATGAATTATTTATTAAAGCAGCGCGCAAAACACCGCTTCCGAATAAATGTTGAAGCAAGTAAGGAAAATGACCAAAAAAACAAACGAGAAACGCAAAAAAAAAAATTAAAATATAAATTGTGTCACTTTTTGTTTGTGGCGCCGCGGTTTCTGTGCAACACGAGAAACACTTCTTTCAACCCACTCAGCAACTCAACTGAGCAAGTGATCACGTTGTCGATCGTATGAACTTGACTCAATCCGCTTCGAACTCAATTCGAATCGACACAGGTTCACTGCTGCCAAAGTCTTCGTTGGCTAGTGGAAAAATTCGCAAGATAAAACAAACGCCTGGTCAGGTGCAGCGTGAACTTGCAGAGTGTTGACTGAAGCGTGCTTGAAATCCATGAAAGCAAGCATTAAGTGCATTATGAATTACATGAATGAATAAAAAAGTGAGAGGGTGTGGGGCAGAATAAAGCTGTCGATGTACTGTAAAAAAGTGGTTGGTTTTCATTGCATTGCTGCTTTTTTCTTTAAGTTAAAGCGATCAACAACACGGTCAACTGTTATACAGTTTCTTGAAAAAAGGCCAGCAAAAGAAAACAAGAACATGCAAAAAAGTGTATAAAAAACATAGAATAAAATTAAATTTTAGAATTAGAAAAATTTTAAACACGTAACAGATAAAGATACATTTGAATAAATAAAATTATTGCCTAATCGCTAGTAACAATTATTATCTAATACTTTGGCAAAATAACTTAAGAAGAAAATATTAATAATTACTTCAAAAATATTAAAAAACGAATTGCTGATTATTATTATAATAACACCATATCTTATATTAATATATCAACCTAGATTTTTAGGTACCGTTAAATGTTAAGTCAGTGGCTTTTCAACCTACAGGTTTTTCTCATTAACATTTTATTTCTGTAGTAAAATAATACTTTTCAAAGCGTTTTGTTTTCGTTGATATAATTTTATGACATTTCTATTTGCATTTTTTTTAGTTTTATGTTATATTCTTAAAACACTTTATGTGATATATTTATTGCCTTCCTCTTATAAATTAAGTATGTTTTACTTTGACGCTGTTATTGTTATCGTTAGTGTTTATTTTAACAGGTATTATTGTAACCAAACATCTCCAATCTGTTCTCGAAATTAGCATAAAATAATACTAAAGAGAATAAATAACAATTTCTGTCCAAAGGCTATTGTTTGTTTTGGCTGTTCTTCGATTAGTTTTCTGTTTTCTTTTATTTACTTTTCCTTTATTTAATAAGGCGTCGAAGAGAGGAAATTCCAGCTTTCTAATTGGTTTTAGATAGGAGAGGCTGCTTCTATAGACCACACCTATATAAAACAGACAGTGGTAAAATTGTTATTTACACATATTTTTATTTTAGTTACGAATTTTTTGTTTAATTGATATTTTATTTATATATTAATTTTTTAAAAATTTTCTTATTTAAGCTTTACTTTTATTCATTTTTTCTTTTCTTTTAATTTTTTTCTCACTACTCGTAAATAAGCCCGCTTTACTTTTGAATTTCTTGCATGTGTCTTGTCATGTTATTGTTGAGTCTGGGAAGAGTTGCTCGCTGCTCTGTGCCGAGTGCTCGCTGTTGACATGTGAATTGCAATAAGGCGATATTTTCCATGCTTCAATGTCTTCACTCGCTCTTTCTTAAGTAATTAAACTTAAGATTACATTTTAATACTAAGTAAACATGAGTTGAACAAATTAACGCATTCAAATGTAGGTTGTTACAGTTTTAGATGCTGTTGCTCCGAAACGTGTTCTTGGTGCTGTTCAGGATGTTGAGGATTAGAAGGCGATGATGCAGACGATGTTTTACGGCATCTTCTATAAAATGTTGCTTTAAATGACGTGTTTGTTGAAGCATATTAAATACCAATCTCCTTTCACCATCGATTAAATATTACAAAATTAAAAGAGAAATCATCAAATTTAACACAAGAAGAATTAAATTCATCTGCAAAATCATCAAAAGGTAGTTTATCGGTGATCTACATTCAAAAAAGGCAAACCAAAAAAGCCACGAAAATATAGAGCAAAAATAAGAAGGGTCTATGAGAGCGATATGTCTAATAACACGTGTAGACACGCAAGGACTGCTTTAAGTAGCCTAATGACCGGCACAGCGTATACGGTCATACAGTTACCAAGGAGGAGCCTCAGTTGGTGATTGAACATGGAAACTTCAGATACTATGTTGAATAAATGTTGGAGACTATAAACTCGATTGTTTTTGGGAAAGGTGCATTCATAGATGCTGGACGACCACTGGGCCATTATGATCATTTATTTGATTTGACTCTCAAATGTGTCATTCAAATTTGTCTTTACAATGATGTTGCGATCCCATGACCCACGAAACGAGCTCAAAAATGAACTTTGCTCTTATGATGGCAACAAAAACAAAATTGAAAAGATTGGAATTACACATGATTAATAATATGATGAATATTGTACACAACGTAAGTAAGAATCCGTTTGAACATTGAAGCAAACAAAATAAAGCAAATACATTATAAATGATTGGTTACCGATTAATTGGAACGTTTTGATCTTTCAGAAAGAAAACTTATCACCTATTGTTCGCCAAACTTTATTACTTAGTTTTGAACAAAAGAATTAGCAATTCAAGAATTGGAATGTCCATTAAAATAGATGAATTTAGAACCGATCGACTGTTGTAGCTCCCAACAAAAGCAATTTGCAAATCGTTTTGAAAGACACAACTTTTCAAGAAGCAGGAAGCTTCTTCATTCTTCTCTTTCATTTCTTGGACAAACCTTTTAAAATAATCAAAGCTATTAAACATTTATAAAAGAAGTCGAGAAAGGTCATAAAAGCAAATATTACAAAATTACGAACATAAAACTCTAGGTTATATTAATAACTATAATTAACAAATTATTCATGTTTCATAATTGATTGAATGTCATAAAAATAATATCTGCAAGACAAAGAAATTCATCTCGCGATTTGCATAAACTAATAACTATAAAAAATTTTATTATCAAAGGCTTCAAAGGAATGGTAATAAAAGCATCTGAAAAGTTGACGATGGTATTTCGAAAATTTTGATAGAAAAATTGCAAAAATTTTTATTGAATGAAAAGGAATGGAAAAGCGGAAGAGAAGCCGAAATTGTAATAAAAGGATGACACATTTTTTGACGGCGAGGATCAGTAGAAATATAGAGAAGAGCATAGGATGAAATGATAGAGAGAGAGAGAGAGAGAGAGAGAGAGAGTTAAGGCCAAGAAATTGAGAAAAAACTCAATGCATTTCCATGGAGTTCTAAAAAACCATTTCATAAACTGAGAGCGTGTGTTTATTGGATGTTTGAAGCGTCTTTAATACGAAGTATGTGTAAAATCGGCAATAACATCAAAGTTACTTGTTTGTTTGCTCGTCGGTAACCCGTGACTTTCATTAACTCCGCGCTTTAATTGTTCAGTGGATTCCCTCATCTCGCCCAATCACGGAAAACATCTCATCTTGTTTAATATCTTAGCTCCTCCTTTAAAAACCATTAATTCCGCGCCGCTCAATTCGCCTCATTAAATGAGCACTAAAGCGATGTACGATTCTCTAAAACGTTCGCTTTAGCTATTAACATCGAACTTAATTTCTTAAATCATTTTATACATTGAAAAAGAATCAGAAACAACAATTAGAAGAAGAACTCACCCGATCAATGAGTACAGTAACCACCCAAGTAATTGCCAAAGTGTTGCCGCAGCGATCAGTTAATAGCGAGCCACACGCCCATTGACTAGATATCCCAACGATGTTTCTGCTTTCGTCCTCTTCCTCGTCAGTTCCAGTTTTCAAGAAGACACTCGACTGCTAGAAATTAGAGGCGATCGCGGCGCAACCGATATACACTTCAGTTTAGCGGGCGCTTCGCAATACGACTCGGATTTCGATATCGCTCTCTGGTGGAAAAAGCGAAAAGCGTGTTCGTCGAACGTCCTGGCGTCCTTCTGACGGCGTGTCACCGTGTCAGAAACAGTTAAACACCATTTGACGGCGGCACGCGTTGCCGCGCTGGATCGCGGTTATACAAATTTCAATGCGGTTAACTCAATGAGGCAACTGATCGATCTTCCAAGCGATCTTCCAACAGATCCAGCGACCAATTCTTTTACGTTGCAGAGCTTTCCAAGATATGTTTTCTAATAGCTAAAACATATGTGAATAAAACCGGATCGAGGTGCATTTAACTATAATTTTATTGGATATGATTACAAAAAGAAATGTTATTTTTTAAATCTGTTCTCTGTTTTTCTTGGTGTATACTTTCTTGTTAACTCTACTTGTTATACAAGTTTTGCCAATGACTGACAGTTCTTGAGCGATGGAGTCGTTGTTGGTGTTGCTTTAATTGCTCATCTATAAGCAATAAACAAGGAGTTAGCGAGTGATTTGAAGTGGTTGTCGTCGCCAAACCCAAAAATAAAGAAAAACTTGCATACGAAATACAAACAACAAGGAATACATGCAGCAAGGAAGCACGAATAAAAGTGTTTCTCATTCAGTAGAATGTGACGAATGTTGAGCTGAAATGAACCCAATTAACTCAACAATCAATCATCAACGTCACAATCGCAGAAAGAAAAATGGACGACGAACTTGTTGCTAATTAAAAGTGCACGATTTTCAAATTGTTGTTTGATTGAGTGAAGAAATGAAGGATTGAGTGAGGAAAGAGACTTCGTGACAGTTTGAGTGAGTAGCTGAAAAAGTATAGAGAATTTCAAGTTTTTTCTCGAAGATTTTGGAAAAATTTTATTACATTTCCAACGCCTTCTTCAACGTTGAAGTGTTAATTTGAGGAGAAGTTCGACGAGTTGCAACATCGCTCATAATTAGAACTGTTGATAATATTCGTGGTGCCTCGAGGAATGCAACAGCAGCATGAACATTGATTGATTTGATCCTCCAAATGTCTCAAACTACGCCGACAGATGCCGGATTTGTGATGCGTTGCAAGCGACCAGCTGCACCGGGAGTGGACGCACCTCTTTTTATCGCTATCAGCAATTATTGCCGTGTTTGCGAACTTGATCCATATCTTGCCAAAGATGCTGCTGTTACTATTATTATTATTATTACTACTTCTTGAACAATTTTTTAACATTTTTTCATCAATTTACTTTGTTGCGATATTTTAATCACAAACACATTCACAAACGAATTTATTGCCAAGCAGAATTGAAGAATTGCTGCTGGCGCGTGCCGTTGCTCGATGTTGCTCATGCTGTTGATGCTGTTTTTGATGTTTGTCGTTATTGCTTTGCGCTGTTTTATTGCTGTTGTTGTTCCTGATGCTTGATGAAAATTTATTGAAAATTCTGCATGAGCTGATGGTCGTTAGTTGCTTGTTGCTGCTGCTTCTCTGTCAGCAACATTTCTATTTTGTGTACCATGTTCGCCATTTACCAAGCGACCGGCATCAATAACTTAGCTCCTGCTGCTGCTGCTGCAAATCACTTTAAGTGGCAACGCCTCATCGGATTTCTTTTCCAAATTTTTTTCGTTTTGCGCTCACAACGGAAACCAGCTTTTGTGGTTTATTTCGCTTGAATGTATTTAGAATACATGTGGACAATGACAACAGCGACAAATTGTCGTTGTCAGTTCGTTAGTAAAGAGACAGAACAAATGCCGATTTTTTGGTTTTCTTCTTCTCCCCTTTGCTTTCTAAATATCGTTCAATATCGACGTATATTGTATTGGCTACTAAAGACTTAGGAAACAAACTCGTTCTTATTACTTCAGGAAAAACGAAAGGAATCATCACCATCATTTGGTTAATATGTATTTGTTAATAAATAAATATAGGGCTTCTTAACCTTCCTTCGTATACGTAATAAATACAAGAAAGTATTGCAATCGCGAAAAATTTCGATTTCAGTTTTTAATTTTAATACAGAATTTGACTATCGCTGAGTCCATTTTGATAAGTTTGACAAGACAACGGAGAGACCTAGTTGTGCACCTCCCTTTTTGAATGAAATATGTGGCGCAAGGAATTTCTAAATTTATTATTTATTGTTTAAATAAAAACAATTGATATTCTTCTTTCGAAATTGTGTGAAAAAATGTGGTTTTTTGAAATAATTAAGTTTTTTATATTATTAAATTTAATTTTGATAAACATTTTTTAATTTCTTGTATTTTCGAATTTTCTTTCCTAATTTTCCATTTTTTGTTCAAATAAAGGTTTGTTCATTAATTATTATGATAATGTTTCTTTAATGGCATTTAACAATTACCTGCTTATTCAGCCAGTTTATCTGCCCACTTAATTCTCCCACAAATAATCAACACCATCCAAATCAGCGAGAACAAAGGGGCGAATAGCAACAACAGATATAATTACAATTTGCATTTCAAGAAATGCAAAGCAGCATTCTTCATAAATAATGCGCAAATGCATTACTTTCCCACGATTACTCTTAAAGAATTGTTCTTGTTGCCTATCATGGAGAAGTTGAAATTTTTCATGTGAATACTGTTCTTAGTGTTAGCATTATTATTATTATTGTCTCTGATTCCACTGTTGAAAATGTTGTTTTGATTGCTAATTGCTTTTTGTTGCCATTTTGAATATAGAAATGTATAGCAACAGATACAACATTTCCAACATCACGTATTAATGGCAAACTGATGCTTGTGGAGAAGTTATCAATATTAATAATATTCCCATTATTTATATTAACATTAACCATTCTAATGTTCTTTTAAGTATTTGAGTATTTGTTGGTATTAAGTACAAATCTTTTTTATTATTACTTATATAACTTTATTTTTTATGATTTTCTTTAAAAGTTTTTCTGACGTAGTTGCGAAGTTTCTACGTTCAATAATTCACAACAAAACAAAATGTCTACGATTACCGTAATCTTTGCTAGCGCTTTACGAGCTTTTGGAGCTTCTGAAGCTCATAAAGCTGCCACTTTTTTATTGTTACGAAGTGATTACAAATGAAGCAAATTAATGAAACGAATGGATGAGAATTAAATTAAATCTGCGGTGCTTGGTTGGGTTTCTGGCAGGTGTTTCTCTGTCCTTTCGCTATTCTGTGAATGCTTTGGAATTGTAATGTTTATGGTACTTTTAGAGGCGGCCATAAATTCGTAATAAAGCTCGTGTTATTAGACGAATCATTTCGTGGATATGATAAACTTCAATCACAGCGAATGACGCTACATTATTTCAGCGATGTTACTTGGGCAGCACTTTATTTCTTTCTCGTTCATTTCACCTTGAAACTTTTCCACAATGATTGCTTCATTGCGCTGCAACTAACGAGAGGCGTTATAAGTCTAGGTAGCTGCAACTTCTTTTATTTGCTAATAATTTCAATTAATGCTGGAATATTTCGTATTCGTTGCAGTCGTCTATAAGGCAAACAGTTAAATTCAACAACGTTGCCAACAATAAGTAACAAAATAGACTCTCAGCATGCGTTCACTTACTCCAATCGCGCCTTGAATTTTCATCCACTTGCGGTAATTCTTTCATTTAATTTTTTACTTTGGTTTGTTATAATCAATTTTATAAGCATTAAATATATAATATTTTATTTAGAAAAGAATGGGACACAAATAACTCCTGTCTCTGAACTTATCTGGAGATCTGCTTAATTTAGCGGAATCTTTAAATTGAAATCGTCATTATTTCCATTTCTTTCAATTTCCCGTTAATTTGCTTTTAGAATTTTAATGCTGATAAATTCTACATGATTATTTGTTATTTATGCTATATTTTTTATAGTAAACATTCAACTTTTTCAATTGAACGAAACTCGATCCGAAAAACGATTTCTTTTCACAATTTATTTAATGCAATTTGTAGTTGTCGCTATGCAAAAGTGATCAGTAACGATGCAGCGAACAGCAGCTGAAGCATAAAAATTATTTCGTTTGCATGCTAAGCGACAAGCAACGTCGACATGATAATCAACAACAGTTGAGTCGATTTAGATATCGATACAGTTTCGCTGCATAATATGAAATCTATTAAAAGCATCCCAACAACAAGAGCACGAAGTGAATCCTTTGCGACAAAAAACTAAACCAACAATAAATGGAAAAATTGAGTGAAATAAGAAATTGGCAAAGAAATCTTTAAATAAATTATCAAATAATTACAAAAATAATAATAATGCAAATAACATAAACAATAAAGAAAAATAATATAATATAGTATCATTAATAATAAAAATAAAATATGATTTCGAAGTTAAAAAACAACCTTAAAACACTCTTCACATGGAGTCTTTTATGGAACATTTGATTGGCATTGACTATTATTACTCGACATTATTGTTGCACTATTATGAAGACGATGAATGCCTATAAACTAAACTCAGCTGTATTTTTAGCTTCTGCCTAAGCTCTATTTTTTCCAATCTCATTCGTGATGAGATTTAATGTTTAAAATCATTTACAATTAAAATATCATTAACCAAAGTAAATTAATATAAAAATTTTGCCAGGAAGCTAGTTAACTATTCATTAAAAACTCAACAAAATAAGGGATTGAATGAATAACGTTTAATGTGTGGGAATTGAGCTGTTAGTTAATGATTTCCATTTTACTAGCAAGAAATTTTAATGCTTCACCGCGATAAAATTACGTGTCTCAGGAAAACGAGTTCTTTCCTTGAGTCTTTTAATATCAGGTCTCTTCCTGAATGCAATTAATTAGGCTTGGAAAAGGATTTTATTTTTCTTTTGTTGTTTTTTTTTTGTTTTATATTCGCATTGTTGTTGTCATTGGTTTCTTATTGTTTTTCTTGTTGCTTTTTTACTATTGTCGCTCCTTTCAGTGCTGCGATTCATAACCTGTTTCAATAAACGATTTTATACTAATTATTTGTACAACTGTTTCAACGACTCCTCCGTAAATAAGTAAGACAAAGCTAAACAATAAAAATTGATGGCTTTTTTACATCATCATCATCGAATTTAAATGGTTAATGGCCTTAGCTAAGTTTAAACATAATTTAATTAACAATTCGTTTAGTACGTATTTAAGAAAACTAGTTTTATAGTATATTAATATGTTATTTTCTTACTAAATCGGGTTTTTAAATATAGAAATTATATTTCCAAAAAGAAAACTTATAAGAAAACATTAAAAGATATAGTAAATTTTTATTTTTGTAAATAAGCTATTAATTAACTGAATGAATGAATGAAGAACATGTTTTTAGCAGTTAATTTATTTCTGAGTTTTTGTGCGGCTGTCTGATTGACTAACGTGACTGATTGACTGACTGGTTAATTGTCTAAAAGCAATTAAATCGAGAGCAATTAGAATCGTGACGGCAATGAAAATTAAATGCACAAAGAAAGATTCTGAGCAAAGAAATGAGCCAACAGCATCATTGCCATCTCTAGCAGTGATCAACGTTTAAAGTAATAATAACAACAACAACTATAAAAGAGAAATAGCAGCAACATGGGCAAGAACAGCAACAACAGCAAGTGTTGAATCTCGCGGCGACGTGTGACAGACATTAAAAGCGGCAACGTGACGTACTTTATTGCGTTTCAAGGCAGCTACAACAACGACAAAAACGATTGCCAAGTAGCAACCTTGTTGCCAGAGACCAAATCGAATTGGAATTCCAAGGAAAAACAAAGAAACACCGAACAAAAAATATGTATTCGCTTAGATTTTATTTATTTCTATTACGGCGCTGGGTCAAGGAACTCGAGTGCAGAAAATCACGAGGAAAACGTAAAATGTTATAACAGAAGTTAAGAAGAAGCATTAGCAACAGCGCAAGTAACACTAACAGCAACAGCTGAAAAGTGTTGCTGATGCTGTAATCATGTAATCGAGATTTCAATGATTGCTAACGCTGTCAAATGCAGCGACTGTGACAAGTGCGAGAGCGCAGCAAGAAAATGCGCCGCCGGTTGGCTGCAGCTGCTAAATAATGCTGCTTATCTGTTGCTTGATTGTCATTAGGAGACACCAGAAACGGTGGAAGTTGAAGAAGCTTCATCGTCTATCTGGTTATTATGCGCTTCCCTGACTCTTGCAATCAGATACAAAAACTTAAATGAATCAGCGTAAAGCAAGTAATCTCATTGGAGGGCGAAGGAACTGGAAATTATTACATAAAATGAAAACAGAAAAAATATGAGATAATTCACTTCAACCAACGTATATAAAAAACGTAATAAGTTAAAAAAGAACATAAAGTCTTCAATGAAATTAAAACTTTATAAAAATGAAAGCAAATAAAATTAACACAAATTCCTAAACCTTAAATCTTTAAATACAAGCACATTTTTCGAAGTTAAGGTGCTTATTTATTTACTCTTATAAGAATCTGACTTCAAAACATATCCGAAAACCGTATGTCTTTGACTCTCCTTCTCTTTATTTATTGCTTCTCTCTCTTCCTTTCTTTAAATATAAATTTCAGGAATATCTCCAATACAACAACAACTGCAACAGTGAAATTAATCCAAAGTCGATGGAAACAACATAAATTTTAAGATCTTTCAAAAGTCTCAAAGAAAGGTCAAAGGTTTTTGAAAGAGGATTTTTTTACGTTGAAAGAATTTATGAATTTGTGAAACTTATAAGTAAAACCATTAAGGAACAAACTGATTACACTTTATGTCGTTTATTGAAAAAAAAATTATTTTTTAAAAAATAATAAATAAATTATAAAACTTATGTTATTATCATTATTATTCCACAAATTTTTCAAGTGGACAGACGAACTAAGGTCGGACAACTTGACGGTTTTACCGGTGAATTTGGAGAAGAAAAGAATCGCTAAACGAAAATTGCAATCAAAATTAAATGAAAAGAAAAATTCGTAAAGATGTTCTTAAATTCTTTCCCTACATCATTGCATTCCTTTTCGAATTAATTCCATTTTACATTTCAATCGAAAGGAGAAAAGTGATACAAAAAAAATTTAACACTTTCAACAAAAAAAAAATATATAACTTTCAACTTCGAATTTATGACGTCATTTATAATCGAATCGAAGGAAGACGAAATAAATAAAAACAATAACAGAGAAAATAAGAGCGAAATTTGTTCGACACATCGCAGCAGTCGACACGAAGGAGCATCAACAACAACAAACAGTGAAAAGCAGCAGCCTCATGATGAAGGCCCACAAACCCAGAGTCAATAAACGATGCCGCACACATGCATGGGAGGCATACACGGGAGGCAGCATGCAAGGCTCGAACACTGAAAAGCCTCCGAGAAGTAGGAGAAGGAAAAGCTGCTTTTTAAAATAATAAAAAAAGAAAATCTAAAACTAAAAACTTAACTGAAATTAAAAAACTAAAATAAATTAAAATAGTGAAAAATTTAAAAATTGCCACTTCATCTGCAGGCCTGCTGCAGAAGCAGTAAACAAGCAAAATCAAGAGCTGAAGGCTTCTAAGATGAGTTCTACCAAAACTTGTTGTTGACTATTCGAAAATAGCCTTACAGCCGGCGAATGTAAGCAAATCAGCGAAGAAAAAAATGTAAAAATAATAAAAGAGGGAAAAGAGAAGGCGAGGTAAAGAGACAAGATCAGCTGCAGAAAACCTTTTACTTTGGTACCAACATTAAACCACAACCCACTTGATCGCCCCGCGACTACTAACAGCCAACTTTGGAAAAAGCAACACCAACAAACAGAAATAATGTACAACGCAACCTGTTCGCAACCCAGTCACCGAGAATCACAGTAAATCTTTCGACTTGGACTTGTTCCTGTTGCTTTCATATTAGAGTTAACAACAAAAACAAGGGCAGGAGGAGCAGAAACAACAGCGCAATCATCATTATTATCATTATTGCGAGCCCATGCAAGTGAATTTCAGTTGCATTTGAAATACGATGAAACCTCAAACCTGAAAATCCAGAGCCTTAAAGATTGTAGCACGGGCATCAGCGATTCCTTTCTCCTTCTTCACTTCTCTCTGCTTCATTCTATTCCTTGTTGTCCCTAGTATTATTTATTTTTATTTATATTATGCTGTTCCTGTTTTATCTCTAAGAAACTTCTCTTCAAATCCAATCCTCCAAACAAGTTCTTGAGTCCAGATGTTTATTTTAGTTTCCCTTGTTTTATGCTATTCTCTAGATGAATTGTCTCCAAATTCTTTTATCTACTATAAAATCAAATTATATGTCAATCGGATATCAGTATATTGTGTGCCGTTCTCTTTTCTCGCTTCCGCTCCCCCTCATTTAGAAAAAAAGGCTTACCCAGAAGTAGATCGTTGGCATTGCATCGGGCCATCCACTGTTGGGCCTGGATACGCATGAACCATCTCGAATAATCCTAAAAGTTCCCTTTGCACAGACCTACCACCAAATAAGGAGAGTTAACATTGGTATCTAATAAAATAATACGGGATGTTTTAATTATAATACACGTACAACTTATATTACTATACAATTTACGTCGCAGAAAGTTTGATATGTTTTTTATGGATACTTTGGAATCATTATTGTTTATTTTAAATTAAGTTTTACCCTTTAAATCTTAAAATCCTAGAATCTTTATTTAATTTAACCTTTTATAGTATATTTATTCGTTTTTAATTCAAAGTTCGTATTTAAAACTTCTTGGACTTCACAGTACGTTACTTTAACACTTTTTATTCTTAAAACTTTGTTCTTTTAGTGAGGTTAGTGAAGGTGAATTTATTATCTGCTTCCCTTGTTGCTTGATTCCACTTCTTCTTTTACTGTATGGCTGGAAATTGCTTTTCTTGGTGGAGCCCACCAAAGCTGTTTGTTTGGTTAGAAATTTCATTACGTCAGGTTCAGGCAGGTCATGAAAGTTGAGTTTATGCTTGATTGGATGCAGCTGAAGCAGCTGGAGAAGTTGAAGAATATCGGTTTACAATCGATAAGATGAACAACAGTCAAAAGATTCCTTTCCACTTCATGAGAGACATGGTCAGAGACAGAAAGAGGAAGAAATAGTAAGAGAGAAAAGAGAGAATTGGAAAAATATTCCTCTAAGCTTAGCTTTGTTTTAGTCAAAGCAAAAGCAGAGTCTATAAAAAAATACAGGAATTCTGCGGCCCTACAAAACTTGTATTCAGTTCAGTCGCTTTAAAAGGGAGGCTCCTCTTCCGCTCCCAACCGTATCTGACCTCAACAGAGTTCGGGTGAAGGTAAACACAAGCACTACGAGGTGCAGCCTCGCATGGATTTTCTTCAACAGACAGTGTCCGTTGTTGATTCTTGCTTCTGCAAAATTACTGCAAATCAACTGTATTTGAAAAGGGAAAACCGGTTGCAGGTTACAAACCAAAGCAAACCAACTACTTTTCGCGTCTACACCGTGTCCATCTTCCTCTCTTCGCTATCAACGGTAACAAGAAGAAACAATCTTCTTTCTTCTACCAATTTCAAGCCGTCTTCGTTCTTCCTTTTTAATTCTCCGTTCTTTCTTCTTCGTTGTTCATCAGTATCAAGGTTTTATGGAGGTAGACATAAATTTTGGCTCCATTTTATTGGAAGTGGAAGTGATGGTGATGTTGTTCTGGATGATGTTAATGTTGATGTTGATGGTTATGTGCAAAAAATGAGTCCCAACAAACAGAAAAGTAAAAGGCAATCAGGCGAAAAGAAGAGGGAAGGAAAAAGGGAGATTTTTACAGGATTTTTTTATCTGTAATAAAAATTGATATGCAGGATTTATAACATTCAGTTGTGTGCCCGATTGTGGCTGCCAGAGCGAGGAGGAAAAACGAACATTGTAAAAAGTTTATCTACGGAGATATCAATAAAAATACGAAACAGGAAAGAATTTATCTTTCTAGCTTTATAGATTTTTTCCAACGTGGCTTTGTTCAGCAACATATTAAGCAAAAATTAACCTTTGAAGGTCCACAAGGAGAAATTTTAAACTATCTTTGGAACATTCTATTAAAGCTCTTAACTTCTAAAATGTTCCTTGATATTTTCTTCTCTTCCAGATTCAACTTGTCTAATTTCAATCTTCTTAGAATATTTGTCTTAAACATGTCCAAAATTATATATACTATATGTATTTGTAGATATTATCCTTAATAATATAGAGTCTTTAATACACATCTTGGTTTTTAGTTTAGTTTCTAAACGGAATTGAATTGAATTAAATAAAATATAGTCTTCTATATAATTACTAAGGAAAATATGAATCGCGAAGAAAATTTTTTTGTAAATAAAAATGCTTTAAGATAATTTTATATACATTTATATCATGGACACTACTGTTCAGTTTCTTCAAAAAAATTATTTTAATTCGGAGAATTTATCGGCATTTATCCCCATTGCTATTAAACTGCTTTTCGGAATATCAAAATTGGCTAACCATCAGGATTTTTGAAATTGTTTTTGTATAAATATTCCATAAGAGTTTCTCATTTTTCTAATTAGTATATCTTTAAAAAATGACAAACCATGCAAAGCAATTTTTTTTTGTTTAGTGTTAAATCGAAATTATAATCATTAATAATGGTCATTAAAATATGGGGCAGATCGGGGCTGGATCCAGTTCAATCCAATCTCATAAATCATCGTGTCACTTGTAGCGAACACGCCTTGGTTATTAAAGCACCAAGAGTCATACTCGGCGACGGGAGGAGTGATTTATGGAGCACGATTGCAGTAAAACTGTGACTGAAGTGTTTCTGCAGCAGGATGTTGTGCGTGCGGTGCGTTCTTGACCATAAAATTGCGTGTGCACGTTGCGATTTGATGCCACATTAACTCAGTTTAATGAAACGAAAGCAAATTAAATGCGTCGAAGACACATTTCAAATACGAGGGAAATTGCTAGTTAAAAAAATTGTGAATAGGAGAAATGAAAAAAGAATAACTGCACCAGTGAAAAAGAGCCAAGGATCAATTCTTATATTATTAATTATGCCTCTATCTTCTTCCACAAGACATATAGACAAATTCATGTTATTGTTTTTATTATAATTATTACTCTTATAATTTTTCTTACTCTTCCACTTCTCCTCTTCAATATCGAATGCCTTTCTACTTCGTCGAACCCACGACAAAGTCCTTCATTTCGAAGTCGCATCCACATTCCTTTCGTATAGATTTTTTTTCAAAATACCTTCTATGTTATTTATGGATTAATTTTCGTAATTTTTTTGAAATTCTGCAATATCGATTTTGGCTAAGATCCAGTTAATTATGGGCAAATGCCTCAACGTCAGCAAAGTCCCAAAAAGGAGGAAGCAACAGCAACAAGCAGCACCTCAACGGTTAAACAGGCTACGAAGAACAACAACAACAACAACAATTGCAACTCCATTCCTTAAGTCCTCTTCCTCTTCGCAACACTTGGCTGTGCGACCACAGACCACATTCCACTTGGTTTCAAAATTAATGACTCGATGCGTTTTGTCTTCTTCTTTTGTCCAGTCCCTCTGTCCATTCATTCTCCGTCCATTCATCCATCAATTTCAGCCGCACGCCGTCAGATTGTGGTGCTAGCAGCCTGGTGCTTAAGGGGGAGGGGTTTGTCCAACGAAAGCGTGCGTTTTTGTTGAGTGTTGAAATGAAACGAAACCTCAAATTGAGGGCTTTGGGGCATTTGGCCAACGATTGGCCACGTTGTTGGCGGCGGTAGTGCACAGACTCGTGCGCCGACGATCCTCGATGGGCTGGCATCCGCCGCGTCTTAATTGGTTTTCTTTGGCGTTTGTTTTCTGCCATCCGTTTTTTGGGTGCATCAAAACTTCGCTGCTTTCGTTAAATACGGGTTAAATGTTGTTGTAGTTATTGTTTTGACGGATCGTTATTACTTATTTCGGTTTCGATTTTTTGCATCGCTTTTATTTTTCAGTTTAATTTTTGTTCTTTCTTTCTTTCTGGAAGCACCAATGAAAGTGGAAGTGGTTTCATTTAAACTGTCGCTACTCTGGAATTCAGTTAATTGTGGCTTTTAGATTAATTGTTAATTGCGGCCATAATTTGGTAAGAAACGAGGGACGTTTTATTTTGGGTCCATCAAACGGTGGGGGTTTGTTTAGACTCATAGGGTAGGTGGCCTTAAGTAAAATTTGTTCGGGTAAATTTTAAGTATACTGAACCAAAAACGTATGCAGTAGTTGATATAGCTTTGATGCTGAGAAGAAAATTTGTCGATACCATAGGAGGAACTATGCGCGGTGTGCTCTCCACAGTTGAAAGGTAGTGGGTAGCGCAGGCACCCACCATAACGCTTTGATGTAGGATTCAATCCTCTTCGCGAGGAGGAAAAGAAGAAAGATACCGAGCATGAAGCCCTTAAGGAAACTTGCATCTAGAATTAGGGCTTTCCATAAGGTCCAGGCGCTTAGGTCCAATCCACTGCAGCTGTCTGAATGCTCAATTATTGTGCTTTAAAGACAAATTAACAATCATGCACAAGGCAGGTTTAAACAAAAGCTGGTTCTCTCTGCAGATCTTATTCTGAATAGGATCATTACAGGACAGTTTACTATCAAGAAGTACTTCTAGATATTTAACCTTAGAGATCTTGATTTCAGTACCAAAAAGAGTGAGCCCGCTTATTTCCAGAACTTTCGTCCTTCTTGTAAACGGCATCATTTCTGGTTTAGTAGAACTGATTTTGAGCTCTCCTTTTCTCTACAAAAACTCTCCACTGTTCTGAGATCATATCTCATAACGCTGGCGATGCTGTGCAAAAATATATTTATAATATCCAACTGTGCCCCCATCCTTATATGCCTATCTATTCTTCATGCCTTCCTTGTGAACCTTTTTCATGGATTCGAGCTCAGGATTCCACCTTGATGTGTGTCTCGTTTCCTCCACTATAGATATGTTCCTTCCTTTTTAAATGCCTCGATGGAGTACTGCGAGCCTTGTGATTTATGATGTTAACGGCCGATCTTGGCATGGGAAAGGAGGCTGACCATTTGGTAAACGGAAAGGTATCTAAAGAATTGAAAGTAAATTACAAGACAGCAAGATAGCTTTTAGTGACTATAACGTAACAGCAGTCGTAATCTACTGGACCTATTCGGGGAAAACTATTAAAAAACACAACGACCTTACGGAAATTCTTAAAAAGTTTAAAGTTTTTTAAGAATGAATGATATAAAATGCGTGAAGCATGAAGGGAAAATCTATGATCGTGAATAATAGTAATCACGATATTGTAACTAAATCCCGTTAATATTAGCGGCTTTTGCTCATGTCGACCCGTAAGCAAAATTTTTGAGTAGATATTCGTCGAGCAACTCCAACTTTTAACAAGACCATCTTTCATTTCAACCTAATTACAAAAGCAAATAAATTTAATAAAAATCCACTTTTCTAATTAACAAAAAATATGATACTAAATACTATGTTAATAAAAAGCAAGTTTCACGATCGATAATCCTCCACAAGTTAATTGAAAAATAAGAAACAGGAGAGATGAGCCACGGGCAGTAGAAAGGAAAGAGACAAAACGAGACCAGATAAGCGATTTATTTATTGATAAATATTTAAAATGAAATGCGTTTAATTTTTACGTGCGTCCGAAAGCCACGCATTCAAACACCGAGGCGTAGATGGACTAATTTTGTCAATCGTAAATTAGTCCTAACAAGATTTCCAATGCTCTTTGGTGGTACAACAAATAAATTTCGTCGAGGCGCTTTGAATGTAGCCTAAAGTCGACTTGGCGATATTTTAGATTTTGGCACAGGATCCGGATTCTGCTTCAACTCTAGCTTCTGCTGCCACATGTTCACGGCCTCGCTGAAGCTTGTAAGCGGCTTGTGATCGAGTAGCGAGCGGCTTTTTTAACATAACAAATTAGCGAAAAGCGAACATAACCAGCAGAACCTGAATGTGGATGTTTTATGGAGCGGCGAACCACTTTAATTAGACGACCAACTACCAACATTGAGCTCAATGGCTCAATGCCTCCATGAGTCATTGCTTACTTGCGTGCTTCACTGTTTGACTATTTGACTACTTGGTGCTTTTAATTAACGACTACAACTTTACGATTACAAATGAAAAATGTTCATCACCTCGTTAGATATTAGCGATGTATTTAGGAGTGTGCGTGCGTAAAGATTCTGTGGCTCCTATTGTAAATTAAGTAGTATTGCAAATGGGAAAGATCTACGCACCAAGGCCATACCTATTCTTACTATTAGGAATATAATTTTAAAGTGACTACAACAGTGGATTGTAACGTACTTTTCAGTTATTTGAATACAGTTGTATACAGTCGAATACAGAGTTAGCCTAATGGTTGTACACCAAGACATTAAACAGCGTTTTCATCGGTAAGGAATACGAATCCATTATTGCGATAGCCAATTCATTGAAACGAATCTATAGTAAACAATGAACATCTGTAGAAGTCCAAGTATCTGTGGAGCTCTTATCATTAAGTTAAGCAGTCAGGAAAAAACTAAATAAAAATAATGAGCAATGATAAGCCAAGAAATAATATCAAGATTTAGTAGCTGCTGCGTTAAAAGTCTGCCCGGCCACAAATTTTTATTTATTGTTTTCTTCTGTTCTTTTCTACCAACTCATTTCAGGTGAGATTTAGCAGAGGTAAAACCAAAATAACGCAACTAACAATAATAATAAATACGAGATAATGTACACCATGATAATGTACACAACCGGCTAACTATTTGTAGTTCTTAAATTGGTGAAACACCTGTTGGCATCATCGGTTGCTTGCTTACGTGCAAAACGAGCACAAACGCAGAGACAATCACACGACTCTCATTTGCTAAGATACTGTTACAAACGTCTTTGCCACTGACAAGACACAATGCATCGATATCCAGATACAGTTGAGCCAACAAGTGATGCAAATTTGTCAATCGATTCTGCCCGATAGACGCCTTGCAGAGAGCGCGTGCGGCACAGTCACGTCCCTCGAAATTTGTCCTTTTTTGCTAAGATTTCTTATATAATTCAAATATTAACTGTACTGATAACAAATAAAGAGGACACTGAATATTCTAAATTGATGTTGAATTGCCTTGATTTTGATGAAGATCACTTTTATTGCAATCACTATAGATCTATTCTCCTTTTCATGTAGGAAATATTATTTTCAATTGAAGTATTCTCTCATCAAATCGTGTAATATTGGACTTAGATATGGGTTCAACTCTGAATCCAGATCTGCCGGTATAAAACATTCTAGTATAATATATATTACAAAATCAATAATCAATAGAGCCACTCATTGGACTATTTATCACTGGTAAAAGCTAACTTCAAAATTGTCTGTTCATTAAAGCGCGTGTTATCAGCTTTTACATTATACGTATCTTTATGAGGCAATTATCCACTTTCCTTCTACAAGTAACAACTTCACATTCACAAACGTTCATACTAGTAGATGCAAAACGGATATTTTCCTGTCTGGTCCTACTATTGTTGTTCCATTCAATTCCTCTCTTGTATTCTGGTCCACAAGCTGTAGTATATTTCGAGTTCTGGAAATCGTTCACAAGTACACTTTTTTGTCAGCTCATCTCATATCATTAGTTGCTGTACCTATGTCTGGTAATCATTTTTTCGTATTTTAAGGAGGGGATTTTAAGGAGGTTAAAGCGGATACTATGGACCTATACTCGGAGCTACAATAAGCAATTTGTTACTATTGAGGCCATTATAGCAGATATTATTCACAACAGGTGTTACGTTAGGCAGTGGTAGGTAGGTTGATAATGGCACCGGAATGGGTGTGAACCACTTAAGCTAACTTTTCATGCTACAACAGAAATTTCTCGGAAACCACAGAATAGGTAACTTTAAGTTTAAAAGTAAAGAAGATGATTAGGTTATAATAACCCATATTACCATATAGACCCTGATCGTACATGTGGTCTATTCCTTCTAAAGCTATATTTAGGAAATTCCATCACTCGAAGAACCAATTTTGAGCTCTTGATTTAAATTAATCAAGACTAATAAACTAACAACTAATTAGACTTCAAACTAATTAAGAGTTTGATTTAAATTAATATGTTCAATATCAGAATATTAATTTAATTAATTTTATTATTTAAACTCAAATTGTATATAATTTTTGAATTTTGATTTATACATTTTGTAATATATTTGGTCCACTATTGTTGCCATGACTGTTTCGCTTTCCAAAATCAACTTGATGTTGCTCAGTTGTGAGTTTCAAGTAGATTCGGCAGCAGGCTTGGCCATGGATGTACACGTTAATTTAGCCGCTGATTTTCAATTGGATTGGCAACAACAACAACAACAACAGCAACAATTTTAAACTTATCCGTTGTCCGTAAAAACAGAATTTATTTGGGATGCATTGAACATAACTAATGCGGTTATTTATGACCGCTTTTCAATTTACTTTGGGTGATTGCTTCTTGTTGTTGTGATTGCTATTATTTTTATTTTCATTGTTGTTGTTCTTCATTATATTGTTCTTTATATTATTGTTGATTTGAATGCACTTGAAGCGTGGAAATTTAAAGCAAATCATCAGCCGATCGAATATCGGTCGAGGCTCTAAGACATTTAATAGATAAATTTTAAAGAAATTCTTTCGTATAACAAAAGACATAAATTAAAGGAGAAGAAAAGGAATGGTTTAATCTTTAAAGTGGTGGAGAAAGATGCAGAGAGGAGCTGGGAAGACAGACTTCATAGAATAAATGTAAATAAACTTAATTAATATATCTTCAGTTATTCACCTCTTTCAGTGATAAACACACATTCAAAACAATCATTTGACGGTCGTAAATAAAGTTTTTTCTTCGAAGAGGCGTAGGAAAATAAAAAAAACCAAATCAAAACTAAAAAACACAAAATTTAAATATTTCCAAAACAACAAAAAATTATGCAGTTTAACTGTTCTTTACTACAAAAAAAAAAATGTTTCAATGTGTTTCAAGAATGTTTTTCAGGAAAAGATAAAAAAGAGAAAAAAATTGTAACTTCATCTTCTTAATTTTCAGTTGATTATAGATTAAGTTGTCCCCTTTTCGTTACCCTTCGCCCCTTTTCCCAGCAGCTGAAATGTATTACTGATTTCTTCCTATGAATATCGATCACACTCAATAAATTAATTTTTAATTTATATGTGGTTTCAAATCAAGTTAATAATGATGATTATGACGATTATTATTGTTATCATAACGATGTTACTCTTTCCATTCCACCAACCAAAGACTGTGAAGAAGTTCACATTAATTTATACTGTGCAGAGGCGATGTCGCGCGTGTCAAGCGTCGTCGCCGCCGCCGCCAATGAGTTAGAAATCAGCTCGGGTGACAAAAAATGCCTCACACAGCCTGTTTGGTTCTCTGTTTAGCACCTTCGCGGCTTCTGGCAAGCGACAAACGGAACCTATCGCTCTACCCCGTCGGCTATCGGCTGCTCTCTCAGCTTCATTATATTTTTCCGTTGACACTAGTTTGCAAAAAAAAACCAGCCGCTTCGTCATCGTTGCGAAATAAATGAGAAATAACCTCAATTCAGCCAAATAAATATTTAAGTTGTTGCTTGTCTTGGTTTTGCATAAAGACTTCATCATCATCGGCAGACGAGCGTCGATTGGCGATTCACCGAGAAGTATTTAATTGAAAAACCATCGATCTTTGGTGATAATTAAGTCTGCGATCTGAAGTCGTTTTGTAAAGGTTCGTTTAATCATTTCCTCACCTGACGCTATTCAAAGCGTTGAACTCGCCACGAAGTCTCTTGTCGAGGGGAACGTGGATAAATTTGCATAAAACCATTAAAAAATTAAATGCATAGTTTATCGCTTAGTTTCTGTTCTCTGCTTTTCCCCTTGCTTTGACTTTCTTTGACATATAACATTGCCAATATATAATTTAGCAATCTTTGCAGAGATTTGCCAAAAACCTAAGGATTTTTATTGATGTTTTAATCGTCTTCAAATGTTGAATAAAACATCACTTTTTTAGGATTACATTTTTTGTATTTTTTTTTTCTTAATTGGATTGATTTTAATTTAGCCTCCTTTAAATGCAAACTATTTGGTTAAAAGGTTTCATTAATAATCTGCTGTTGAGCAGAAATCAAAAGAATTCGTTAATAATAATCAAAATATAATTAATTAATAGACGAGGAATGAAAACAGGAGAACTTCTTAGAGTTTCTAAAGAAATTCCAATTAAAACTCTCTTCAAAATTTTCCTTAATTAATTGGGATGAAACCAAATAACTTTGGCGAAATATTTCTAAATAGAAATGAATAAAAACAATTGAAGTAAATATAAATAAAACTAGTATATAAATATAAAGGAAATGAGAAGAATATTTAAACGTGATTTTATTTAAATTAAATTTAAATAATTTAATAAAAAATTTTTTATAGTATTGAAAGTTTAGCAAATTAAATGAAATTTAATAAAATAAACTTTTACGTTATTTAAATTTCAGTAAACAAAATATACATTTAATTCTAATTTAAGTTAAAGTAATTAATATTTAAAAAATCGAAAATAAAGCAGAGTAGTAAAAAAGGGAAACAAAATAAAGAAGAATTATGTGAAACTTATTTCGAATAATAAAAATTAATTCATCTCAAATACACCTACATATACATATAAATATAAATATTATTTATCTAAAAGTAAAAAATATCCTATAAAAAGAAGTTTTCATTCATTGAACAGAGATTTTTTTAAAAACCTTCCTCCAACCGCCTTCCCAGCTTTTCCCAATTCGCCCGTGACTCTATTCGGCGTGCAGTGATGCCAACAATTAATGTTCCGTAATCTTATCACGTGACGTGTGCTCCACCAGCAGCAGCAACAACAAGCAGTGAGTTAAAGGCTGTTGTTGTAATTACGACTACTCGGAGCTTCTTGTGCAGCGTTTAATAATTTAATTCAGGTACTCAAGCTCGGTCATTACGTAACATTAACTGCACCATGCAACAAACAGCTTCGGACTCAAGCCGCACAAATCAATGGTAACGTTATCGAGCACAGCTCCATGGAAGCTGCACTTCGGCTAGTGTATGGCTGCGTGCTAGTGTGTGTGCGCGGCCGAGTGCATGACGCGCCCTCCAGACACAATCAACAACCTGCGCTGGCAGCCGCATGACCACCGCGATGACGGATCCAACATGAAAGGTTGATAATGTAATATTTTGTTGTTGTTGGTCTCGGTTCTTCAGTGTTGTTCTTATTGTTAACGCTTTACTGTGTTGCTGTTGTTGTTTTTTATTATTATTATTACTATTTCTGTTGTCTTCTTCTTGAGCATCCTTGGCGGTCTTTGGCTTTGATCTTGAGCTTTCAAATGGTTTCCAAATAATGAAGTAGCGAAAGACGTCAAATAGACACACACACACGAAAAAGCATTAAATTCAATTCGTCAAATCGAACGACGAAGTTCGAAAATTTCCTTTGGGCGTAAAAGTTATGCGAAGACGGAAGCGACTCAACGACGGATGCAGCGGCTGGTTGCAATTGTTATTTCGGAGATGAAGCTTAGGAAGACGGAGAAGGAGAAGGAGAAAGATAAGGAGGAGGCTGCTTGGACACCTGGACCGCCCGACCGGTCTGTCCCATCGCCAGTCAAGCCCGCTCGATGCTTTATGCTGATTGCTATAATATTTATGCAATTTGATTGTTTGGGAATCGGGTTAAACAAATATTTGGCAGACGAGCTGTAAAAGACGGCGGCTCATTTGATGCCTTCCACGTCCCTCCTCCCTCCAGGCCAATCATCCTAGCTTCCAATTTTTAAATCCAACTCAGTTCTTTTCTATTTCTCTGTCTTGCTCCATCGCTAGACGACTCTTCGCTTGGTTCCACGAAGGTCTGTAATTGGTACCGCTTTATGAGACAAATTGATGAAAAATTTATAGTTTTCCGCAACCGGCTCAATACGTCGTTGAGCGTCACCGGCAGAAATATTAGTTAAAAGAATTACAAAAAGGATTTGCTGCAAGTAATTTTATGCAGACATTAGTTTTTATGGCAGTCATTAGTTACCATTTCATTCAGGCGACGCTACTTTCAGCCACGCTTAGCTCCAGAGGGCGAAAGAGACGGAATATGAATGCCTGAGATCCCCATCCACCGTTAAGATTTTATTAGTCGTGAAGAAAACCAATAACAACGACAACAAAACAAAATGCAACTCGATCATTAAAAATAAGTCAACAAAAGACTTTACAATTTATGTCAGTTTATGTTGAAAATGGGAAAAAGGATCCCTTTGGGATTCATTTTCGAGCGGAATTAAGCTCAATAATAAGCTAACAACCGACGCTTGCTTGACGCCAGCAATAGTAGAAAGAAACGAAAGAAAAGAGTATGATTCAACATGGAAGACTGCCTACTTTGAGAGTGTAAGTAAGTATTGCAGTGTAATTAAACAAATAAATCCAAATAAAGAAACAATAAACCAAAGTCAAGGTGAAGCGAATGAAGTATCAAACGATGCATGAAATTTTCATTAGAAGCATCAAAATGGAAGCTGATGAGAGCCGACGTACGGAAAGAAGATTTCCTAAGAGATTTGCCCTTTAATGCGCTTTTTAATCTTTAATGCGATCGGTTCAATGGTCCACTTCAGCAGACAGACGCAAACGGAGTCCCTCTGCGCGTCAGCACCGAACGCGGCAAACGACTGCCATAAAGAACCGGGAGCCGCTGCGTGAAGAAAAGAGACGACGGGGATAGATAAAAATGAAGTAAATTAGTTGTCATGGGAATATACAATTGACTGAATCATTTGAAGTTTTTTTTAAATGGCTGTACCTTTTCTATGGACCTGTAAATCTATGTGCCTGTCTGGCTTCCAAGCCACAAGAGAATTGAAAATTCTGATCAGTCGCTTCTGATCGGATTCAAGTCAAGTGTGAATTCGGTTTGGAAATCCCAGTAGACGATGTTAGTGAGCGATTGCGCAGAATTCTGCTGATTATCTAAACCGAAAATCCCCAGGGATTCATAGGGTGTTGCTAAGTGTCTAACAGACCGTTTATACTTCTCATTGTGCTTTGTATTTATCGCCCAGCATCGCATCATCTTCTCACACTTTTCTGTTGAATCCACGTCATACGTCGTTTTACCGATAACTTTACAACTAATGTGAAGAAATGCGATTTTTTCCCGCTTTCATTATAAATTGCAGCTGTCATTCTATCTCACACTAAAGACAAGACATTAATAACAACAATTTCAATCTTTTTGCCACCACTTTTCGGAGTTTTTCTGTTGTATTCTTTTGTTATACTGCCATTTATCATTTATTATTGCGAATTTCACGTTCTTTAAGACGTTTTTAATGTGCAAAAGTTAAATTTTTATTATTTCCAACTTTTGGTAATTAATTAAAGATTTACTTTTGAAATTCTATATCGAGAGGATTATAAACTTTTTGCAAAATCAAAAATAAAATTGCAACAGTTGGTTTTTTTTTTTTGTAATATTTTCTAACAGATTGTGCTTATTTTTTTTAAATTATTTATTTCATTTGCCTTTTTTCTGCTCTTCTTTACACCTCTTAATTGCTTTCCTCAATATTAATTGAACTCATTCATGCACCTGTTAAAATATACAAATTTTTTCATATATTCACTACATGTATAAATAAATATCTCCATTTATCTTTTTTGGATATTTTCTTTCAAAGTTCTTCTTGGTTAATTTTCTTTCATCCACAGAAATTTCATGTTTAATTAAACATAGAATTATAGCTAAGCTCATGTATAAAGTCTGCCTTAAATAAGTGTGTGAATGAAGGAGTAGAAACAGAAGAGGGAAACAATAATGCGCCCGAAATCAACGAAGCTGAAAGAATTCGGCGCCATCCGTGACGTTTGTTCGTTCAATTTTGACGTGCTTCAAATTAGAACTATTTTTTGAGTTTTTCTCCTGTTCTTCCCTTTCCCATTTCGTACAGCGACCGTGTTAATTATTTTGTAACATCAGCGAAGCTTACCAGAAACCAGTTATAACCTGGCTATAATTAGCAATTTTAATATTACAGCAATTTATGGCATTTTCAGCCTCGCAACAAAAGGAAAAAGAGAACCTTACTTAGGTGATGCCTAAAATTAAATTGATTGACGTGATTGCATATAAAAAAATAGCGAAAATAAATTTTAAACTTTTAAATAATAAAATAAAACAAATAAAAAAAAGCTCTTCAGATTCTTTGACACCAAAAAGAAATGCAAAAATTGCTTTTAATGCTTTCATGCATGAGACGAACAACAGCAACTACTCTGATTGACTGCCGCTTAACTTTTAAAGTGTACTACTTTTAAGCATCGGTATGGCTCTGTCTCGCTCTCTCTCCTATACGCACGATTCCGACATTCAACTTGTACTCGTTCAGCGCGTTGTTGTTGCTGCTGCCGAAGCAAAAGCCGATGTGAGTGCTTGTTGTCGATGTCGCTGCTGGTGTTCATCGGCTGTTGCTGTTGTTGTTGTCTCGTTTGTGCATTTCAATCAATCCGAGTGGGTGCAGAAAATACAACCTCAACGTGAAGTCTGTGTGACAGGTTGTCTGACATGTTGAAGTTGGCAGTGAGCTTGAAGCTACCCGACCAAATTAAATTCGAAACATGAAGCATCGGGTTGTTGCTGTTGAACTTCACTTAACTTGCCTTCGGCTATGATTTAATGTTTTATTATTATTGCTATTTTATTTAGGAAACTGCATTTCCATGATGAACTCTTTTAGTAGCACTTGGAGTTGATTGAATGACTTGTTCAATATTTCACCTTTTCATTTATTTATTTTATTTTCATTTATTTATTTTTCTCTTCCTTGTTTAAGCGCAGAAAATAATTATTTAACATTCGTAAAATTGAAAACTGTTACTTCCAAAGGAATTGCTCCTTTATATCAGAAGTTTCTAGGTTTGGAAATTACTATATTCCTTTATTATATTGGTTATTCATTTACTGTGTAGTCAAACTCGTTAAATACGTATTTTCACTTCATCATGTATGCGTGTATTCGTCCACAAATTTCAACTGATCATTAATTTCAACTAAAATTAGTTCGCTTTTCAACAACTTTTCACAACTTGCACATCGTGCTCGCCTATCTTTTTACCGTTTTCCGTTTTTTTCTTATTAATTGACAGCAATTAATTAAGATATTTGTCAATATATTGACACTGATACGCACGAGCGCAATATTAATTAGGAGTGAAGATCGAAATATGCATCGCTATCTGCGTATGCGAGGAATTGACAAATCGAAAACCCATGCATCTATATACAAACGTGTATTGCTGTATAGATAACATAAATACACGTTTCATATGCATATTTATTCACTAGGTTTCAAATAAACGAATGTAGCCTTAATGAACGAGATTTAATTAAATCATTTGTGTTTTACTGATTTATTTGGGATTTACTCATACATATATAGGAAGATTTGAAATAGTAAAGGCAAAAAATATAAATAAATATCCACAGCGAATTCTTCAGAAATATTCAATTTATCACTATTTTTAAAATTTGGGTTCAATGACTAACTTTTAAAAATATTTCAGTTAGTTATTAATCATAATATATGAGAATCATCAGATCTGATAGTGATCGATTATAATGAGCGGATATGAGGCTCGAACATGGTTAATTACGGTCAGTTTAATGAATTTCATGATATTAATTACTCTGTTGTAGTTTTCCAGACAAGAACTGATCTGGTAATCGAATTCATGTCGTAACTCAAAGAGCTGTCAATGAGCAGGTCTTGTCATCAGAGATTTATGTATAGTTTGAACTTGAACCATTTGAACTTGAAATTTATCTACAAAAGCACGGCCCGAAAGTCCGATTCAAAGTCTTTTAAATATTTTATTCACATTCAGTAATTTTTATTCAACGTGGTATTTTTTTTCGGCAGCGGTTCACTAGACTTTAACACAGTCAATGACACAGAACTTCTTCTGATATTGTAAAATTTTATGCTATGGAAATAATTGATACGGAATTTTTATATAATCGAACACGTAAATCGTATAAATAACGATATCAACTTCATTAATTTATTTAAATTAAACTGATGCTGAAGGAAAAATAAATATACAGGAACAAAGAAATTTACGAGGCAAGAATTAAACGACATTTATACATAAAACATCTCGTGGGAAAGATTGAATTAATTTAGCATATTTCAAAATAATATGTTGCAAACGACAAAGTCTAATAAAATTTATTACAGAAATCTGAAAGTAATAATGCTTTGCTGCTAAAAAAAGTATTACAAAGCATACAAAGTCTTTTTTATTTATAGTTTATCACAAAGTATTTCCCAGTTGGAAAGCCCTTTTGCAATACAATAAATAAAAGAAAAGATGAATATCAAGTTCTTGTCTTAAGTCTTTGGAAAATTACAAGTTTATCAAAAAAATTGAAAACCGTTTTTAATACTCCATTCAAGTATGAGAAATGATAAAAGATTTATAAAAAGAAATTATGTGTGGAATCCTCATGTGTGGAGACTTTTAAAAAAAGACTTTTTAATAGCGGTCATTTTTTATGAGCGCTCATTTTTCTTGAGTTTGGGCTACTCTTTCACTTCTGTTTGTTTAGAATGTTTTCCGTACGATTCTCTGTCAAGTTCGAGGTTGTAAAAATATTATTGCTATGACAACGTATAATAAAAACCGTGTCCACATCGAGGGCGCTCACCAGACGTCACTACGGTCAATCATGATCACCGCTCAACGAATATCAAACAACGGATCGTGTTGCGACAAAAGCTTGTAATAAATTGGTCAATAAATCTTCACAAATCAATAGCTAATTTAGTAGCTTTCCGCGGCTTACGAGACTATTGAAAGAATCTAGTAACTTCAAATTGAATTATTGGCTGATTATTAGATCTTTTTAGGGTTCGTTGTTGATCTTTCAGATTTTACAGTGGGTATTAAAAGCAGTAAAAATGATTTTTTATGCTTATAATTAATTTCTAATTATTAATTGGTTAGAAAGAAACGATTAAATAACGTAAGGAACACTGAAAAGTAAAATGAAAACACAGTTAAGGGAAAAAATACAAAAGAGATTTGGAAAACATTTTTAGAAGATAGATCTATTGGCTCTGATGTTTGGGTGAATCCATTGAGTGTCAGGTGATGAATTCTTTCTTATAAATACCTATCTTTTCAACGATCAATAAAACCTTCATCAACTCTATCTTTAATCGTTCGCGTTCTTTCACAGGTGCCCGAATTTTACAAGCTTCGGATAACTGAGTATTTAAACGAATAACAGAAGAAGTGATTTATTTTTTCTCTTCTGTTTCTTCTTCAATCATAAAATTCTTATTAGTTTTATGAATCATGGTTGTTATTATTTTTTAATGGCATCGAATGCTTCTAAATTCAAAATTCTTTCCACCTGTTGTAGGTCCTTCCCTGCATTCCCATAACTTGTGGTTTTGCATAAAATGTGACCGGATTTTCAGTGTCTCTTTCGACATTTTAGGAAGTTTTTCTTACTTGGCTTTATTTCCGTTTTAACCATTTCTGTCTGGAGTCTCTAGAAAACCCAGTTGAGTCTCACTTCCCTTTCAGTTTATTGTTGGTTTCGTGAGCTTTTAATTGAATGTCAATGCTGACATCGACATCGAGTTTGTTGGCTCAGCTGATTGTTTTATTTTTGGTAATTTTTCTTTATTTTTAATTGTGTCACATTCACGATATCAACATAAATACATAAAGCTTCACGTAGTGAGGTAATTTTGTATGCAAGACTTGTTCGGTGACTGTTCGGTAACCTCAAGCTTCGACATTTCATACACGACGACCATGTTTAGTGTCCGCCCATCTAGCGAAGGCCAATACCAATGCCAAGACCTCGGCCACGATTCAAGTCCAAGTACAGCAACATTTGGATTCGCTGTAGTATTCCCTTAGCGCAGTTTGACTTCAGTTGGCAGAATTGAAATTCCGAAAATTTATTTCGTTTGGCGATTCTCATGAAACTTCTAAAATACGGCGGCATTCGTTGTTGAGTCCAAGCAGTCGAGGGCATTCAGAAGGTTGCTTGGAATATGTTGCGTTTATAAATAAAACATATTGTTTTAAGGAAAAGGAATGCTATATTAAAGTACAGAGCGTTTCAACAAATAAATCCAAGAGCATAACAGATTAAAGGAATCACTGTCAATCACATGAATCACGAAATCTTTTGACTGATGTCATTCGTATAAAACCACTTCTGATCCATATCTAAAAAATTTAAAAATGAGGTCAGATAAGTTAATTAATGGTCACACAACACCCCACCCTCTACAATTAAACGTCGCCAATTTATACAAGAAGAATTTTCATTGAATCATATTTGAAATCAGTCAAGAAATCAGCAAAGTGTAAAGCCAATACGAAGTAATTAAACTTATTAAATGCACTCATGATTTACTATAATTAAACCATCGTGAAGCTTAATGAATGAGGCTTCTCATAGCTGCTTAAACACGATCGCGTTGATCTCCTTCAGATGGGGCGATTATTCAGAGAACAACCTCGACGACAAAAATCGCTCGAAGCATTTGCAGTGAGTGCCAGCCACGCCCTTCGACAATCGCAAGAACGTGGGCGATGCGACTGATGAGTTGCTGTGTCGTGACGACCAAGAAATTCGTTGTCATGAAGAAATGTTCCAATACGACAAAATAAATATGACTGTTCCAATCAGATGAATCATTGTGAAATCGGGACTGGATCGTGACTGCGGAGGCAAGAACAATTTTCAAACAATTGCTAATGGATTTCTAATTAAAACAACAACATTTTAATGACGCAAATATCCTTACTCGTACTCGGGACAAAGATAATAAATTATCCTCGATTCATAATCCTTTATGATTATTATTATCTAAGTTTATTTTTATTTTTATTATACGAGAATTAACTCCAAATATCTAACGAGAGAAATCGGGATAAAAAGAAAGACAAACCGTTACTAATTCTGCTTTTAATTAATACATAAATTGCAATTAAATGCAAAAATATATACTAACGACACGAACAACAAAAACTTATTATTAATGGCTGAAATTAATCGTCAATCAATTAAAAACCGCGTTGAAGTCGTTTTGAGAAGTTTGCCTCAGGCTTTTTCTGTTTTTCCTCTTCAGAGCTGCAGTCTTCTTCTGGCATCCATTTTAATGCGCCGCGATAGCAGAAGCTTTTCTTTATTTACAATTTTAATTTCTATTTAAACATGCACGATAAATAAACGATTCGCAATCTTTCAGAGACAAACTGAAGATGGACACAGCAACAAAGTAGATCAAGAGAACCGAAACTAAGAGCAAAGGGGTTTCAGAGGCGTTGCAATGCCTCACTTTTCATCATCATCATCATTCTTTTCGATGTATTTTACAGATCCGTTTTCATTTTGCACGCTTTACGCTTGCAATAGACAAAAATTTAACAGAACAACGCTAATTTTAAACTCATCTAACGACTTCTTTACTTCCAAGTCCAATGAGATCAGATCCGCACAACAACAACAACAAACACAACAATAATAATCACAATGATGATTAAATCTTTTAATTACGTTTCATTTTTATTTATAATTTTTAATGATTGCTTGAAAATCCGTTACTTTAACGAGTTAACCATTAATTAATTTTATTTATTGTTAACGCGAACATTTGCAATTTCTGGCCAAATGTTGCTTATTATGCGTTTAAATGAGAAATAATAATAATAACAGAAACCAAGAATTATACGATAATAATAGAATATCCCTGTATTATATTGGATGATCTGTTAAGGAGTCTAAAACAGATTTGAAGAGTCTAAAACAGATTCTTGTAGTGTCTAAACAGAGTCTCTAAATACTCCACGCTTATATTAAATATATTCTACGAACTGCTAATGAAAGTTTATAATAATTAAAGAGTTTGATTTAAAGGCTGGAACAAAGGCCCTTGAAGGTTATAATGGAAATGGCTGCAAACCTATTGATAAGATTTTTTATAACTCCTTAAAGAGGAAATACTGAGTTGCTGTAGAAAAATAAATATGGAAAACCAATTCACCGATTTTAAAGAATTTTCTAACTATGTTATTATTCAAAAACGATCACGTTGCAATTGGTTTGTCGTGGTTTTTGTTGACTTACATTTTCATCCGTGAATTTGTTATTTGTGTGACAATAACAGCAGCAACTTTAATCAATTTGCTTTTAATGCATTCAGCGTTGTTACGACACTTGAATGCATTCGGTTCAACCTTCGAATGAAAAGAGCAGCGCAGACGTTGATGCTTATGACTGCGTTGATATTGGATTTTGTTGTTGATGGATTGTTGCAGGCAGCTGTGTTGACAGCACCGACAACTATTGTGCTGATCACTTTGAATGCGTTAAAAGTGTTGTCAGCGCCGAACTCACTCAGATATTTCGCCAGACACTCGCTCAGCTGTAAACGTGACAAGACAAGAACAAGAAACAATATAAAGACGAAGAAGAAGAAGAAGGAACAAATTAACCGCAGGTGACAACAGTTGTTGCCATTGCCAGTGCTTTTTTTATTGCTGCTGCTTCTGTCATTTCTTCTGTCGTTGTTACACAATTGTAATGGAAAATCTATCATTGAAAGCAATGAAAGAATTCATTTGAATTCATTTGTATTGGAAATTCTTTAGGGTTTTCAAACAGCAGCAAATGGAATTAATTTTTTGCCGTTTTTTCAAATTGATTCATTGAGTCATTCATTAATTTGCATACCGCGTCTTAATGCAAAGAAAACTAATGTCTGTTGTTGTTGTTGCTGCAGACAAACCATCAAATTAAGTTTAATTTTACGGTTCAATAAATTGCGTTACTTGATGTTGCCAGTAATTACGTTCGAGTTGCTGTTGGCGTTGCGTTCAAATAATCTGTTCTATATTTATCTCTCTCTGGCGCTGCCTGCCTTCCTCTTTACATCTTTTCCTCAATAATTGATGATTCTAAGAGCTAATTTAATGCATAAATTTCACTGTTTATTGCTAATAATAGTATGGATATTTGATGTGTCTGCTGCACGTTGCAAGTGTTCAATTCCTGCAGCGATTGTCGTTGTTTCTATGTGCAATTTTCTTTATCCATAGTGGATGATGCGGTTTCAAAGGGAGGTGCAGTTGAAAGGAAGCAATCAGTTGCCTTTGGAACCGCTTTTTGGAGGCCTGAATCGCCTTCAGAAACAAATCCAAAACATATCGTTTGATATTTTTAAAGTCTTTCAATGGAAATAACAGGAAAATCAATAGTCAATATTCCATTTGAGTTATGGTTAAATATGCAAAACTTATCAGGGATCAAAGGAAGATAAATCTACATACTACACACAGATCAGCCATCTGATTTGCCCCAAATGATCCTCCTTTTTTTGTCTTTCTGGTCCGTCATTGAAAGCATTGATTCAGCGTTGATTGATCCATCTTCAAGGAGCATCCGAGGTGGATCAAGCGTAACTTATTTTATTTGCACCAAGGAGTGTGATTCTGTGCGGTAGCCTTTCATCATTCGTCGCTCTCCGCACACCTTCCCCAACATCACTTTTCCGAAGCCGTTAAAAACGCCTTGAAGCTTACGTAAAACTCTGTGAGCTATATCTTGATTTTCTTTTAGTATTTCGGCGCTCTTATTTAAAATCAGCGTAAAAAAATTAGTTCCCAAGATTCGCTGCAGTCTTTAAATTGCTTATTGTCCGAAATCCGTAAGAGCCGTCGGTTGTTGCGTTGAGGCTGCGGCTGCATCATTTTGCATGAATATTAAATTCGACTTTAATCAATTGCATCTTATGGACCATTAAATATTGAGGTCTGAAACATTAACACGTAAAACGTGCTGAAATGTAGGAGGTCACATCCACGAGCACGTTACCGAACGATTGTTTACAAAAGCTTCGTCGCATCCACATGATGTCGAAGGGTGTCTGGGCGATGTCTGTCATCGCCTTGAATCAAAAACCTGTCTTCACTGTCTGACTCTAAATTTCGATTTAAAATTGTACGCAAGTTAAAGGAGATTCAAAAGATGGGTCGAGGACTTCTTTGGAACTCGGACCGGAATTTTTATACTGTACAAAAACTCTAGGGGTTCGTAAAATTCCTAGGGGAAGCTCCAGAATAATTTTTCCACTGTATTACATCTTGTTACTGGAATTTATTTCTGTGCACCAAAAGTTATGGACCTATTTTTATTTTACATAAATACTTCACCAATCTTTTATCTCGATGTGGATACATGTTCTACAATCGCTTCAAATAAAACCAAAAGCATTTAATAACAATCGTCGCTAGCAGGCAGAGCATTTTCGAGACAATTAAACGTTGGGAGTGACCCTTGGTGGTCGCGTCTACTGGATCTTTGATCGAGTAGTGTAAAGCCGCGAACACGTGTTTAGGTTTGATTGCCTGTCCGCATTCAAACAGCAGATCATCGACTAGCTGAAGATGCAGATGGAAGCAGTGGGTCTTGCTGTGCGCCAGCTCGATACTTGCGCCTGTGGACTCACATTTGATATCGTTGCCATCGAACTTTAGCGTAGAGCAGCGGGGTACATGCCACGCATCAAAGGTAATGAAATATCTGTTTGTCTCGTTGTTAACCCTGTAAATGGTGTATTTATCGTAGGCATTGACGAAGCTGTCGTCGTATTTCAGAATGACCGACTCAGGATACTCTCCTGCGCAGTACCAGTACAGCAGCCCCTCTGTAAGTGGGCGGCAATGGTCGACTGCAGCGTTGATGGGGACCGTTTGAGTCCATAAAATCGCCAAAATTATAACGAAATGTGACCGAAATGAACCGCGTCGATACGTTTTCATTGTTTTGCTTTTTCTGCACTGATTTCGCGATCGATGAATCAAAATGCAACGGGTGAAATGTCGCTAGCACATCGAATTACAATTAAAAAACCATACAAAAAATAAATCTTAATACGAAATTGATTGAGACTTTGTAATTTTAATTTCTAAATAGACAAATGATTTTCAAATTAGGTTTTGACGTTTTTACTGCAAATGAAAAAAATTCCAATTTGAACACAGTAGAATAGAAGCAACGACGTCGTGACGTCGTGAGAAGTCGTTGGTGTGATTGCGACAGACTCATGTTCACGAGTCGTCGTCGGCCAAACAACTGTGGGATCGTTGGCGTTGAATGATTAGTATTCAGCGCCGATGAAATGAAGGGCCGAAGTCGCATCATCACGGCGACGCACTACGCATTGCGTCGTGCTCGGTTGAAGTTGTCAATGGACGCTGATTTGTTTTTTGTTTTTATTTGGTCCCCTTCACTTGGGAATTTTTTACTCGTTGGCTGTCTTCTTCGCACAACGGCAGCTCCTCTGAGCGAAATTCTTCGGAATGGTGACAGGTCTGTTCCTCGGTTTGTGTAATTATTTTGCAATTGTTGGTTTATTCATTGCTTTTAAATGGTTCTTTCAAGTTGTTTGTTTTTGTTGCTTGTCTGTTATTTTATTCCTTGCATTTGACCTACTTTACAACTACCTGTCATCATCATCATCATCGTCACCTTCATAAACGCCATGGCGTCCAGCGTCGTCGTTCTTGTTAAGAAATTGAAATGTAAAATCACAATTTTTGCCAACAACTCTGATTGATTGATTGATTAATTTATTGAATGTTCGTGTTAATTTTGAATGTGTGTGAGATAACAAAAAAAACAATAATATTCTGACAATTAAATTAAATAAGACTATTTTAATTTTATATTAAGAAATTTAAAGCAGATTCAACATTGTGATGTGGGCGGAAAAAAGAATGTGTTTTAATTTAATCATTTCAAATTGAATAATTGATTGAAACGTTTACTAACAAAAGCCAACAACAACAACAACAACAAACAATCAGAAACTACTCAATCAACATTCCATACAACGACTACACTCATTATAAACAACAACAACAACAACAACAGCAAGTGTAACGAATAAAAAAGCATTCGTCCGATCTCGCAATCACACAAATGAAGACATTAAAAACGACAACGACGAGGATTCGAGAATCACGAGGAATCAGGCAAACAACGAAAGAAACCACTCGAAACTTAACGACGAAGCAAGCTGTGTTTGCGGAACAAACGGAATGGGAATTTTCTTTTGTCAATTAAACTTTGAAATTGCATCCATCGCAACAACACCAACAACTAACAACATCCGGAGCAGCAAAAACAGCAGAAGCATCAGAGACCAGCAGCAGTAACAAGAAAAACTTTTATCAACTCTGAATGTAGGCGATGCTGCTGTCTCGCAGTGGCTGCCGTTTGCAGGAGAATCGTTGTCGGCTTCATTCGGCATTTGCGCCGCGGAGTTGCAATCGTTTTCTGAGCCGAAATCGACTCGCAATCGTCTTCATCGCCATTGACGTTGACGCTGCTGTCTACGTAGCAGTCGCAGTTGCGGAAAAAACAACTGAACAACTGAAGAATCAAATAAAAGAGCAACATTAACAGTTCTCGTTGAAGATCTTTGAGCAGAAAATAATTATACTAAAAACATAAATCGCGTGCCAAAGACAATGCTTTATTTAACTGCAAATTGATGGAGTTATAAGTGAGGAAAACATGACGCAGCTTCAGAAGAAGCTTCGTACATATACGAATAACAACTCCACAAATACAGTGTGATAGTGATAATCCTCCCATAGAGCAAAGAACAAGATGGAAATTATATTTGCAACAACACTACACACACGCAGACCAACAGAAGCACGCATAAATATCAATGGTAACAATAATAATAGAAACAACAACTAAACGTTTTCAATCACTTGTTGATGTTGTTTAATAGAGAAAAAAAAACTGCACTTGTGAATTTTCAGTTTTAATTGTAATAAACACGACCAGCAATAATAGCAACGAAATAGTTTTTTAGAAGAAGTAGTATTAAAGATTTCTATGAATGACAGGCTTTAAGATGTCCGAATTTGCTTTGTGTTCGTTCTCAGAGTTGCCAAACACGTGATTTATAATAAATATATCACTTTAATAGGTTTTCGAAAAGTTTCGCTACTAAATTTCGTAAAATATATGCTATAAAATGTTCTTTCAAAGCGCAATCATTTTCTATAATTTATTAGACGCGTTGGCAACTCCAAACACAGATGATTCGTTGCATATTTTCTAAGCCAATTAAAAGATGGATAACTTTTTTAATGTAACAAGTGGCAACGTCATGAACCGTTAGCGAAATGTAGTTGCCAACGAAGTTTTAGCTGCGCGAAGCCGAGCAACATCAACACAAAACTATCATCATAATCATCACCATCATCGTCATCGTCGTCATCGTTGTCGCCGTCGCCGTCGTCGTCACAACAGCAACAAGAAGAAATTAAGAAATGCAAAACTTGAAGGCTAACTACTTCGGACCACAGAAGGATCCACCACAGTCACACAACTCAACCGCATCCAGTTCTTGCCTACATGAATATTTATTTCCACCGTATGGATCGGAAGCTGCTGTTACGCCAACAACCACCCAACGGCGACAAGATGCCTTAATGACCAACTGATTGAGTTTTTTCATTGGCGGAATGACAGACTGACAGCTAAAGCTGACATTGGTGGAAGGTGTACAAGACGAAGGCGGAGAGGACTTGAAGTCCTTACAGTCAGAACAGTCGTCGTTCAGTAAATCAAAAGACGAAGCTTCAATACAGCATCCACTTTCTCTAAAGTCGAGCACGCGGCTGCCGGGCTTCCTTAGGTTGCTTTTTCATCAATATTCCGGGTCCATGCATAGTCAGGTGCGCCGTAGGTACGATATAAGATACTTTGTAATAGAACGTTTTAGCACGGAAAACGTCCACTGGACTGACAGCTTTTACATACTTCGAGGAGGATGCCTGCCGGCCACGAACCGGCCAAAAGCAGTCAACGGTTGATGAGGATATACATTGTTAGACGATGATTGACAGCCGTTGTATCACAGCCTAGACCAAGCAGCATTCACGTGTTGGCCGCGTTGCCAACTACAATCAACGAGGCTTAATTAAAAATTATTAAAAGATACTTCAAAGTTATTAAAAACATGTTTTATCTCTCTCTTTTTCTTTCAAACTTGATTTCTTATTAAATTTAAATGCAAAAATAAAAGCAATTTTTCACTCAGCACAATCTGAAGTATAGGAAAAAGATGAAATAGCGTCAGACGAGTGCTCACAAAGCTTAACTGCAGAAGAAGCGGTTAAAAGAGTATAATCACGTGATCGTCATCTGCAACACTTAATTGGAAACACTTGTTGCAGAGAAGAAGGAGCGAGATAAGACCTGTGCGTGATTTAAACAGCGAATTAAGATTCCAGTGCAACGACTACTCGTCACGACTTCGATTGAGTTGAATTAAATGAATGTCCTTGTAAGCGGACAACTCGGTCCAGCGGTCTATCGGTCCGTCATCGTGGCCCTCCAGACTATATATGGATTTGACTTCTACGTGTGATAGTTGTTTGCTGTTTTGAAGAGTTATTTTGTTTCGAAAAGCTTTTTTTCCTATTTTTTTAGCCTATTTTTTCCTAATCTTATCCTTATGGCATCAGACCTTTTTAAATATGAAATAATAAAAGAGTTACCGAACGCTACCAAGGAATTTCTCAACCAGAATCCTCTAGCGGTCTGAACCACAGTGTACAAATGCCAAATGGGCTCGATAGGGATAGCACAAAGGACAATTTGTAAAGCCAAAAATGACAGTTCAAGTTAATGAATGTGTTATAAAAAGGGAATTAAAGGAGATCGCGGTCAGTATCGAGTCCACTTGGTATATGGTTCAGACGAACCTATAGATCAGCATGATGTATAAAAGTTGCCTGTCTGTTACCTGTCAAATAAAAAATTTCTAACGTCATCTAGAAAAAAGTATGGATAATTCAAAACCGAACAACATGGAATTCCAAAGACTTCTTCTGCTGTTTTTATTGGCCAGCATAGTTTTATCGACGTCGAAGGGAAGAGAGGTTTACAAGCCGAAAACGAGTGAATTGGCTGTGAAGTTGATGAAGCTTCTCAATAACGGCGGAGGTGAAGTCCCTGATAATGGTAAAAGTGAAGATAATGACGACGATGATGATGATGATGGTGATGGCGGTGATGGCGGTGATGGCGGTGATGGCGGTGATGGCGGTGATGGCGGTGATGGCGGTGATGGCGGTGATGGCGATGATGGCGGTGATGGCGGTGACAATGGCGGTGACAATGGCGGTGACAATGGCGGTGACAATGGCGGTGACGATGGCGGCGATGGTGAAGGTGATGCTGATGACGGCAGAAGTGATGCTGATGACGGCAGAAGTGATGCTGATGACCGCAGAAGTGATGCTGATGACGGCGCTGCCGACGGCGGTTACGGAGATAATGGCAACGACGGCGATGACGGTGATGGTTATGGTGACGGCCACGGCGACGGCGACGGCGACGGCGACGGTGATGGCGACGGCGACGAACATAAAGGTGATGGAGATTATGATTACACCGATGATCCCGACGACTACGAGGTAGAAGAAGAAGAAGACCGATGCGATTTCCTGTTACACGATCACCTGATCTTAATCTGTAGCGGTCTTTACCCGCGGTCACTAAGTGTAAAATACCGAGATAGGTTAATTTCAGCCAATGAACCGTACGCCATTTTTACGCTTGCGAACGAACCATCGTCCTACTTCGTGTCGCACAAGTTGTCCGAGCTGAATCAGTGCACCACTTTCGTTTACGATAACGTCACGAACGCCCAATGCAACGTACTCACTAGTAAAGAACCATTGAGGCTTTTGGAGGCTAAAGTCTACTGTTTTCCGTTTCACTTGACACTAGGTGATGACTTGATGGATACTTGTTTAACCACGGCCGGTCAGCCCAAGATTCGCCCGAGCAGCAAGCGCGTGGCAATGCACTACACTTTAAAAACCAGGCTGTCACGTGGTTACAGAATCGTCGCCATGGACAAGAGCTCGAAGCAACTCTTGTTGATTGCATTAGTGATCTTCTATGCACTTTGTTTATAGTGTCTTTGTTTGTACTTTGTTTGAGAAAAATAAATAGTATTTCGACTTTACTCTGGTTGTATTTTTCCATTAGTGGGGCACAGACCTATGCAGATGGCGCATACGGTCTTACAAACCGCAACTGCCTAGAAACAATTTGTTCGGCAAATTGTGACGGAATTTATTTCCGGGCACGATCCACGGCAGTTATTTATTTGACGCCAATAATTCTCGTTTTATTGCACCTGGTATGCACACACCTTTCAGCATCTAGGGCCGATAATCTAGCTCCCCTCGCTTAAAATGTTTTATATACCATCTATTGAGATAAAAACAGTTAATACAGTCTAATATTTCTATATTTAGTACAGTCAGTTATTCCTTACACATTTTAGCTGGCTCTTTTATTTTGGAGATATTTCGAATATATTTTTTAAAAAAAATATATGTTTTTTTTCAAATTCCAGGCGAACTGTTTCGGAACTATTTTATCAAACTGATTTTGTAACAATTGACTTCTATGATATTGTTTTTTTAGGTTAGAAAAAGTTGGGATAATTATTATACAACAGCAAACAATAGCAAAATAATAGTGGTAGTTATCATCAAGCGTTAAATTTAATAACGTTTAATAACAGGAGCCAAAGAATGAAGGCATTCCCACGATATTTAAAGTTTCTAAATTCAATATGTACACATAAAATTACAGCCATTGATGTAAAGTTCATAATCAGCTTGGTTTGGACGTAGTGACGAATGTCTGAGTTAAATTTCAATGTAATTTGAGTTGAAACGCTGTACAATGGTCAAAGGTATTAATGTATGTTTTAAAACTAATAGAATGTGCATGGATTTTCTAGTATTCAACTGAAGCATCCATACACTATAGTGAAAACTTATGAGCCATTCATCTGACGGCAACTATTTCCTAAATTATCAATGGTAAGCAATAACAAAGAAGCGATCGTGTAGCGGATCCTTCACACCAACCGCTTTGAGTGGAGATTGAGGTACTGAGAGACGAGATTCAAAATCTTTGTTCAAAAAGGAACGGAAAATATCAGTGGGAGAGAAGAGAGAGAGAGAGAGAGAGAGAGAGAGAGAGAGAGAGAGAGAGAGAGAGAGAGAGAGAGAGAGAGAGAGAGAGAGAGAGAGAGAGAGAGAGTGAAAGAGAGATGGAGTGGAAAAGGAAGTGGAACGATTGTTGGAAAAAATAGCCAGAAAGAAACCAACGATCGAACCAGGAATGGTCAACAAAATCTTAACAAAATTCAAATTTTGCAAAAATAACGAAAGAACACACACACATTAATTAAAAAAGCAGAAAAAGCAGAAGGACCACCGAATATATCTCTGCCAAGCTATCAAATATCATGAGAGTTGGGTGCGTGTGACTTGATAGAAGTGCGTAAAGAATTTCGATTGGGTACGAAGAGCTCCGTTTGCTGCTTCTGCCACGAATTCTTCTTCCTATTCTCCTTGTGTAGGAGTGTGCAGGATGCGTGAAGATCAGCTTGTCTTGGTTTTGTTATTTTCTTATAGAAATCTATGATTTTTCATATATTTTTGTCGCGTCGGCAAATAAATGGCGATGCTGCTGCTGCTGCTGCCGCTGATGTTGTTGTTGTGTGATCAACGCAGGATGTGCGATCGTGGGAAACGCTTCACACAGACTCACAGTTCGCGTCGGCACAGCAAACATTGCCGACAGAAAAGGTGCAACGAACCTTTTTTGCCTCTTTATTTTCCTTTTTGCATGCAGCGGAAAACTCATTCAACGGAAAACTGCACAAATTTAAGAACTTAAGTTATAAGAACTCATATAAAAGATTTTCTATAAATTATGATAAATTCTATAAGATGCTATACGAAAGTTATACGTGGGCAATTCCAGCGCCGATTATGTTCCTTTTTCTCCATTTTTTTTTTACCAGTAAAGTTTAAACGAAATACTACATGCATATACATTAAATAAATAGAAATTGTATTCTTTCTATTTTCAAGTTTCACCGAACCGGATGTGCTTATTATGCATATTCTTTTCAGTGTTTCAGAAGTCGCCAACGACGTCGCCGGTATCGTTATCAATGACTTCAAGAACGCGTGTGTTGCATATAAATACAGAGAATTTATTGCTGTTAATTACCTGTGTCGTTGTTGTTGTTGCTGTCGATACTTAGCAATCAACACTTTTGTCTTAAGTATCAATCACAAATTGTCATCGGAATCGGAAGCCGCCGCAATCGCGTCCGTGGCCCATTTGCGAGTTTCTAAGCTTCCTGGAACATTGAGTTATTGTTGCTGTTGTTAATTTTATTAGCATCCTGTGGACACTACTTTGTGTTGTTGTTATGATAAAACAGCAACTAGGAAAACAACTTCTTCAATGGACATTTAAATACTTTTAATGTGCAAATGTTTATTAAAGTAGAGTAAATTTAATCTGTGACACCCTTTAATTATCCTCTATCCTGTAGTTCAGCATTATGTTTATTAAGTGCCTAATATAATAACTGATTTATTTCAAGGAATCGTTTTTTAGAGACGCATTTTGGAAGATTTTCAATGAGCAAAAACTTTTACTAAACTCATTTATTTTCTTTAAATTCTTCCATAGTGTTAATCTCTATTTCCGAAATCGCCATATTTGATTATAACAAATTAAAATTCCTCAAATATAAAAAATAAAGTTAAATCATTGTTTTTAAATAAACTTTAAATGCGTTTTTTCCTTAATGCTCTTCGAATTCTTCGGGAATATATTAAAGCAAATACCAACACGAAGTGTTACAGAAACCCAACAACAACAACACAAAACCGCATTTTAAATTTAAAAATTACAGTTTTAAAATAAACTCGCTCATAACTCCGGATCAAGTAACTTAAAGTAATAAATTCTGAGATAACGAGCTTTTTATTGAGATGTAAAGACAAAACGAGGCGGGAAAGAAAACTAGGAGAAGGTGGAAATGTTGTACCATAAATAAGCCTACATAAGATGAGCATCGATGGTCATTTGCATGTAAAACAGCGATGTTGTCAGGCGATATACAGCCTACAAAAAAGTCGAGCGGAAGCACCTTTTCATAGACTCTCGTAGAGAGACGCACTTTTCATTGACCATCATCCATTGACCAGCATCAATGACCATTGATTCATAGCATTCTTTTCCTTCAGCATCGATTTCGACCCTTTTTTTGGAGAATTTCTATCGACTTATCACACACGATGGACCGTTATTATTGTCATGTTCATATTGAGAATCTTTGAAACCTTGTTACTTGGCGATATATTAAATTTTCCTCAAATATTCTACATAAATTAAGGCATAGCTAAAAGAACTATGTCTTTAAGGTGTTAAAAAACCGGTAATGTTCTTTCCGTGAAATAATTTGTAAGGTTTTCACTGTTAAACTTTCCACAAAGCAACTCTTCGGATATGCATTAATTAAATTGGTAATTTCCAATTTTAGAAAATTTCATTTACAGATGTTACAAAATCCATTCATCTACCAAGCCAACTGCAAACATTTGCACACTAGACCTCTAGTAACATTTCTGCGCTGAATTTTGAAAATGTGTAACCTCTTTGAAGGACTATACTATAAGTTCTTCCATGAAATATTATACCGAGATTTCTGGCAAGACTTTTACATGAACGTCTATTAAGAGTTAAACAGCAACTTATATTAATAACTGTCCTGAAAATATTATGGAACAGAGAACTATAGAAAAAGTTTTAGATGGAAACGTATGGCGGACGCTGGGACTCGACACTTTTACTAGTAACTCTTTGCATGAATTCGACAAACTGGAGAAACGTTGAATAGTTTTACTATCAGCTCTGAAAACTTATAACAAAATAAAAAATATTTTTTAATAGACTGCGGACTTATATTCCATAAATCTCTCCGTTTAGTCTACTGTATAGACTCCTTTTTAGTATGTCGTCCATAGCGCACTCAGAAACTGTCTATGTGAGAGCTTAAGTCCTCTGTAAAATAGGTTTCATACACCTGTCGTCTCAAATTTTTGTATTGGTTTGGACAGTGGAATTGATGTCAAACTCGTCTGATGATATCTCAAGAATATGTGATCCAAAGGAAAGAGCCATAAATGTGACAGCCACTAACAAATTGGGTCACTTCGGACATCATTACCAACAAACGTATTGAACCATTACTAAAGAGTATATTTATTTGGATGCTTTTCAAGCAGACTGCCGCCTTCCCTCGCCAACCTCCCGCACTGGACCCTCCTCCATCTAATTCCAAAGAAAGGCAAAAAGGAAATTAGAAGAAACCAAATTGGCTTTCATTACCCCATTTCGAACTTAACGGGCAGCTGCTTGCAATGATTACAGCCACGCTACTTCAAGCCTGAACATTTGACGTAGTCTCCAAAGACGCACTGACTGCCGACGAAGTGTTCTGTAACTCGGCATTGTTATTAGATGTTGCCACAGCACGTGCTCCGTTCTAGACATGAATTATATACGAAAACAATAATTAAGCGTTTGCCAGGCGATGCGTTGTACGAAGCTTCTCTCGGCGCGTTTCGTTCCTCGATCGGTGTTCCTCGAAGCTGTCAAAAACATGCCTCAAGAAAGCACTGCAGTGGCTCTTCGTCCGCTCTCCTCGCCGCTTATATTTTAAACTAAACATAATTTCACTCGCTTCCGCTTTTCGCTTGACTGATTTTTTATTTTACTTGCTTCAAGTCTTCATTTTTCTTGAATGTATGTACAGACACAATATGTACATTATTAAGCGTTTGTTTCTATTCTGTTCTTTTATATCTCATCATTATTAAAGCATAAGCACGTTATTTCTATTAACTACCATTCATTAAAAATGTGTTTTATTGGTGAGGTTATTATTATTATTCCTCTTTGAGTTGTAGTTGTAGCTCGCTTTTTACATTAAATTGCTATTTTTCGCGTTAATTGCTTTTATCATAATCACATCTTCACGATGTATTTCCAAGATCTACTAGACATGTATTTAAAGCTGAAGAAACAATTTAAGATATATCAAAATATCTTAAAACAGATTTTAATTAATCGATTTCACAATTTTAGCCACAATAAATCCACAGTAAACCGAAGAAGAGCAAAGAAAATGTCGAAATCGAATAAAAATTTGTCTTAATACTTCGATTTGATGCCTTGATACAGCGAGAAGCGACCTTCTACGAGAGCCTAATTTTATACCCATTTATGACCCACTTTCAAGGGGGGAGAAAGGTAAACAAACGATCCGAATAACACATCAAACGACACCACGATTATTGAAAGAAAACTGAATTTATTCATACTCGAACAAGAATATATATGTATTTACATATACAAGAATATATATGCACAATACAAGACCAAACAAACAAAATTCTACCACGCTTCATAAATTAATCCTTGTAAATGTCACAAAGTGTCAACAAATAATCCGATAAACACCGTTAAGATTAAAAAGTAGCCGGCGACGACGCTTTTTTGTCGTTAATGAACAGCTCAAACGAATCTCAAAGGAATGAAACTAGACACGAAAACGGAACACAGCGGAGCCCACAGCTGATAGCAAATGGACAAATAAATGTGTTTCAAATGATTCATAGATTATATTCCATGCTCTAGAGACAGTTCAATAGCTTTTGAAGTTAGTTCAAATCGAATATCGAGAGACGTGAGATTTTATCGATTGGGATATTCGATTTCTTCGGTTCTTGAAAATTTTGATGATTTAATAACCCGCATCGTTTTGCATTTAAGAAGAATTTATCCAAAATATTTATGATTAATTTCTTTATTCTTCAATGTAAATTGGATTATAAAAATTAGATTCAAAAAATAGGGAACCTCGAAATTTCGTGAACTTATTTTTAAATATTTTTGCTGTTTTTTCGTAAATCATATTTTTTTCTTTTTTGCAATTTATTAAAAGCCTCTACCAATCGAATTCGAAATGTTTGTTGGCTGTTTATTGTTGTTGTTGCTGTTGCTGCTGATGTAATTGTCGGTAATAATCGTTTCTAAACTGCTTTGATCTTCATGTTAGTGATTTTTGCTGGTGCGGCGCCGATTCCAACGGCGATGCGTTTTTCTTTCTCTTCTCTTGGACAATTTTTTATTGTTTGTTGTTCTTTCAAAATAACTTCTAAACGGTTCTTTTGTGCACCAGTAAACGTTGCTTTTGCACCTGTATTTATGGGTATGTGAGTGTTCTATCTTTTTCTTTTTAATAATATGAAGACCTGTTATTATGATCGATTTCTTTATACTATGTACTCACTCAGTCTCTCTTTTACTGCAGCCGCTTTTCTATTTCTTCAAGTTTTTCTTCGCTTTGGGGCTGTTCAAAGGATCACACAAGTTTTTGGTTTAAACAATATGTTGTTTATATTATATTCTTTATTGTTTTTTGCCTTTGCTGCGAACATATTTGTCTATTCCACTTTTCCAATTAAAAGGCTGCATTCATTAATTGCGGAATTTCAATTTGAAAATCGATTTTCATTGACTATAATTACAGCGTCACGATGCGCGTTGATTGCGTTCTTTGCGTTGGTTGCAATCGTTTTGAGCTCTAATGAATGCGTGACGTGTCGATGGTGATCGATATACGAGCAAATAATGCATTTTTCATTGTGCGATTAAATTTGAACTGACTTTAAATGAATTCAGTTTTATACAATATTCCAAAAAAATTGAAGAGGTTGAAAGCACAAGACAAAGTGAAAACGAGATTAGATTAAATTAAGGACTAAATCAAGAAATCTTTCTAAAAATATTCACTTTACTTAAAACTTGGAGTTCTTCTTCTTAATGATAATCTCATCGTTAAAAGCTCTAAGATCTCAAATGAATCTATTTTATTGTTAAAATGGAATTGAAGAGCGAAGTAATAAAAAAGAAAATTTTAATTTATTTGAAATGAAATCAGAGTCTCAGCCACGATTTCATTCAAGCTCCATTCGCACAGCAAACACTCAGAACTGCTCGAAAACACTCACCAGACGAGGATTGCATTTCGCTTTATGTTGCACTTTAATTTTATGATGCTTTTTTGTGCTTTAAAAAATCATAAGCTTTTATTGTGATTTTTCATAATTTTTTTGGTTGGCTTTCCTGCCTCTGCGCGTCCCGTCTTCAGGTCCACGCATCAGCTTCAGGTTCTTCACAGCGCCGCGCTTGCAAAAACGCACATGATGATTTGTTGTTGTTTTGGTTGATTCTGTTGTAATGTGCATTCACTTTTCTCTCCTTCAGTTCCCCTCTGCCGTTCTTCTTCTTGGGAAAAAGAGCGACGGACGTCGGTCGATGGATATTTTCGATTCTTAACAAATGTGCTGAAAATTAATTGCCTAAAAAAGAAAAGCTACGTTAAAACCGAGGATCGTGCGAAGCACATTCGATGCGTACGTCTGTCTGATTGTTAGTCCGTCTGTCTGATTGTTTGTCCGTCTGTCCATTTGCTAATTGTTCATCCATTTATCAGCTGATTGCCAGATACACTCAACAAAATCATGGAGAGTTCTAGTGATTCTAAGGACGAAAAACAAACTTAAAAAATGTGGAGTTAAATGAACGAAATTAACAAACTAAATGAACATTGAACTTACAATTGATTAATTAATTATTTAAGTAAAGTCCTACTGTATCCACTTAAGAAGAAAAATAAACTAAATGAACCCTCAAAATGAATGAATGAATGAGTTGAGTGAAGCCAGGTGAACTGAATAAAGCTGGTGAAGCAGATAGGTCAAGTGTACCCTGTGGAAGATACACCCAATACTAAGAACTTTATGAAGAGAATAACCAACATTTTCTTAAGAACCAAACCGTGTCGAGATCTAAAAATGATCATGTCACATTTTAATTCGCACTTCGTCAAATTCTTCTTTAGTTTTTTCTATTATTTCATTGACTTATTTTTCGACTTACTTAATCCTCAACAAAATCATAGCCACTAGATAATACTTGGAGGTCTGCAGTAATTTTATTTGTATGCGTCTGAGGTGCGTTTTTCCCGCAATCGTCAGTTTCTGGCGCCTTTTGACTTTCTGCGAGTGCGCTGCACGCATACAAAATGCGTTTTGCAGAAATTTCCTTATTTAATAACGGTCAATTGATTGTGAATTCTTTGAGCTTCGCTTGGAATTGGTTGTATCTTGGCATCTGAAAACTGAATCGCTAAAAGAAAGATTGTCAAATAGACTTCAAAAATAAATAGGCAAACTTACAAATAAACATCCAACGATTGCACATTTTAACATATTCTATCGATGTTATTGCTTAAGTTGAGGCTTGAAGCATCTACGAAGCATAGCTCATCCGAATGACCTCTAAAACTGTGATGAATAAAAAGAAAAGAGTTCTTGCACTTTAGTAATATCAGTTCTACAGTACATGATGCCTGAAATTTGCACAGGTTGTGACCTAAGATTCTTCTTTTGTTGTCAACATGTGTAAAGCTCTTCCCACCTCAGTTCGAGTTCCTAGTCTCTAACTTGTCTTTTACTAGACTGAAGTAACTAGAACTGTGCTTTTAAGCCTGATCTCTACATCTTAAATTAGCCGTGGACCTGTCCTTAGCCTTGGCCTTCGTTTTGAAACGCCTTTGTTACTTCCTTGTATACGTAGTAAATACAAGAAAGTATTGTAATCATGAAAAATTTCGATATTGAGATTTTGATGGTAACACACATTTTGACCATCGCGGAGTCCATTTTGACTAGTTTGGTTGTGACGTGTGTACGTATGTACGTATGTACGTATGTACGTATGTACGTATGTACGTCTGTACGTATGTACGTATCCTCAATAACTTAAAAACGGAGAATCGTAGAAACTTGAAATTTGGTATTTGAGACTCTTATAAGACCTAGTTGTGCACCTCCCTTTTTGGATGCAATCGGTTGCGCGAAAAGGACACTTCCCATATAGTTTTTTTCAAATTTCATACATTACTCAAAAACAAACACTCCTAGAAAGTATATTGGGCCTTACAAAAGACACAATCGCACCAAAAGGACTCTTCGCCAAAGGAACACGAAGCATGCATTATCCGAATTACATAAATGATAATGATAAATGAATGTTATGCTGCTATATCTTTTACAAAAATTGGTTGTACCCTTACAGAACTAAACAGGGAAATCAAAATTACTACGATTGATAGTTAAAGCTGTGTGGAAACTAATTTGTACTTCCTTGTTTTTACTTACTACTATTTAAATTATTTAAATTAAGAGAAGCCTATGAAATTTTTTTCATTATGGAAGTAAAAATATTTAAAATTTTTAAAACTTCAATTTTAAAATATAAATAAAATATATCAACCACTCTTGAAATAAAACCATACAATTGCCGTCATACAAGGAAGTTATGTGTTGCCCACATCAGATATTTTTTTGTGGTAGTAGTATTATTGGTCTTGTTTGCGACCATTAAATAATCGTTACGGCTTGGTATGGCTTTGGTCTTCAAGGTCTTCTAAGAACCTTTTGCTTATCAATGTTCTGTTCTTTTTCTTCTTGGGCTTGGTCTGCATGCTATTCCTGATCCTTGTCTTATATGGTGGTCTTGCTCTGATCTGGACCAAGAGCAAATTGTCTTGGTCCTCCTTATAATCTGGCTGTTCATCCCTCTCTTCTACTAATCGTGGACTTCATCATACCGTTAGTCCGCATCAGGTTTCAAATCTCTGTCATCGCTATAGTCTTTGTCTTTATTTTAGAGTTCGTTTCAGTCTTCATCTTGTGTCTCTCCTCTCTTAAGCCTTTCATATGTCTCACATGATTCGTTGCCTTTGCCCTGCGTTATTGTCATCGTCTCTACCGTCTGTCAACTGTTCTGCTTATTAATTTGCGTCACCGTTTCAGACTTTTTCAAATATTGATTGAGTGCGGCGACGTTGTGCGATTGACGCAACAATAGTGAACACAAAACGAAATATTTAAAAATCAATAAGAAATTGAATATTCATTTGAATTCCGACAAAAGGCATTCTTAAGGAAGGCACACAAATCACTGAAAAGTTGTTTAGACTTTTGACGGCTTTTCTATAGACTTGTTTGTGCCTTGTTTTCAGGTGCAACTACAGCGATGATGATGACGATTATCATGACAATGGTGATGCACACCTTTTCGTATAATTTTTCTGAGTGTTGTTGTTGCCTGCCGATGCCTCTACGGCGCGCAGCCTGCATTCGTGCGTCGCACAAGCCACCGCCTCTTGTCATGTTCCTTGCAACGCTGCATGTGGCAGATAGATGCCGCCGCCGTCGTCGCCACCCTCCGAGGCAGTAGTCAAGTGCGGGTGATTCTAATGACAAAGCGTGGTGCGGTTTGTTGCTGAAATTCCGCTGCTCGCACGCTTCAGGAATTTTCGACTCTTTGTGTGACTTTTGGGCCACCCGCGGCGTCTTGACTACAAGTAAATAACAGGTTTTCTCCTCAAAATGGGTCAGAGGAAAGAAGAAGATTGTTTATGGTTCTTAGTTTGATATTAGAACAACGGATCTTGATGGACGAGGGTGTGAGGATAGCTGAAGGTGACTAAGGATTATGGTTAAAATATTGAAAGATTTTCGATCGCATCGAAACTTTATCGTATCTCAGCTCACCTCAACTCATCGATCATGTCTCATCACACCTCTTCTTTCCTTGTAATATACATTGAATATGAGATGAAAGACTATTCATCATTATTATTCACTATACAGAGGTTATTCTCGATGCTGACAGCCTTCTCCTTTCTCGTTCTTATTTTCAGTATTCTCCTTTTTCTTTTCGCTAAACTCCTACTTCCGTTATGTGTAAAGATGCTAAGAAAAGTGCAAATCATACGAAAAACGTGAGCAAAAAATAAAATCACATTAGAAAAGTAATAAATAATTAGCTTTAAGAGTTTCTTCTTCATTTCATAACTCGGCGCTTTGCGCAATAATAAACCACAGAAAAACCATAACAAAACAAAAAAGTGCTGAAGATCGTATGAGAAACAAACTTAAGATTGGTTTCCCATGCATTAGAATCAAATTAAAAACTCAGAAAAAGCTGTTAAAATTACGAGAGTCGAAAGAAAAACAAATCAAAATAATCGAGGGAAGACCGGAGGTTTAATATGAACATATAAAAAATAAAAGAAATTATTTCAAAATGAGAGAAACAAAAGAATGTGGAATACATAAGGAAAAAACATTAATAAGCGCATAAAAATTTATTACAAAGTTTCTAAAAAACACCTTTGTATAAAAATGTTAATAGTCAATTTTTGTTTAACTTGGATATCGTTATCAATATATAACTTATCAATAATTCCCCCTAGCATTTTCTGAGCTGTGTACTTTCCCATGGCAAAGTTCCTCTTTCGCGATCTACGAAGCAAGCTTCAGAAAGAAGAACAACTGATCGAGAATGAGTAAATGTAAGATGAGGAATGATCTAATCCCTGATTCCTTGCTCATGATCACGGTTAAATAACAGATTAATGCAAAAAAGCAACGATACTTCCTTGAATAATGTGCCTATTATTCAAGACTTTCATTAAATGGCAGTGGAAATTTTGGTTCCTTGATATTTCCACCTTGTATTTTGGTTGAAAACATATCCGCTTTCCATCATTTAATTAGGATGCGTCTTATTCCTCCACGTTAATGAATTAAATTCTAATCACTTCCGATGTTTATCATCCCAGAACACATCTGCCCATCAAATGAATGAAATGGAAATCTAGGAAAATCGGCGAAGCGATGGGATTAAGCAAATATTTGTTTGCCAAGCCACGGAAACAGGATTTCATAGACATTGTTAAGGACACACCTCGATTTTAATACGGATCCTTCGAGCGCTGAATTCCTTTTGATTAAAAACGTGAGGGAGTCCCTTGAATGCGGTAATAGTTTTTGTCTTCTGTTCAGTTGAAGGTGTAGCAGAAGATGGTGCCAAGGATAAAATATTGAATTTCATAGCTGGCGATGGAGACGGGGGCGAATGCGTGAGCCGCACCTGTGTTGGTTTCCCACGATCACCGGCGGTCCTCAGCTGAATGAATGCGCCTGAATATGAACGTGTTAAAAAGCCAAAAGATCGTAAAGGAGCGAGAAGAAGGAACAGCGAAAAACATGCAGAGAAAAGCAGATAAAACCCGAGGAAAAATAGCAAACAGTTTCAACGACCTCTTGCAAAAAGGACAAAACTAGAAGGGGATGGGAAAAGGGACAATAAAAAGGGGAAATCCTTTCAATATTCGTACACAACTTTCATTCATCAAAGCACCAGGCGACGAAAATCTTCGAATCGGCCTTCAACTTTTGTGTGTTAAGCGACAAGTGGCACTTTTAAAAGAAAACACATTTTTTTTATCACAGTTTTGAATTGTTGCCGACCGACAGAAGAAATCCAGTCCAGTGACAGTTTTTTGACAGACATCGGAAAGGGTTGCATTCTAAATCCTTTCTTTGATATCCGATTGTCTATCCGTGTCTTTGTTATCCTCGTTCCCCCTTCAGAATTTTTTTACATTTTATCTGTTTTTATCGTTTTACTTTGTGTTGCTCTCTTCGTGTTCATGTTCATTGTGTTCATTGTTAATTTACTTTGCTTTCAATGCAATCAGTTTTATAGTCGCTAATCAGAGACTTTTCAAAAATTCTCACCTTCAAGCGATAAATTAAACACTTGTTTATAAAACTGTTTGTTGTTGTTGTGAAGTTTTAAAGTTGTTGTTATTCACGTCTCTAACAGAAGAGGAATGAGATTAAAATCTAGCGTGAGAACTTTTCGAAAACATCGTTTTTAGAATCTATTTTACAGCAGGCGGATGTAGAAAAGCGGATGTAAAATTTTGCGGTTTTTATTCCCAATTAAATCTACCTTTCACTAAACCTTTTAAGCAACCATTTATAGGGAATCCTTTCTGCATATTCTATCTGATCTGAATTGAAGATTCGGGGATTCGTACCTTTCGAGTCTGCTTAGAAATAAGAAGTCACAGGTTGCGGTTTGGTTCATATCTAACCAGACTGATGTTCGGCCTCTTATCAGATCGCTCTGTAGATTGCTTCGGTTAATTTGTATTCCAATCTGAAAACTGCAAATAACACAATCGTTGTTATTCGCGCTATGAACACGCGAAACATACTAATACCTTCGGCATGTTCGAATTCGTTAATTTAATTCACGAATGGGATTCACAATCACTCCATTCGTGTTAGTGTTATTCGTGTATTGTGCTGACTCGTTATTAGATGTTTGTGAATGATTCGAAAGTGCGTTCAATCGCATTCGTTGCGGTTCTCTGTTTCCAAACAAGATCAAGATCAAAGTACATCGACTTGACACTTCTTCGAAATATGTCTTAATCCTTGTAGCGTTTTATAATTTTCCACAACAATCTCACTTCTTGAAGTCGAATGGAATTTCTTCAAAATTATGAGGGTAAATGGAAAGTGCGCTGAAAATATTTGCTGCTGTTTGTATTGCAAATGCTTTTTTAATGCAGTTGATGGTGGTTCTTTTGTTGTTGTTGGCTGCTCTGATGGTGTTTTCGAAATCCATAAATCACTCGACAATTAATGAATGAATGAAATAAAAAGTAAACACGAAACATCAAAAGCTAAAAGCTGAAAGAAAGAGGGAGAGAAAACGAAGCGATCAATCAGCTGCGATCGGAAGCGGGAATTTCTGACAGCAACATTCGAAACGCGGGCGCAATCAAGCGACAGCAACGAGTAAATGCAACGAAAAGCAACTAAAAGAAGAGTTGATGTTTCTTTAATTGTTGTTGCTGTTTATTGATGATGTGGGTGCTGAAGCACAGCATTTGCACCGTCGATGCTCCTGCGTTTTGCATAAATTTGACTGCCAGAACGCGATGTTGCTGACGTTTATCGGTTGCTGCTGTCGCTTGCTTTTTTCTAAGTCTTCGCTGACGTTTATCGGTTGCTGCTGTCGCTTGCTTTTTTCTAAGTCTTCGCTGGCGTTAAGTGCTTCGGTTTTCCAATTGCTGCTGGTTGATGATGGGGCTGCTTTTAAGAATGCATAACAACGACTAAAATAAACGTTGCTGCTTCAATTGCTGTTGTTGTTGCTTTAGTTTTACCTTTTAAAACCTGTACTAAAATTCCAACGCATCGCACAATTTGCGGCGACGCATCGCGACGCTTCTAATATTTAAAATCGCTCGCATTCGTGCACTCACTCGCATATCTAATAAATGAAACACAAACTACTGAAGGCTGTCTCTTTTCCGCGTCTGTTTTTCTTGTCGGTTGTTGGGAAATTTGCTTTTCCTTTATTAATACCGTCTGCCTATCGCTTTTGTTGCTAGTTGACTTGTTGCCTTGCTGCCCTAGTGCTCCATACACACATACAAACTCACACACACGCAGACTTCACTATAGAAACATTTCCATGCATCTCGCTCGTAGGTCCAAACAAAAACAGACGAGAGTCGCGGGAGCGGAATGCAGTCGTCTGTCGCAGTCGCGTAGCTGCCGAGTTGTCGCTTCTTTTCTTTTCTTTTACATTTACTTTTAACGAAGCAACCACTTTACGTTGGCTGGTAATTTTATTACGTCGTCGTTGATATCATTGAGGATGTTGTTGTTGCCGAACGCAGGTTCTTCCATTTGGACGGCAAAAGGGGAAAATCTACTGGAAAATTGTTATCAGATCGTTGTTGTTGTTGTTGCTGTTGTTGTTCTTGCGGCAAGCGTGTATGTGTGCATTTGTTTGTATGGGTGTTCTTATAAAAGGCGCAGCTTGAACTCACTCGAACCGGTTGATTTTTCGCACTTCATCATCCACACACACACATCCACGCACGGACACAAGGATGAGAAGGAATTTTTAATTAAATAAGAACAACAACAACACGAGCAAGAAGACGAAGAAGAAGAGGAAAACCACAAAACACATTGAATGCAACGCCGCGTCTAGAATGATTTGTTGGAATTGCTTTGACCTACTTAGGAAAGACCTTGTTGTTGTTATTCCTTTACAAGAAGGAGTACAGACTGTCGTGTAATGACCACCGCCCCAAGGCAGGCGTGGTTCTCCTCACCCATTCTAATATAAATCGTACCTCCCAAACGGGGAAACACTTCCAGTTGATTTTAGGATCGAGTATATCGGAGTATCAAGGTGACGTGCTTAGGCTAATGCAATCCTGCTGTTGCAAATGCAGCAACTTTGGTCATATTCGAACATCGATGAGGATCTCCATGTCATCTTCCCCTAGTGTTCTACTATATTTACGGACGGATTCCAAATGGTATCGGAAAAACTCGGGAAGTCCGCAGAACCTTCGAGGATCTAGATATCTCGCCGAACATATGGCTAGCAATTCTATCCGACAACCAAGCAACACTTTTATTGATGTGAAGTATAAATGCTCTTTCAGCTTCCCGTACATACTGTCGTCCCGTTCAGCAGGTGATAATGGACTTCGGAAATCACTTCTCTGATTTTGCTTCTGCAAGACTTAGTGGATTATGAACTTGCAGAATATGCTATCTACCATGATTCCATAGAAGAATTTTTACATGTCTTCTTTCCAGCGCCAGGAAGGACGATTTTAGACTAATTGCCTTGCGGACTAGTCACTTGCTAATAGGGAAGCAGGGAAGGAATATAGGCCGCAACTACAATTTAGTCTGCCACAGATTTATAGAGGTTGTAATGAGGAGGAAACGATGGAGCAGTATCTATGCAGTATTATTTAGCTGCATTATCTAGCCGCAGATCGACCGTCCTCGGGAAACCCTTTTTCGACAAGCCGAAGTAATCTAGCACAATTAAAAGTGGACAGAATTTTCCAGTTTTTATAAAAAAAACAGTTTTGGGGCTTAAAACTCCAGGGGTTGTGGACAGCATCCGAACAAACTAACTAAAAACTTTTAAGATATGTTTTGAGATATATAAGTGATTTAAATCATAGTAGGTCTAGTTTTAATAGGAATATCACACACGACCTACACTTACTGGCTTCACGCTCCTCACTAATTCAGAATTAACGCAGGAAAAGGACTTATTGGAGGACAATAATACGTCGCTAAATACAAAAATTTATCCATTTAAAAGTATCGTCTTGATTTCAGATTTAAATAATTTTTAATATAGAATCATTTTTTAATTTAGAATTCATTGTAATATTAAAAATTCATATTTTACCTATTTTTAAGTCCGTATTGAAAGAATGTGTTACCTGAGATAATGTTAAGCAGCAATAAGTTGAATGTTGGATATAAGGCTAAGAACCTTGCTTTATTAGTGATAAAAAAAATATACATGTCTTTGAGAAATTGAAAAAGATCACTGTACTTTGTTCGCGTGACAACACGAAAACTTTTAGGCAAACAAATGATTTATAATTCATTTAAAAACTCGATCGAGCATTTAATAATGTTACTCGTTATATCGCAGGATTGCATAGGTTCGATACAACCTCTCATTGTGGATTAAACTACTGTTTAACGGCCACATCCGGATAATCCTGTAATCTGTCTATGGATTATAAATGATTTATTGTTATATAATCTACTCAGTGGCAAGAGTAGATATCAGTGCGCAGATGTAGCTGGTTTAGTTATTTGGAAGCCAGAAATTGTTTGGCGACATATTTCTTTGCTAATTTCAATCGATGTACATTGGCAAGGAATCAACTCGATCCAATTATGGAATTCATTACTAGCTTATATCAAGCGAAATACTAAAAAAGGCACTCCAATATTAGTCTTTCAATACTTCTTATAACTACTACCTCATTTCGCAAACCTTGCTTCTTTTTCTTATTGTTTGACTTCTTGTTTTTATTGTTGTTTGATGTTTTTAATTAAGTTCTTAATTTGTATGAAAAATTATGAATGTAAAAGAAAATTTGTCACTTTTATGCAAAAATATTATCCCAAAATTATTTATTGATATTTATTTGTTTATTATATGATATTGCTTACTATATTTCCTCATTTTTTATGCAGAATAATTGACCGTGCTTATGATTTGCAACAAATTTTTGCCACTCAGAATGACGAAGTCAAATTCGGGTAAATAATGACTATAACTCATTGTACACTGTTTCTAATCTGTAATCTTTCCAAATAATTGTTCTGTGATATAGTTAATAATAATATACATAGTTAATCGGCAGTTCATCAGCGATGTTCACGGGTGTTCATCCAATTTACGTAACTTCACTGAATACGTTTTTTTTGTAATCGAATTTCGACGGAGAAGCAGCAAATAAGTTGACAACATAAATGCGAATTAGGCTTCAAGCCTAAACGTAGTTTAAGTATTTTCGAAGCTTTTTCCATTCAATGTTCGAATACTTTCATAGAATTAATGAAACAATCCATTCGCGTCATTTTTTTATACAATCGCATCTTTAAAATAACTTTTTATAGTTTTATTTTGGTTTTTAAGTTCGTTTCAAGAAATAAATTTTTGGATGTAAGCATTAACAAAGACAGTCGGCACTCATGCCTTCGAAAGGCTGCTTGAAATTCTTAAAATGAAGCTCAACATTTCCACAGCAGTTATTATTATTTTATAGATTTTATTTTTCTCTGTGTTACTATCACGTTGTTGTTGTTGTTGTTATTATTTATCGAGGTCTTTTTTTAGCATCTTGGCGTGTTTAAGCGTCGTAAACAATCATCTTCAATGCTTCGATGCTGCTGCTGCTTCTTCTTGTTGTTGTTGTTCCATCCAAAGCCGAGCTTGAAAAAGTTGAAGAAAATGAAGAAGAAGAAGAAGAAGAAGAAGAAGAAGGAGAAGAGGCAGAATCGTTCCGTAGCAAAGCAAACCAAGTGCAAGTTCAGTGCATTGACTCGACTTTTGTCTCTTCTCTTTTCGCCGCTTCCAGCTTCGACTCGTGTTGCCTTTCCTTCTCCTTTATGCCATGGCGTACTTCTAATTTTCTTATTTTTATTATTATTATTATTATTATCTTCTAGTACTTTGCTTGTACTTTACTCAACGCTCGTCGCTTCTCAGTGCTCAGTGCTCATGCATGCGAAGCGATTTTGTAGCTGTTATTTTTGTAGCTGAGGTTTATGCTGTTGTGTTGTTGTTTTTCGTAATTCAAGGGAGCCTCAAGGTTGGTTTTCTCAACGTTAACGTAATCATCATCATCGACATCAGCGTTCGTGATCTTGCGTTATGTTGCCATGCGTTGCGCTGAGCTGCTTTTGGCGCATCTAATTTTTTGCAGGGTTTTTTAAGCAGTTTCGTTGAGCTTCGCAAAGATAGAAATTCTTTGGATGCATTCTTTGGGTTTGTCTTCAGCTAGTTTCATACGAATCTATCCAAGCCCCTTTGTCCGTCCGTGTGTTTGTTTGTGTGTGGCTGTCTACTTCCAGTTGACAGTCGTTGGTCGTTGGTGTTGGCTCGGTGCTAAAATTCGTGTTTAACGCGTTAAAGTTTGCAATTTTATTTGGTGTTTGTTTGGAAGCTGTGACGATCGACCAGACAGCGACTTGAGACGCAAAATCACACACAAACACACAGCATTTTATGCTTTATCATGCATCGTCCATCAATCAGTTCATCGTTGGCGCATTTGACAAATCTTCGTCTCGCTCACTCGCTCGCCTTTTTTCTCCCTCCGCTTCGATCCTTCCATTATATGAACAACAATCACAATAATAATAATAATTGAAGTCTGGCTTCACAAACAGATGACGAAAGAATAAATTTTGACTCAACACAAGAATTTTTTATTATCGTTAAATTCGTGTTATATTTTTTTGCGTTTTTTAAAGACAGTTTAATAATAAATAATATTCAAATACATTTTTATTAACTCTTCCTTTATTTCTATTGTTCATTTGCTTTATTTGTAGTTTAATTAACGTTTTTATTTTTATTGAAGTTTCTTCAAGTTTTCAATTAGATTTGATTCCGTTGCTTACAACTTGTTTTACTTCCTTAAAGTATTCAAGGCGCGTACGGAATACGCTCTAAAAACAGAAGAACATCGTAGACACATCACAGGCAGACATCTTTAAAGGAACTTTCGCCTCGACTGAACCTGTGATGACCTCAGAACCTGACTGCGACGTGAATAAATGATGTAAGTTGCGGTGAAGTGAAGCAAAAGCTTAATTAGTTTGCTTCTTCTCCGTAATCTTCTTCTTCTTCGTTTTGCATTCTCCTTGTGACTTCTTGTACTGTTAATGTTTATGTTATTTAACACTTTTGGGGTTGTCTTCGTGCCGAGCAACTTCCCTGTTTGCCGCAATTTCTTTTTGCTTTTCTTCAATTCCTCATCGCTTCCATTTGCTGTTAATCGTTTTATTATTGCTGCTGTTATTTTTGATTTCCTCATCTTCGTTCTAATCGAGGTGTTGCACTGGTCTTGGGACAGTTTCATCTTCCAGCAACAGTTACATTCGCCAAAGTTCATCAGATGCGCATTGATTGACTTCTAGCAACTTCTGCTCAATGCTCATTTCTTCCTCAACACTTCGCAGTCCGTTCAAGTGCATCGAGGAACACTTTTCACATCTCGAAACGCATCCTAATCCAGCCATCGACATCCCTTCACTCGATGTCCATATAAATATGGATTCCATGTCCATAGAAGGTGTCGAAACATCTGCAGACAACGCGGCAACGTCTCGTGACATCTTCATACATTCGGAAACTTCTCGATCTCCGCTCGTCACGTTGATGCTAAATGATATTGAAGCTGAAGTTGCAGTTAAACGCATTTCGCATTTGGAATGGAAGCGAATTGGCCAGCAACAGCAACTGCTACACATTCACAAGTCATTCAACCGAAGGCTGTTGCAATAAAATGTTATAAAATAAAGTAAAATAAAAGAAGAACAATTAAAAGAGGAGAAGAGGGACAGGAATTGCTTAGAAGTTATCGTTTCTACTGATTCTATTCTCTTCGTTGTTGCTTGATTTATTATCGCGCCAGTTTTTTTTGCTGTTGTTGCCATTCATAGGACTTTTTATTATTACAATTTGTCGTCATTGTTGTTGTTGTTGTTGATTGAGCAAAGCAATGAACCTGTTGCTCAACCGCTGTCTGAACTTACATTAACAACAACAGCAACTGAACCACTCACAGCAACACCAACAACAGTTTCAAGTGTTTTAATTGAAAGCATTGCGAATAGGAACTAATTAAAACGGTTTCAAGGTAGACTCGCTTGTAGCCAAGTTAAACCGAGACGAACAACAACAGCGAAGTTATCGGGAATCAATGGAAGCTTTAAACAAGCACAAGTTGTTCGTAGTTTGCTCCAATTCGTGGGCAGAAACGTCATCTACATTTCCATTGTCGACATCGCTTCTTTCGTCAGGTTCAGCGTCTTTAAAAGGATTCTTTTCATTCTTCGTCTTTTTTAACTGTTTCTTCCCATTACTTTTAGAATGAATGCACTGAGCATCTTGTTAATGAAATTATAAATAGATTTAAATATTTAGAAAACGGGCGTAATTAGAATTTTTTCCGGCCTTCAATACAACACGAATTTTCGGCCTTGAATTAACACAAGTCAAAAACTGTTTGAATGATTGAAGGAGCGGATTATTTTAATCACAATCTTCATTTGTAACTTAATTTTTGTTGGTGTAAGTTTCGTTAATAGCCGGCACATTGCAGTCAGCAAATACATTAATGTAAACAAATCCATTATAAAAAGCACACCAAAGTACCTAAGAAAAAACTCGTTTCTTTGCGTCTCTTTCTCGCTTCTTAGGAATCTATTTATGGTGCGTCATGATCGACAGTTTAATAGGAATTTACAACATGTTAGACAGTGTTTTTTTCTTCAGCGGATTTCGTGTTGCTGTTACATGTTTTTAATAACCGCACAAAGTCAACATAACATCAAGAAGAACACGAAAAACAAACAGATAAACGAGAGAAAACAAAAGACTTCAGCAACAAACTGAAGATCAACTCGGTAGCTGTGAAATTATCGAATGAAGCTACTGCTATAGTTTTCAACATAAGCAATAGAATAATAGCCTTATTTAGACTGCTTCTTAAACAACACAACGTTATTTATAAACAAATTTTTATTTTACGCAACTTAGCTGTATTTTACGTAACTAAAGCCTGTGTAATTTAAACACAAACATTTGCGTTTGAAGCCTGTGTACAGTGACCTATCAAACAAAATTCAAATAGTTTTTGAAAAACTACTTCTTATTCTATTATACTTCTTATTCTTATTATACTAATTGTCAAAAAAGTAATAGGGAACGTATTTTTGTAATAGATTTAGTGGAGTTCTGAACCTTTTTATCCGCAAACCTTGACACACACCTAAAATTCAATTAGAAATAAAAACTTAAGCAACGCTGAGTAACTCCTTGCAAAGCGTGTAATTAAACAATTCTTTAACGACTGTTTAACTAAATTTAATAAATAATGTTGTAAAACTTTAAGGAATGCATTTTGATTTCAATTTCAAAGTAATCACTTCGTTTAAATTTTATTAACTACAAGAAATCCTATCATCGAAATTGTAATTTGAAGTTAACACTTCAACAACAGTTACTAACAAAACTGCCTCTTCCACGGCGCTTCTCACGAACTCACTTGGCTAATTACCTGTGGTGTTTGTTAGTGTACATCAATTCAATAACGCTGTTGGCCATCTATGAGTGAACAGGCAATGTTGCCGTGACACACACTCCATAACCAAGCAAGAATTTCATAGTTTTTGTGCAGTGCAATTTTCACAAAATATTAACAGTTGGATTGAAACTTCATTACAACAAAGTCTCTAAAACTAAAAAGGTAAACATAAACTACATTTTTTAGTACACATCCGCAGCAAAATTCTGCAAAAATGCTGGATGTCACACCAACTGTGCCTGATAAAACCTAATATTTACTAATTAGAAACAGAATTTTATTGGAAAATTAAAAACGTAGCATTTTGCTATGGCGACACAAAAAATGAAAATTAATAAGTCAAATAAAAACGCCGCATAAACCATAAACAATAAAAACACCGCAGGTATTTATGAATATTGACGATAAGCTTACCTTAGAAACACTTCTATTTCTTCAAAGGACCACTTTATAAATTAAAATAACTTCCTTAAATTTTTTTACCAATTTCACAAAAATTCAGCTTGATTTTCCCTCGAAGACCGAACTACAAGTTGCATTTTTTGCCGTCGTTGCTGCCATCTACCAAGCATACGAGTAACTAAGACGTTTGCACACTTCAGAAGTGCCATCTGTCGTGAAAAGCGTGCACTGAAGCTGAATAAGCAACTCACCCGTTAAAAAAGTCGTCAAAATCAGCATTTTCCGACCACCACACCATACAAAATTACGCTGTCTTTTTGAAACTGCTGATTTTGACGACTTTTTTCTTCTTCTTCTGACGTGACTTTCCATGATTGGAAAATGCCGGCAGCGCCGCCTTGCAGAAGGAGAATTTTTGCGAGACGATTGAAAATCATGGAATCACAAACGAAGCGGAAAATTCTGAAAACAAGTTTCAGTTGTTCATCGAAAGGCGGTCGCGGAGGTTGTGTTTTTCCGTTCATTCGCAGCGCGTGTTGAGAAAGCAGAGTGAGTCGGGCGCAAGACTCTGATTTTCAAAATAAAATCCCAAGTTTCAGTAAAGAGCGGCTTAAATGGAATACTAAACAAGTCAGTCTCTGAGCAGCCTTTGACGCGTCGGGTTGGTGCGCGATGGTGGAATCGTGTACGTATACACAGTTTGTGCAAACAAATCAAGTGAGTGTTGTTTGTGGGACGGTGCGACTACAGAAAATGTTTGAAAAATCGTGAATAATAAAAGTTATACAAATAAAAGTTGTGTATTTCTGTTTGTTGTGTTTGAAACGGCGCAACAGTGAAGGAAAAGTGGAAAAGCAATAAAAGTCTGTTGTTTTACCTGTGTTTTACTGTTGCCCCCGCCTCACCTATTCGACGACGTTGCCATTCGCATTCCTCATTCGTTTCGTAGAGTTCTGCGACTTCGTTTCATTCATTTCTTTCTTTTGGCTTGTTGTATCCGCGGAACCAGAAAAAAATAAGATATAGGAAAAGAAGAAGAAACCAAGTGCAAAATGCCAACGCATGGTTTTCAGAAGTGAAATTATTTTTAGGTTTTTCGGAGTCGCGCATGAATTCGAAATCAAACAGTCGAAATTTCACCAAATTTCTTACGCTTTTTTATGTTTTCATTTTTTTGTTTATATTTTTTAAGTGTTGTACAACTACAACGAAGCGTGATTTGTTGTTATGCAAAAAAAAACAAAGGTTTTACTCTACTTTAACTTTCGTAACAGACAAGTGAAAATAAAACAGCTGATAATCAGGAAAAAAGAAGAACTACTGGAAAATGGTTCAAAATCTTGGATAAAAAGAGCTAAAATTACCAATTGGTAGCCATGAGTAGATTGTTTTTTCCCAAAAAAATTGTAATTAACAACACATTGCATGATATTAAAAATAAAATAACATGTAAACGAAGTGAAGCAACAGCAAGCGAACCTTTTCAAGTGCGACGAAATGCGGAAAACAGTGTTCAAAATTACTACAAATGAAAAGCGAGAAGAAAAACACGAAATTGTTAATTACCTGCAAAGTAAAACAATTGGAAATTGTGAAATATCTACTTACGAAACAAATAAAGCGATGTAATTTTCTTTAAAACACTGCATCATTAGGAATTGTGACGTATTTTGAAATCACCGAAGTCAACATTTAAAGTAGAAATAAAATTTACAAATAGTTAATGTTAATAATCAATGAAATGATTCTGTGCTCGTTGAAACAGTGAAGAAATCTTTGAAAATATATAAATAAACAGTTCAAATAGTTGCTAAAAACTCGGATTGCCTTCACTTTGAGTCTCGATGCGTTTGCGTCTTCGACGCCAGCTGAATTCTTCGGCTTGCACGATATTTCTTTGACCGCCAATAGAACATCGAGTGTCTCATGAGCCCGCCATCACCCAAGCATCGATCAGCTGCAAACTGAGGCCGGCCTCATGATTTCGACTGCACCGCAAGCAACGAGCATATATTATTATGCTCGTTGCCGCAAGCCTTTGAAATTGCCTCAGCGGTTTGGTTCTTCTGTTGTTTTTTCTCTGCTTTGTCTTTAAAGTAGCTACGTACTTCTCTTTCTGTCATTAATCAAATTGGATTTTATAATAAGTGCAAAAATGAGATTCGTAAAGATTTCGCTTTTTAATGGTTTTATTCAGCTTTTGTGTTGTGTAAAAGTTTTGCCTGTGGATTCTATTAATCGTGTTTTGTTTTATAAATTGACTGCTGTTTTTGTGTTGTCTGATTTTTTATCATAAAAACACAACCATTGAAAAACAGTGATTTTTTTGTGGTATTCAATCTGTTTTTTCGTTCATTTATTTTTTTTTCTTTTATTTCATATTTCTCTTAAACCGGATTTAACTAGATCTGCGTTGTTGTTGTTGTAGTTTGGTTAACTAACTCGTTTGACTGGATTTCATCATTTTGTTGTTATTATTTTTATATCAAAGCGAAAAACTGCTGCTGCGGCAAAATAAATAAATCTTAAACAGAAACAGTAACAACAATAACATTATTAATGTTAATTTTAAATAGTAGTAAAAACAGCAGTTAGTTAAAGGCATTTAAAAGCATTGAAAAGATGAGAAGATTCGCGATCACAACTTTTTCTTTCTTCACTCGTCTTCAATCGATGTCGAAAGCCAGCTTCGTATGGTTTAAAGTGTAAAATACAATAAAAAGTCATAAAAATTAAATATAAAATAGGAAATATTTTTAAAAATTGTGAATATTTGAAAAGTAGTTTGAAAAATTGTTACTAAATAAGCGAAAAAAAGCAATTTTAACCGCCAAACTTTTCGGCTGCTCCGACTTCGACTTTGACAGCTGTCAAAAAAAGTTACGACAAAAACTTTTATAAAGAACGCCTCTGTAATTCTTTGAAGTTAAAAGTGGAGAATATTTAAAAAATATTTCAACTTTAAGAAGAGAAATTTTTAACTTTGAACTTTGATTGTTTACATTTTTCTTCAGTGAATCCTTATCCTTAGCAAAATTAAACATTTTTGTGGTCTTTTGTTACAAGTAATCAATTGAAATGTTAAACTAATCAGCAAAAAATTAGCTTTTTCGATTAGTGGATTATTAAAAAGGGCTTGGATACAATCCTTTGGCTGGACTTGGAGTGTTGAGAATCAAAATCACAAGAAAGGAAGTCATCAGTCAACTTCAATGCTTTTAATATCTGCAATAATAACTCTCAATTGTTTAAAAACCTCAGAGTGATTCATAGATTGAATCAATCAAAAACTAAAATCTCAACTGAACTGAGTCGATTAAAATGAATAGGAATCAATCGAAGGAGGAGTCTTTAACTCATTGAGAATATGTAAAAGTCATTTAACAGGAGCTGCTATGAATGAATAATCAGTTGGACTTCATTTTTATTTGTTTTTTCAGAACTTTTTAGAGGAACTGTTTTTTAATAAATTCTCCCTTGTTCGTTATCCACTCGTACCATTCTTTAGATTTACAATTGTGATTAAAAAACACAAAGAACAAGAAAACGTTAGACTTTCCTTGGACGTAAATCTGTTTCAAGACAATCTTTAATATAAGAAAAACATTTGTGCAAGAGAAAACAGGAAAAAACAACATTTATTGGAATGGTTTCAATTAAAATGTGAAGTCAATTAATCTGCAAACTTCTGATAACAATAAAAAGAGTGTTTTTTCTGATTGAGCTGATTGATAAACTTTGAACAAATTTAATAACCTTGAATCATTCTTCTTCCTTCCTCAATTAAATTGCATTTAAAGCTCATCTAATAATAAAAACAAATTAAAAATCATTTTGTGATTGAATAGAAATTTTTTTATAAGTGTATAAAATTTAATAATCTTTAATTATATAATTTATAATTAATTTAATTTAATTTTAATCTTTATTAATAGAAAACTTAACAACATATCAGTCAATTAAACAGTTTTTAACAAAATGACTAAAAAACGCAACAATTTTTACACAAAAATACTTACAAAATTATAGTAGAGAAAACAATAAAACGTTAAAAAAATTTATTAAATATCATAAATGTTTTGCCAACATTTCAAAGAAATTTTAATCAACATACAAAATTTTAAACACGGAAAAATGAGCAGTTTTGAAGATAATCAATTAACAGCGCCTGAGGTGGAACACAAATGCATTAAAGGGAAGCACCAGCAACAACAACAGCAACAACTACTGCAAACAAGTCTTCTCTTTGGATTTATTTTAATCACACTGAGCGCACAGGTGAGTGTATTTGCAAAGTATCTGTGTTCTCTCCGAGTGCATGCAGTAAGCAGTTGTCTCTTTCTTGCTTACACAATTGCCGTATAAGCTGCGATCTTCTCTCTGAACTCACGTAGGCCAGTAGCTCTGTGCAATGGGGTGTGTGCGTGTGTTTGCCTCTCTCTGCTTTTGTTTTTGTCGCGTGTAAAAAGAAACAGCGATTATTTCGTGTGATGACGATGATTTCGAATGATTGCTTCTGTTTATATATTTTTGTGCTTTTGCATATATGTATAATTTATTTATGAATTGCATTCAATTTTATTACTATACGAAAACTTCAGTGTTTGCGACAGCAGAGAAGTAACATGGAAAATGTTTCAAAATCACAAAACAGAAAACTGAAATTCATTCATTGTTAAAAAAAGCTGAAATTCAGAAATAAATTCACAAAAATATGCAAATTTAATTAAATTGCAATACTTTGTTAATAAATGCAAATAAAATCGGAATCTAAAAGTCGTCGCTTTCAAAAGAGTAAATTAAATTGTGACTGGGTTTTGTTTGTTCATTTTACATATTTTATTTCAATTTTTCTATCATTTGAGTGTCAATTTTTGTTATTTTATTGAACAAAAATAACAGCAAACTTGTTGCCAACCCAAAAACACATTCAGGGAAAAATCAGAAGTTGCCAAATTTTCATTGTTCAAGAGTTGTCAATGATTAAATTCAATTAACGTAAAATTTTTATAGATATATATACATGGTGAGATGACGTAAGCGAGTGAAAAGTGAAATAAAAGAAAATCTACATCAATTTAACTTTTTCTAAAAGCCACAGATTCATCTAATGAATTAATTCGATCCGAAAAATTTTATACTTGTTAATTAATCGCTTTTCCTAATAAAAATCACATCGAATTGCATATTTTTCTTTTTTTTTTGTTTGTTTTGCTTTTAAAATCCTACTTCAGTCTGCAATAGTTCCGTTTTATTAAATTTAATAAAAAATTCCAACTTTATGCCTTGAACAACAGTTGGCAGTAACATACACAAACCCGTGTATTTATATAACCTCATATATATGTACCTAAATAAATAAATATATAATATATAAGTGGTTGAAAGGGTTGGAATGGGTTTACGGCAAGCGGTAAAAATTTAAAAATTTCGAAGAAAAAAAAAATGAAAGTTGGGCTCGTCCGGGATTTGAACCCGGGACCTCCCGCACCCTAAGCGGAAATCATGCCCCTAGACCAACGAGCCAGTTGAAATAAAGTTGCTGAAAGCTGAATAGAAAAGCTTCTCTGAAATCAAATTTCTGAAAACTTTCAAATCGTCACACCGAATCATATCATAATTTAATTTAATTAATTAATTAATTGTTCTAATTAAAAAAGTACTAAAAACTCCAGTACTAACAATAATACTAATGTATTATAATAATTTTATTTCTTTCATTACGCAAAGCATGATGACAGATGAATGATAGCTAAAAAAAGTTTAAATTACTTAGTAAATGAAGCAACTATAAAAAGGAGTAAATAATTATAAATACGTGGGACTATATTAAGATTTCGACAATTTTGTTAGCGGTTTATCTTCGATTTTGCATACTTGTCAATTCACTTCGGTTTCATTAATATACATTTTAATAACTTAAGCGGATGTTTACTGATGCTGTTGGTGTTCTCATTTCTTCGTTATTATTTCTAGAACTTTTTGTTATTATTGAAAATGTTTTGTAAAATAAGAATTAGAATTGAAATTCCTTCAACAAAATGAAAACTTTAATAGATACCACATCATCCCAAGTATATTGACCAATTCTGGTTCAAGTTTTTCAATTTTTCATGCCATGTCATTGACATCATTTGAAGAGATGGGAAAACATGGAATCATTGGCAGAGGAATACAAGAAAATTGAAATATGAGGGCGAAAATCGGAAAATCTTTGTCATTTTCCGTATATGTAACAAAATAGGAAATTAACACAGTCTCCTCTCCCCTCTTCTGCCGCATCCGTCATCTTTTTATTACTTCCTCAACTACAGCAACAAGAGCGACAAATCATCCCAAGCGCACATGTGCAACGAATTGAGAGAAAATGCAAAGAAAATGAACATTAAAGTATATCAATAGTTCATACATAGTTTAACTTTTTCCCTTGATTCTTAAAAAAAGTAAGAAATAGAAAGAATTGCAAAATTGGTTAGTTCCTTTGCCTGCATCGGTCTAAGACGACACCCACAAAACAACGAATTTTCATTAAATTAAAAACGGCAGCCCGAATAAAAAAATATTCATTCAATCCCCGTTCGTTTTCTTGTATAACAACATCGAATGCAGCCACGAAAAGTTACTCTTCGGGTTTTTTTTAATAAATGTACGAGAAATACGAGTGTGAGATAGTTTGTTTTTCTTCTCTTTTCTCTTCCGATTTAATGTTTTTTAAGCTATACATAATCAAGTCATACGAAAACGTCTTTAATTGTAATAAAGAGCTAAGGAAAAAAATATGCTTACAGATACATTTGATGGGCAGATAGAAGAAGTATACTAGAAATATATGTACATGCTAGAAAAGCATGAAGTACTTTACTAAATTGACTATAAATTAAATTGAATAAATTATGATTTCTATGTAATGAACACATTAGTCGCCATTTATTTTTTCTCTCTGTTGCTGGAAAAGCCGACACACTCCCGTCTGTAAATGCATATATACTTATTTGTGTTTACCACATTGACCATTGTCACACTAAGCATCGTGAGCCCGGCTTCATCTCCGTTCGGATCCGGTCCAAAGCAGATAGTCGTAGGTAACACATATGTTCACCTTCATAAATAAAGGTTAAACAGATCGGTTTGTCAATACCCGAGTAATGTGGCATGGTTTGAACTGAAGCAAGTCGAGGTCGCTTCTCTGCCAGTCGGAATATGAATAGGTGGAAGCCTGATACTGTAATCGACCAATCCAAATGCTGCGATGACATTGATGAGGAAAAGACTGTGATCCACTTGTTCTGCCATTGCCCGCACATTCACCGCCGCCGACTGCAATCAGTAGGGCTGGGTTTCTGCTTGGCTTAAAATTAAACACAAAATAGTACATCGCATGGTCTACATGCTTTAAATTATATCTTTTTATTGGAAGTTTTCGTTGAAGAATGGAAGAAATCATAGAAACCAGAGACTGTATAGCGTAGATGCAGAGACGAAAGTAGCTTTTTTTGTATATATGCCTAATAGTGGTTTCTGTCATTCTTAGGATGTGATCAAGTCGCTAGACCGAGTGGCGAATGGCGCATGTAGGATATTGCGACAAGACCCTACATATGTGTTCTGCTATGGAATCCAACGCGATCGACCTACTTGAAATAAACGCCAGAGAAACATCCAACAATGTTCACTCAGCGCATTTTATGTAATGCTCTAATTTTTGTTGTCTATTATTTTGTGGGTTAATCGTGTAAAATACTTCTTAGGTTTACGTTTTTCCGAAAAATCAAAAACGGAGAGTCGTAGAAAGTTGAAAGTTGGTGTTTGAGGCCTAGTTGTGCATCTCCCTTTTTTGATGGAATCGGTGGCGCCGAAAGGACATTTCCCTTGCAAGATTTTTCAAATTGCACAAAGAACTCAAAACACACACCTGTACAAAGTAGATATTTTGTATCTATAGCTGTTATAACATCCAAATAAATTCATGCAATTTGGTTTCCGTCGGTAGAAACCAAAGGAGACTTCCATTAGCGGACTTAGTGCAATTTTAGGCATAACTGAATACAACTGTTTTTATTGAAATTAGTTTACGTACAAGGAAGTCTTGTGTTGGCCACATCAGATATTTTCTTAACTTTTTCGATATATTTATCAATTATTTTATTTGTAGTAATGTTGATAGTTTTTGTGAAGTGTTATTTTCTTTCAAAGTTTTTTTGTCTACATAAATAGCTTTTAACTCTGAAATAAAGAGTCTTAGAGCTCCTAAAATAGGTCACGAAAATATTTAATTCTTGTACTCAAATCCCAAAGAACCTGTATGAAATATGCCATAATTTAATTTTAAAATTATAACATTTTCTTTATACACGTAATTTAAAGTACAAATGGCCAAATAGGTATTTATTTTGAAGTTTCTGGTCATCTAATAATGGAAGTAATACTTTCGTATACAGTTATATACATCCATATATTAGATTACTTTTGCCGTTGGAAGGACCCAAAGGACTACGTATTTATTAATTCGGTAAAGTTCAAGCAATAGATCATAATTCATAATGTTAATAATTCATAGATGTTCTTTCTTATTTTGTACTGCGCATAGAATAAAATTAAAAACACGATTACGACGCCTTCCACAGCGGTCTAACAAAAAAAAAAAAAAACCATTCCGCGGAGCTTTTTTAGCAACTTAGCAATACACGCAACAACATAATAATAACGACTAACAAAATACCTACATCAACTCACTTTACCACGTTATCACTAAACAGCCAAGCATGTACATTTTCAAATAATTAAAATTTATTCGGCTATAATTTTTACAGACGAACTCGAATTTAATTTCCATAGTGCATTCTATGCATCGTTAACCATTCTTCTTCCGGTTGAGTCTGCATTTTCATCCAGTTTCTATAGAGACCAACCTTTGTATAGACTAAGCCATCTTTCGATGTATTTTTTATTGATACACCGAGCAACGCATGTCCATGTAAATGAGTATATACCAAGAGTGCGCCTGAAGTCTTAGCATGGTAACTGGGTATTCTCGGGGTACAAACGTGGGAAGACATCAGCGATGTGCTATTCAATACATTCTTACACTCCTTGTACCCATAAACGTTGGTGGTCCAAGCTAATAACTGCATTCGCTGTTGTATTTCGCTACCATTTCCCCAATTGTAAATTGTTACTACGCCGTTCCTTGGATACGTATCTTTCAGCACAGAGATCCTACTCACTCGCCTAGATCTCGTAAGATCAAAAGGCGGATCAATGTAAATGAGTCCAATGTTTCCTTCACCGTTATGACTTCTGTATAAGTAGTGTATAATCCAGTTTGTATCATTTGGGATCGTGCGTATCTGAAAAATAGACTTGTCGATTTTGTCAACTTCGCCGATGTCGTTGATGTCGTTTAAATTTCGTACACCGGCGATGACGCTAAAGGATTCGTAAAGCAAACAATCAGCAGTAGTTACCACCCAGTCTGCATGTATAATAGCGCCAGCACAGAAGATTCCTTGCCAAGTTTTATACAAAAATACAGCGAAGGAAGCCTCGTTTCCTTCGACTACTCGTACTTTTGGCAATGATGTAGCATTCGGCTGTATAGTCCTGAGGCTTGGAAAAGGACTGCTGCTGGCAGCAACCAACAGCAAAGTTAACACTATATTCCCGAATATCTTCATGGTTTACTTCTCTAAAGTCAACGCCGAAAACTGAAGTCTTATTTAGACGCTTTGTGGTTTTATATTGCTCACGCTTATTGATAAAACTATTAACGTCGTTATAAAACTTTTAATACGGTGTTCATGCATGCGATATCATGTGCCAAAAAAATCAGCGTCGCCTTTTACAACCGATTTATTGTTTGGCGTTTAACACTTATGTTCCTTAGTATTTTTCATATATACATACTCGCATATATAATTTGATGAATACTTATGGCCAATTGAGTGAGCACTTAAGTTTCAGAATTATGGGCATGACTTTTCTTTGTTTCCTTCTATCGCATGTATTTATAAGTCCACATGTTCCAAGTTGAAAACTTTTTGTACTATAGTATTTTCAAAAAAAGCTTTTTGTAGACTTTAAAGGAAGGCCACTACATAAATAATTCAGCCCAATTACCTCAATTAACAATTAACAATTAACAATTAACAAGAGGAGTGTTTAATTCGATACTTACACATTAGACTTAATTCACAATAGCCATGTATGGACCCAGTTATATGAATAACAGCACCGATAATTGGCTTTCACCAATACTGTCCAGAAAGGACCACTGGCCGCAATTATACAGGAAATGGTGTACTCGCCACGTGCCATGCAATCTTATCTTTGGAACGATTAAAGTTCAATGTAATAATAAAGAGTTGATAAATATAAACGACAAAGATATCAGATGCCAATCACATGGCGTTGAAGTCACTCTACAAAGCAATTAATTCATAAATGTTAGAAAATATTCATAAAAATAGAACCATTTTTCTACTGTTAAAAATCTGTACAATAAAAAAAAATTTTGATAATACTTCCGATACCAATCACCCAAAAAATTAATGTTAACGACCTAAGATATTTGGAATTGGACTGCTGAGTGTGGTTGTCCGTAGTTATCCAACACTTAGATGCTGTATATAGCCAACAATTGAGTAGAAGTCGAGTGTAAAGAATATTAAAGCAAAAAAGATATATAGGTCGTGGTGTAGCTTAGGTCTCCACCCTATAATCTAATTACACTACTTTATTTCACCGTTGAGTTCTCTGCGAAAGGAATTATTTAGATTATAAAAGCTTCAGATTATAAAAAAAATCAAAAATAGCGAACATAGACATAATCCGTACCATGATACATAATCGTCTGCATCATAAATTCAAACTTGGGTAAACTATCAAAGGGAATAAAGAATTTATGAGAATTTGTGAAGGCGGTATTGAGTCGATCATTTACAAATTGGAAAACGTTTTGATTATTTATATCTTCTTGCAATATGTTCGTTTATTTTTTTTTAAAAATTTTTTTTTTTTTTTTTAAGACGGCGCTTGGACGTTTTCGATTTATTTTACTCTATTCGACGACCACCTTCACCGATGTATAGCAGTTTTAATCGATATTCTTGCGGTTGCTCGACAATTTGAAGAGCTTTGATATGCCAGAAGAATATTAGAAAAAATCTGAATACTCCTTTTTAAAGTTTGTTCCTATGCTAAAAATTAATTTGATCCAAAATGGTTAACAAAAAAATTTGTTTTTAATTTGATCAAAATGCTTCTAAAAAAGGCATTAAAATAATGATAATTATAATATTATGGACATATAAAACAAATTTTCCCTGTGGGTAATATAGGTATATTATTTTGAAATCATTAAAACTAACAACGCTACTTAGTACTACGGAGCAAACACTTAAAGACGTTTTGACGATGTTGATATAGTAGCTATTTCAAATCAAATTAAAATTGATTTATTCAGAATTAAGAAAATCATATTGAAAACTTTCTATGAAACATATGTAGTAGGAGACAGCGAAGTTTAGTAGTTCTAGTAGCTTTTAGCCTTCAAATAACTTCTTTCAGCCTTATGGTAAAAATTCCATGAGTTAAGTAAAGCCTCCATAAAACTTTAAACTAATGTACAATGATCTCTTTTTGGCTATTGTGTCGCAGTAGGTTTTCCTAGATTTCAGGCGATATTTATGGTTCTGTTGTGAGATTGGTTTAATGGTTCTGTTGAAAAAGTTATACCAAACAACATTATAAAACAACAATGATAAGATAAATAACGTGCGTCTTTGAGTTACAAATCCAACCTGAACCGTTCACGAGCCATACTCAACAAAACCTGATAAATATTGGCTAAGAGCTAAACGATTTGAAAACTGCAAATTTTGACAGTACATGAGTAAATCAAAAACAATTAATTCTTCTTTGAAAATATTCGAATAGCGTATGATGACAACTTGCATAAATGCAAAGTACTTGAAATGTAAGCCAAAAGTGATACGAAAATGTAAGCACTTACTATTTCGCTTACAATGTAATGAGGAGCCAATGTAAAACCAATAAGCGCAGTTACGAATTCATGACGTCATTTTTATACTTCGCAAATTTTTGGTTTTATACACGTGGAAGTAATCAGTGTAAATAAATTGTGAAAGAGTGAACATGTGTTTTTGAAGAATAAATCTGATTAAAAATAAGTAGTAAAATGGATGGATTTCATAATTATCATAAAATGATAACACTTTCGAAAGCAGTGCCTGAGAAGAAAGTCAAATGTATCGAATTCGCAAATAAAGGAAATAAAGAAAAACGAAATTTTCCGTCTGGGTAATATAGGTTTATATTATATAATATATAATATATGTAGATATAGTAGCTAATCGATATAGAAGCAAATCGAATTCAAATTTATTTATTCAGGATTAAGAAAATAATATTGAAACCTTCCATTGATAATCAGAGTTGCCAAATAAAACGAAATTTGTTCTTTGATCCAGTCCGTCAAAACAACTACATTTGTATAGATCGCCGGAGGTGCCTTCGCTTTGCATACAGATTCTTCCCAAGTTCTCAGACCCACCAAAGTCGAGATTCCATTTTGAATACGTACCAAGGGACCACCTGAGCCTTTTGTGCAAGGACTGGGTACCTTCTTCGTGCAGAGATTTTAGGGCATCACAGATCGTTAGGTCCACTAATATGGTGGGTCTCGTTTGGTATCTTCCGTGCCTGTACGGAGGTATTTATAAGGTCGTCATCTGCTTCGACTTCGTTGAGTATGTTGAGATGGTGCACACTGGCAATGACTCTAAAAGTTTGGTTAATTAGCGGCAGCCAACACCCAGTTACGATGTATAATTGCGCCAGAATAAGAGTTGTTTTTGTAAATTGAACAGGAGGACAGATATAGAAATATGCTTAGATATTCGGTAAGTATTCGTATGCAAATGCGAATAACTGAAAAAATTTCCGACAGAATGGTGAAAAACGTGTCGTAATCGGAGCACCCGTTCAAGAGTTCACTAGCCTTGAATTAACGACCGACTAATTAAAAATTTATACAAATACCAATCTTTCTATCTTAATAATTGAGTCAGTTTTCTGCTGTAAATCCTTTATAGGTTAACGTAAGCAATCAACAACAATAACAATACAGTCATTCACGCACAAGCCGAACCACGGAATTACTGTTTTAAAGTATTGGCGCCGCGCTACCTGTTGTCGATAAGGTTTGCTGCGGTCGTGATGCATACGTGCATCCAGCGAACAATTATTAAATCTCCCAGCAGTTCTGAAAATGGTTTTTGTTCCTTTAGCTTAGAAATCTTACAACTAAGCCTTTAAAAATCAGCACAGAAGGACTTCCAAAGACTTTTTACGATCACCTTTAATAATGAGTCTGTAAGAACTTTTTACTGGCTTGTACCTGCATTATACTACATCTCTATACGTATAATTAAAATAAATAATTTTCTTTTAATTCAATAATAAATGATAAATTATATGAATTATAGTTAATCAATAAGTATTCATATAGTAGTTTGTCCACCTCCCTGACACAGTCCGGTTTTTTAATAGTTTCCATCAATTGACAAAATAAAGATTTCTCGTTCACAGGAAAGGGTACATACGGTAGCAAAATCTATAAAACTAACGAAAGCTGCAGAAAAGTAACGCCGTTAAAGTTTTTAGTTATTTCATTAATTCGATTAGTTACTGATCAACTTCGTAACATTAACTTTAACTAAAATTTAACTATCTCATTTTCGTTACTTTAACTTTAGCTAAATGGAATCACCGTCGTTACATTCACTTTAACGAAAATTTCAACGATTTCATTTTCGTTACATTAACCTTAACTAAATGAAATCAACTTCGTTACTTTAACTTTTACGAAAATTTTTTCTGAAAGTAATGAAGTTAAATTAACTTTAACGAAAAGTAACTAGTTAATAACTTTGCCCAACTAGCTAGGACTTTGCTCTGTCCTAGATGATGATTAACGATTTTTCCGCACATTTCCATTCACTTATGGCTTTTCTAATCGACCGAGAACCACACTTGTTTCCGCCTTATAGAAAGTTTAGAGCTCTCTGAAATCGAAGTAATGTTTTATCAAAGTGATTAGTATTTGGGAATATTTATGTTGCCATACGGAATTGAATGTTATTTCCTGAAGTGTCGTCATTAATCTAATCGAGTGTCAAGGTTTTTAAGAAAACTTGCATAATTTCTAGATTTGCTTTCGAAGGCCGACGATGAGATAAGATTTGTTCTTAAAATGGCTAAATTCTAATAATAAGATTAATTATTCGAACAATGTCAAATAACAGTAATAAATCCGCAAATGATATAAAATGCTTCGACTTATGTCCAACATTGTCCAGTCAATTGAAAACCTTCGCCGAAAATGAAGATAATTTTCGCACTTGCTTTATTGGCAGCCGTTTTTAGCTGCGTGTATTGCAAGTCCTTCCGGATTGTGTCCGGTCATGGGGCCTACAAACAGGAAGCACCTTTCATTGTTCTATTCAGCAATGGAAGTCTTTTCTGCGCCGGTTCCATCATTCATCCGAACTGGGTTTTAACCGCTGCGCATTGTTTGGACCGAGAAAATATCACTATCTACGCCGGTCTACATTCACAGGACGACGTCGATGAAGCCCTAGTTCAGAAACGCAGGATCGTAAGCAAGAAGTCATACATATTACACGAATCGTACTCGGATGATTTAACTTCCGTGGATATCGGTCTAGTTTTCCTCGGGGAGCCATTTGATCTCAGTGCATCTCGTGGAGTGCAAGCTATTGCTATTTCGCGCCAAAATTACGAATTAATGAAAAAAGTGTTAATCTACGGTTGGGGAATAACGGACGATAATTCAGTATCGAATAAACTGAGAGTTTTTGAGGGCACGTACAACAGCCATGAACAGTGCCAAGCGCGTTACTTTGGATTAGCACAACTACAGCTCAAACCGTATCATATATGTACTGAAACCACAGGTGGAGCATGTCTTCACGATTCCGGAGGTCCAATGATACGTCAAACAGCTGAGGGTGTTGAATTAGTGGGCATTGTTCTCTTTGGTCCATTACCGTGCCAACAACGATCATTTCCAGCAATATACCTCAATGTTATGTACTTCAAGGAATGGATACAGTCCTCTATAGCGCAATATCGTCCCATTACAGCTGCGAAGTAGTCCTACTTTTCTAATCTACACGGTGACTACGTTACTCAATTGATTACTAGGAATCGTGAGAAGAAATAAATCGAAAGTGATTTTACGGAAATATTATTCCTGAAGTGTTTCTTTTTCATTGTAGTTGGACTTATTTCATTCTGTGTTCTTTGTGTTTTGTTGCTTTCGCTGTTGTGCTTGTGCTCCCCGGAATGCTGTAAGCTTAATTGAAATTTATTAAGTTTACTTTAGCCGCTCGTACGTATTGTTTATGTTTTGATTACAGGATGTTAACCCTTGATTGCGCCTGCTTGTGCGCGTTGGTGTTTCTCTCCACTCCACGGCCTCTCATCTTCTTCCTTCTCTGCTTCTTTGTGTATTATTACAGCGAGTGCAGCAACCAATTCATTAAAATAGTGCCTGTAACTCATGCGACTCAATGGTCTTAATGCTTGGCTGGAATTGGATGAGGTTGATGATTGAAAAGGTTGGCGAGAGGAAGTCGCAAAGATCTCCACTTCAATTGAGTTGTTATAAATTGTTGCCGAGTTAAATAGACTTTAAAATTCTAACTCTTCGACTGGGTCAATCTGATGAATATAAATTATTTGCCTTAATGAACATTTATCAATGCAGTGTTTTTTATGTGTTCCTTGAGTCATGTTTCTTCTTATGCTTATTTTTATGTACTGCACATACATATGTATGTATGTTTATCATTTTTAATGAACAGACTGGATAAAAATTAATTGCAGATGACTGGAACTGAAGCAACTGTGATGTGAGATGGGGTACAATGTAATTTGACAGATGTTTTCTATGTTATCTTTTTATGTAACAAAATATACAAGAGGAGAAACTTTATTAGTAATATTTTTATGGGTAGAAATAAAATCAAGCATTTAAATAAATTTTAGGTGATTTTCTTTGCAACGAAATCTCATTTCAAGGAGTAGTTTTATAAATGACCTCTAAACGAATTAGCAGAAAGTTTGAAAAAACCGTGAAAAATGTACAACATTTGATAAGTAAAAAAGCAATCAAAGAAAACTAAAATCTTCCAATAAAATTCAGTGTTGGACACTAAAATACAGAAGAACAGAAAACAAATAACATGCAGTCGCTTGTAGAACTCATATACGATAGAGTTAAGGAAAAAAAGTCGAATCTTATCACCATGCACTTCGCTCCCCTTACAAAAAAATATTGCTAGTCACGTGTGTCACGTCACACGTTGCGCTCGTGACTGTGACCGTCAGTGTTTATTAAATCCATGTTGCTTTTATTATTATTATTATTTATATATACAAACGTAAGATTTTTTTATTATCGTGTTTAGTTTGTTCTTATTTTCATAGATCATGGACATGGCATGATTGCAATGGTCAATGCGAATGGCTTTTATTTCTTACCATTAGAAAAAAGCCGCTAGATCTTCTCGTTACTCGAAGGGTGTTAAATTTTATAGCTTTTCATCTATATTTTTGTTTTTCATGTTGCATTTACTAACATCACTGTTTCGGTGTGATAAAAATTGTGTCCGTTGAAGTAAGAAGCTCGTGGGATGAAATTTCAAATAGGGCACGAATTTCATGAACACGAAGGGAGGTGGTAGAGGGTTGCTTTTGGCATCTGTGACACGTGTGTAATAATCAATTTTCGCAGCTGAGTGCTCTCTTAGAAATTTTTAAATTAGGTATCGAAATAAAAGTAGTTTGCTTTTCTAAATACTGTCCTTTTCACTTCAAGTGTGTTTATCATAAATATTTCTTCAGTTCTTAAAGTGAACTTTATCTAACTTAAGCCAATCTTAAGTCTAAAATTCAGTCGCAGTTACACTTCACTTCATTCGTAAAAAGATTATCGGCTAAAGAAACTTCCTTCAATAAATTAATCCCGATTATTTGCTATTTGTATGTAGTTTAATATAAAATCAATATTAAAAGTAATAAGGTTTTCCATTATTCGACCTCTTCAGCGCCTTCCACAAACTGAAACCCGTTTCACGTCGCCTCATCCCCCGTAATAACAATCTCCTTGAATAGCAAAGCCTTATCCAAGTCCAGCTCAATAATTTGAACTTCTTTAATCACTCTATTTGCATTGGGGGAAAAGGAAACCCAACAAGAATTAGAAGAATAAAACAAGACCTCATTAAACCAACAACAACATGAGAATATTTGCCCTTTGGGATTTTTCGCCCTTCACTTTTGCTAAATACTTTGTTTTTCCTTCCTGAACTCAAGCTGGTTTAATGGATCATCTTTCGGTCACCAACGGTAACAACAGTATAATTCGTCCCCTTTAGACTCTATAATGGTTTTTTTTTTTACCTTATTGCATTCATTTCGAACTCAATTCGCGCCAATAACTATGCAACATGAAAAAATTTGTTCAATGCCAAATCACTTGAAATGTAAATATCACATGAAATCCGAATAGTGTTGAGGGCGGGTTGAGGAAATGGAGCGAAGTACGATACAGGAGAAGTAGTGGAAAGAGAGAGAACGAGCGTAAAGTTGGAAAATCTTGTTATCCGCAAATAAACTAAAATGAGACCGAAGGGAAAGCAAAAGAAAGCAGAACTGCAACTGCAAATGAAACTGAGACTAGATTTGGATCAAATAGCGTGGAAAAGAGTGAAAACGAAAATCGAAAAGCAAACACCAAAATATCTGCGATTATAGAGGGTTGCAGCGTCTAATGTTTATTTTTCGTTTGGAACTATGAATAAACTACGCTTTAGGGACATAAAAGTAATAAATAAACTGGGAAAACCATTGAGGAGAGCGACAGACAGACATGCAGACAGACAGCCAAACGTTGGCAGACGAACCGCGAGAATCATTGACTAGTCTGTAGTATATTTGAAGAAGAGAATTTAGAAGACGAACGCGGGAATGGGATTTGTGCTGCCAAGTGAAAGCCACTTGAAGAAAAGAGATGCCAAATCTGTGGTAGCCGACAGAACCAACAAAATTGCTTACATTTGAGGGCCATAAAGACGCGACGTAAAAGTGATTCATGTCTTTGGCACGACATCAAAGCAGAGAAAAAAGAAGGAGCGATAATCGGGTCTTGTTTCTCGGCTGTCTGCTGCTCGGTGCAGCATAAACGCTTCATTTCTTCCCTAACATAATCAAATCAGTGGCTGAGTCTCTGTCTGGATCGTTGTCGTTATGTTGCTGTGTACTGTATACAGTTAATGAAGAGACGAGACGAGACGTAAGCTAATTTAAATTCGTGATCAAGGTCGAAATTGAATTGCGCTTTCTATGAACGAACTCCGGCTCAATTAGAAGGCCATAGTGAAGCCCTCTCTTATTGCAGACTATTTCTTGTTACTCTTTTGCCTATGTTTCCTCTAGAATTCTATAGACAGGTGAAATTCCGGAATCGAAATAGTAGAAAATCAAAAGAAACTCATCAACATCCGGACAACAATTAAACGGAAATTTAGAAGAACCTCATTCGGTCTTCGATGCCCTTTCTTTTATTCGAACCCAACCTTAAATATAGTTTTCGAAATTAATAATGAGTCGTAGGGTTGTCATCTATCGCTAATGGCATTAGCCCAGACCTAACCTCATTTTTTCGAAGCAACCATTTCAAATTATGACATATTTTATTTTCGTTCTCGATCAGAAATTATATGCTTTCATCACGCATTTCTCGTTCACTTTCCCTTCCTTCATCAGCTCTTTCATAGTAACGCTCGCCCCTTCCTTTTTATACCCTACAACTTAAGGTTGAGGGTATATTCACTTTCTACCGGAGTGTGTAACGCATAGAACTAGACAAGATAGGTATGGAAAAGTATATATATTCTTGATCAGCATCACCACCGAAGTTGAAATAACGATGTCTGTCCGTCTGTCTGTCTGTCTGTCTGTCCGTTGAAATCACGATCACAGGAGAACGGATTAAGATTTCAAAATGAAATTTGGCAAAAATATTCGTTGCTATGTTGGGGTGTTTCGTATTGAAAATGGGCCAAATCGCCCAAGGACCACGCCTACTTTTTATATCGAGAGTGCAGGTACCTCTGTTTTGCCTATTAAAAAAGTCCATATTAGCATCACTTTTTGAGAGAAGACAAGAAAATTTTATATGCAGGTTTAGATAAATGCTTCCAGTTAATATGCCAAATATGGGCGTGATCCGCCCACTTTAAAAAATTTTTTGTTTTTATTATTATTATTATATATATTGTACATTTATTATTAGATATATAATATATATATTGTACATATATACGAGTATATATGCAGCTTTAAGGTGTAGGGTATTTCGGCTACAGCCCGGCTGTAGACAACACCTTTACTAGTTTTCTATTTCATTTCTATTCATTAGGGTTATTTTTTTTAGACTCTTTAATATTGTTTTCTGTTGAAGGTTAAACCTCGGGTTAGGCTGAAATTGTGATTTTTTTTTATTTGCCTTCCGGCGTTTTGTTTTTTACTTCTCGTTCTGCGCAATTTATTCGCTAATTCTAGGCTTCTCGTAGCGTGGATCTGAAAAATAATCCTTTTGTAAATTTCTGATTACAGCCTACAAAACAAAAGTTTTTTCTATTTTTCTATTTAGATGTATTTTATTTGTTTAGCTTTATTTTCCCTCTTTGTTTTCTTTTCCGGACGATTGTGTTTTGTTGGTTTCCGTACTACAATGAATTCGATGGCAATTTTATACATATATAGATTTAATAATTCACTGTGAGTAAAATTAATTCAAAGGTTAATACATACATAATATAATGCATGGGTTATATTATTCTCTGATGTAGTCTTGTTTCTTATTTAATTTCTATCTTTGAATAAATTAAATAAAAAACACATATTAAAATAAATAAAACACATATGTAAATTCCTAGTGATATCCATTATTGCAGGATACTCGGATTGATCTCAGGTATATGTGTCCCTCGAAGATCAACTTTCGAGCAACTGAGCTCGTATGTCTACAATAACCCCCCTAATCTTAGTTTCCAAACGGTCCAAAGTTTGTGATTTATCAGCATAGACTAGCGACTACCACATTCCAGAGATAAGCCGCTGCAGACGTCCATTTGAAGAAATTGAAGTTTGGTCTTGTTGAAACCAAACTTCCACATTAAAGTCATTCAATTGGAGACCCACCAAAAAAATATTATTAATTAGTGATTTCGTTATTCGATATCCACGGTTCGATTTGTTTCCATTTGACTATCGTATAACATGCAATTTCGCTATGGACTGAAGATCTTTTATAATAGTGAATGTGGACTATGACTCTTTACATTCTCATGAACTAATATTATTATTAATTAAAAGTAGAGTTGTTCATTTTCGGATTCAGTACAAGTACCTTTTTCAAGTCTAAAGGACTTTCTGCGTTCTTTCCTTCCTTTCTTCCTTCCTTCCTTCCTTCCTTCCTTCCTTCCTTCCTTTCTTCCTTTCTTCCTTTCTTCCTTCCTTCCTTCCTTCCTTCCTTCCTGCTTTCCGTCCCTCTTCCGGATCTTATTATTGGATTTTACTTCTGATCCTCATTCATCCGTTGTTATCTTGTTTTTAGTTTTTTTCTTATTTTTTCACTCATTCTTCATTCTCTTTTCTTCTCTCGCACTTAATGATTTAAATTATTCTCTTCCTTTTTAATTTTGTGCATATATTGCACGAGTTTTCTTCCCCTCTCGCTGTCAACCAATTAAATTTGTAGCCTTTCAGTGTTTTTCTGAGCACTCAAAATAATGTTCATAGCGCTCTTCCTCTTATTCTGCCTGGATAAGCCTTTGAAGTGCTCCACCAGGCTTCGTGTGCGTATGTCACATGAGTGTTTCTGACGTTTGGTGGGTAGCCCTAAAACATCATCGCATCAGTGATAAAGCGAAAGCCGAACGAATGAATGAACGAGCCGAGCCGAGTTATTATTACGACCCGAAATCATCGTTGGCGCTGCATCTGATGGCGATGGTTGTTGGTGTTGGAGTGTGACTGCGCCTGCTTCTGCGTGTGTGTGTGTTGGAGCACAATTTTAAAAGAGGGCCGCTGCGTATCCATTTAATTGAGGGATATCTTTGTTGTTGAGTTTTCAATTTGATTTCACTGCTCTTGACTGCTTTTTGCCACCCTCTTCACATCAATTCCACTGACTGCTCATCGTTGACAAATATTGAATCTTTTGTTGTCATTATTCTTTATATTATTACCCCAGTTACTCCTCACTCCTCTTTCTCTATCTTCTTTTGTTTTATTTTGTCTTGTTTCTTTGTTTTACTTTTGGTCAATTGAGCACGTGATGATTTTAATCAATTCTTTTAGATTAATAAAGCGATGCAAATAATTGTAAAAGCAGTAGGAAAAAGCATTATAATTAAACTTAAGGAACACATTTTTTTATTATTAAATAATATAATCAGGATTCCGTAACTATCTGAAGTTAACCACGCTTTAAATATTGGTTAACATTTCTACTTTTGTTTAATGCTTTTTGCATGTAGCCGAAAACACGACGATTCCTGGTGAATGTGGTGAAAGAGCGAAATGAAATGAAATAAAATGAGACGTACTCGAAAGTGCATTCACAGCAAAAGAGCGTAGAAAGTAGTCGTTGGGGGGTGAAGGAGGTCGAACAAAGCAGCCTGCTTAGGAGTGTTTGGATAGGGACGGAGGAAAACGCGAGCTCAAATGTATTTTCATATCCGCATTTAAAATCAGTTTCGTCGAGTGTGAGTATTCAACGCAGCCAACAAAGCTCCATCTTTCGTCTCGCCCATTTGCCCGCCCACGACAAGCTCCTTGCTGATAATGGTTTGGCAACCTTAACCCTAACATTGAGTCAAGAACATGCCGTTACATAGGAGCAAGGATGGGAAGGAGGACAAGATAGGAAAACCATCAAGAGCGACGGAGATGGATACAGTGCAAAATAAGCAAAAATAGCAGATCTTTGTAAAGCTATGCAGCGCAGTCAAGAGCTGTCAAGAGTTGGTACATTAATCGTTGTTGTTGTGTTTATTATTTAATACTTAAACCTAGCAGTTGGCAGCCTCCGTCTATCGGCCGATGTTGCAATTGCGTCGGCTCCATCGATGTTGCAAACAGTCAGCCAGACAAACAGAATTTTCAACTTGAAGTTAAAAACATGCGGTTTCTTTTTGTACTGTTGCCTGCCTCGTTTGTTGTTTGGTTGTTTGGCTGTAATGTATTTTGTGTCTTGCTTTCGTTTTGAAGTGCATTTTTGTGTTACGATACAGAGTAATGAAAGTTGCTCCGGTTTTACTCTTAATGTAATGTGTTCTGTACAAGAGGGACGTGGGATTCTTCAAATATTTCACAACATGAAATCGAATCCATTTTATATCGGCCACAGAATTATCCAAAGTAGTTTCGTGGCAAAACTAGTCACTAACTTGAATTGCAACTGAATATAATTTCAATTATTCATTCAAAATCATAGGCATAGGAAACAGATAAGTCGATAATAATTCTGTAGATAACATGACATCGATGAAGACATGAAGAGAAAACTACACGAGAGCATGAGGAATATATCTATATTTGGAAACGAAACGAAACATTAACCATGTGTTTCTCTGACCTTTTGAAAACAGTTTTATTCTTAAAAGCGTCTTGGCGCCATAAAATACCATGTCAAACGCAGGTACTATTGTAAATATTACACAGGTACTTAAAATATTACACAGGTCTGCGTTTTAAGCCAAAGTCTATGCGATTGCTATAGAAAAATATTGTTTATGCATTCATATCGTGGTGCTGCTTGCCAGACAACTGAGATCAGCTCAGGTGAAATCACAGACGTTGATAAATGTAATACGGAGAGATGTACGGGGCTGCGATATCGCGAGACGCTGGTTGGTTCGTTATGGATCAACAGACAGAAATATCCAAATACTAGGTGCACAAATCGCGATCCTGAAGCAGTCCTTTCTAGCTTAAAAGAACGCATTGAGTCAGGCATGAGTGTACATATATTTCTTCAATTAGATGTGTGCATAACAAGCACAATGCAGTTTGGGTCATTCCGTGATGCTTTACAATAAGTAATACAATAACTTTACAATAGTTTCAATAATTAAAACACGTTGAGAAAGGTGGGCGTGAAATGGAAGATCAATAGAAAGGGTATGAAAACTAAAGAGTTTCTGAAGAAGCAGGAGAAAACGAAATATTTACTATACCATGTAATAATTTCTCATACTTTAAGCCTAAAATTAAAGCAAAGTTTCTCGGTAATTGTGTACATTAAATCCCTAAAACTCCCAAGACTATGGAGGGACAATAAAAACGGATGGAAAATACTCTCCAAATAAAGCAATTGTTGGAATTAAAAAGCAATATGTCAGCCACACACATAAGCTGCACACGCAAAAACGCATATACAGACAACAACGTGTATACACACGAGTAACCATTCATTTTCGATGCATCCAATGCGAATCCGAGACTCATTAGGAAACATAAATAAGCGATGTCTGCAATGGTTGCCCAAGCAGCGGAGAAGAAGGAGAAATTATGTCTTGTGCGAAAGGAGAATATCAAGAAAACGAACACAGATCCGCAGAAGAAAAACGCTGAAAAGACGCGGAAAAAATTCAGGAAATAAATTAGAAACCATTTTTGTCATTAGTTCGAGTGCATAAAGGAAAAGCAAAGCAAGACAGTGGAGGGGGAGAAATACAAAGCATTTCCTACAGAGTGTCTCTTGCAGATGCGATGTAGACGATGATTTTAAAGAAGACGACGTATGAAAAAATAATGATATTTAATGATAATTTGTCGCTACAGTCTTCGGCGAAACTAGTGGAGCTGCTATACGCAGAAGTTAAGAGATGAATAGAGTTTCTAAGAGATGACAAATTGCCATGTCTGTCCTAGATCCATTATAACAATCGACTGTCATGTCCAGTCGCCCAAGTGTCATTGCAACCAACGTACCACACTGCCAGCTCGGTTTGTTGAGCTCACTGAATACACAAAGCTGTAAAATTTTCGCGATTTATTCTTGCATTACTGTCTGCTTTCATAGATTCCAGTTCCGACACGGTACGAGTTGAGGCCCACCGTTGTTGGACGCAGTTGGGGAAAAAGCCAACTGTGAATGTGATAAGAATAATACTCGAAGGTCATGTAATACTCATGGCAATGTAGAAAAGACTCCCCTTCTAGTAAACCTAGTAGCAACCTAAGAAAACTGATCAAAAAATAGTCATTATAGAGACTCGGGACTCAAAGGGCGAGTCATAGCACCCGTTGACTTTGTATCCTTGATACAATAGCTATGCATACATCGCCATACAGTACCTTGTGTATGCCTACATACAAAGAATATATCGCCACAGGACACATGATCTGGTGTCGGTTGGTTTCAGAGACTCAGAACTCTGGAAATTTATGGGGAAATAGAATTCTGCACTGTATACAGTTCTATAGAATGTAATAGCATGGAATTTAGCAGCTAATAGAAAAGTAAAATCGGTCTCTACGATATCAAAACATCAGTAAAACTAAACTTAAAAAATAATTAGCTTTTTGCTAATTTAGTTTTTACAGAAATTCTACGGATTCTGCCTTATTGCATGAATTTACTTTGAACCACAAAAGGAAAACCAATCCTTTTCTCGATGTCCTTTCAAGGTTCACGGTTGGATGAAGCTTCGAACGACAGAATAAACAAAGTCACACGCTCGATTGGGCACGAAAAGCAAGAGACATGTTAGATAAACGTGAGAATTAACTAAAAGGAAAATTAGCTAAAGTAACGACAGAAATCATTGCATACTTCAAGGTTTCAAAGAATCTATCGAACCAGGAAAAGAGAATTTCTCTGACTCTTCGACTTTTATAATTTTATAATCTTTTATAATTTGTAAATCTCATTTTACTCATGTCTATGTACTATATTTGAATGCTTAAAAGTAGGTAATTACCAGATTTTTGATCAATTTAAATAATTGAGGAAGGGTTATTTTCAAATTAGAAAGCATAATTTATAAATCTTCATTTGTAAATCAGAATTCACAAATTACATGTCACATGTAATTATGAATGACGCTTTCTGAATTAAGTGTGAATAAGGTGTACATCTAAGAATGGCGACAACAATTTCCTGTGATTTTTGCCTTTTTTTTTCTTCATTATTATCTTTCGATTAATTGATTAACAGAAAAGCTATTATTAGGCTCACGTCATAAATAAACTTCCGAGCGAGTCAATAAAAAATTAATATTTTCGTTTAATATTGATTCGCTGATTTTCTTCAGCTAACATCAGCTTAATGATTTCACCACCAAAAGCCACCTCACCTTCCCTTAGACCATTTCACGATTTCATTCCTTGGAGTTTCCTTGTTTCGCTGCTCTCCTCGTTTTGTCCCCAATTTTTTTGTGTATCCAACGCAAATTATTGATTTTCCACGTTTCTTCTGTTATTTATCCTACTGCCTTTTGTTCTTCCTCTCTTACTGCATCTTATCGTTCGATTTCCGTGCTTTTCAGCTCTGCTTTATCGACGCTTTTCTGCGCTTGGTCCTGTGCCGATATTTGCTGTGTTTTCCCCGTCGTGCTATTTCTGCGTTTCGCTTTCCACAGCTGTCGGTCTGTCGGTATACGAACCAACACATCATGCAGTGAAATCTACGCACGAAATTCAAAAATACCATCAACAGCCACAACCTGAAAATCTATCTCGTTGGCTCTCTCGAACACAGAGAGAGATTTTCCCGGAAGATACAATTTCGTTGGATGTTGTTATTCGTTCTCCCTGCTCCTGTTGCTCTTCTTTTTGATTATATTTCTTCTGTTGTTGTTCTTCCTGTTGTCGTCCCCGGCGCGGTGTTTAAACGAGCAGCAAACATTGCGATTTCCTCCGAAATCCCGCAACATGAATTTTCTCCTGTTATTTTTTTCTTTTCCACAGAGTTTCCTCTGAAATGGTTTTATATTAAATGCTCTTCTTGCGTTGCTGCTTTTACTTTACTTTACTTTAATGTTTGTTGGTTTCTTTTTGTCTGAGGATTTTACCTTGGGTTGTTTTTGCTTTTTCTTGTGCGTGGGCGTCCAAAATTCGTCTTGCTCTCTTTTTCCTTCCTCCGTCTCTATCGGTTTCTGTTTCTTCACTTCTGGCTCGTTTTTGCTCGCCTTTGTATGTAGAAAGTGAATCTGAATCTGCTTTTAGCATTACTCATTCCACATCAAAAGTTGGTTGGGGGAAAGGCAGGAGGGAAAGGTTATTGTGAAGCCAGGTGCGGTATTAGAGAACTTCCATCTGAATACATACTAAATATTTAATGCTCTCATCCCTGATATCCAACAAACGAGAAAATCTTTGGAATGGTTTTGAAAGGGAAGACTTGGGAAATACAATTCATAACTTCTTCACTTCTTCGCTTTTGCTCATGTTCGATGAATAGAAGTGCGACAAAATATTTCCAAAATTTTCTCAAAATCTTGAAAGCCTTTAACATCCATTTGCCACTCAGTTGACTTTACATGTTCTCTGCGTTCTCCTAATTATTTTTCATTCTTCTTTCTTAAAAATTTTAATAATTTTGCCATCGTAGTCATTTTAATTTCTCATATTTTATGAGAAATGTGCGAAGGTTTTTCTCAATTATAATAACTTTAATTATATGTTACTCCGATCCGATATCTCGTAAAAATACTGTCAATTTGCGCAAACTTCGTATATTATTCATCATTGCTTCCCGTGAACTTTATTGCCCAGAACTATATACAAACATATACTTGATGATAATAGCTTGATACTACTTAAATGTTGCTTTCAGGGCAGTTGATTACGACATAGTATTGCCTTTTGTATACAACAAAGGATATTCGTATACAGCCTCAGCAAATCGACAACTGAGGCAGGAGAAAATAAACCTCAATCATGCATGTTTTCAGAGAAGAATTCTGCTAGAAAAAATATCCGCTTCCGGACAAATTCGCAAATGTGACGATTTGCGAAGATCTGAAGCCGGAACACGACTACAATTATTAGCACTCTTTCATTTATTTATTTAATCTTAAAAGTTATCACAAGACTTAACGAGATTCGTAACGTGTGAGAATGCGATGAAAAACTTTTAAAGTAATGTTGTATAGCAAATATGATGAAAGTACTGGTTAACATCTTACGACGCAAAACAAAGAATAAGAACTGCTTTCGAACGGATTCAAGCCCAGCAATGTTACAGACGTAGTTTGGGTTCCAGACAGGCGAGCCATATATATGTATATTGTTTAACAAAATACATATTTTAGGTAGAAAATATAAGCATTAAAAGGTATAGTACCTTAAAAATTATATCAACTTTGGAAAAAATTTTAGATCTGTCTAATGCAATAACCATTTCCGAACTTACATAACTTCACGCCGTTTTCCGTTACTAACTTTGGGTATAAACAAGACGATTCCATCTCGGAAGAGCTAATATATACTTTGGCGAACTGGACTTACATACAGACAGATAGACAGTTGGTTAGGCAGTATTCGACAGTGAGTCCGCAGTAGTTACGTCAGGCTTTTCTTCGAATACTAGGTTGCCCTTAGTTCATTACAAGGTTAAGTAAATTGTATAAGCAGCTTTTTGTTTTTGGTGGATATATATGACCACAGTGTATACTAACTGATACATGGATTCGGCAGATTCTTCGCTTTCACTTCTAAACCATTGAATTAATATTGCTGAAAATAAGTATGGAAGTTTATTTGGACTTTCGGATGGACAATAAGGCGAGCTAATATTGTTGAGGAAATTCGAGGTGACAGGATATAACATGGTTATAATCTGAATTTCACGGACAGAGAGAATGCGATTAGTGTATACAAATGATTGTATTGTAAAGGTGCTAAAAACGCAGATTAAAACGCTTTCATATGGGTGTGGCAGTTTTTGAAATGACAAGGTCTTAAAAACTGAATATTTGCATTGTTATTTTTTACCTTTTTAAATGCAAAACATCAGCAACAAGAAATAAACTCATTAAAAGCAGAGAAATGCATTTTTATCGTGTTTTAATGTTTGTTCATTTGCATTTACAGTGTTGTCTATACAAAGAAATTTATATTAAATACATTAAATGCAAGCATAATAATAATTCATTCTGTTGTTTGCTTCTTCTGTTTGTTGTTCTTGCTCTTGTTCGTGTTGTTATTATTGTTGCCATTCCGAAAGAACAAGTTGTGTTTCCACTGCATTTTGCATTACGTGCATCACAGAGCACTCAGTAATGAGCGAGAGTTTCTGCAGTTGTGTATGCTTATGAGCATGTGTGTGTGTGTGGGGGTGTGTGTGGTTGTATGATTGCAACACTTGACTCTGCAATAATTTCAGTCACCCTGTTTTTAACATGTTTTGTATTTAATCTGTTCTCAGTAGAGGTAAACAACACCGACCGAGGGTGAAATAATAATGAATGCCGTAAACCTCTTTGAGTCATAAGCTCCACCTGCCACCCACGTCCCCGCCTCTTTTTCCTTTTCCCTTCGTGAACAATAACGAAAACATTTAAAAACTATGCATTAGTTAATTTCTCTAATAACTTCATTTTCTGTTTAAGGTTGTAACTGTAAATTGAAATTATTAAGATTTCAGAAAAGGTTAATCTACTTTAAAGTACAGAAATACATATATAAAAGAGCCACGCCCACTCGTGATGCCGTTCATCACGGCGAAGTTGTGTGGGTCTGTAGCCACGATGCTTTTCTTTTAGGCTAAGAAGAGTAGAAGAAGGGGAAGAAGTATTTAAAATACGTTGACTCTCAAATGAAAATAATAATGAAGGCAAAAACAAAAATTGCACAAAGCTTCATAGCCAAGTAGACAGACACAACAACAACGACGACGACATTAAATTGCAACCAAACAAAATGCCACGGAAACAATATTTTAAACACTGTGGCAACACTGCCAAAGGAAACACTACAATGGGGAAATTACGCTTCATAACGGGAATTTGTCCAAACAATGATGCAATCCAACCACAAAATAATTAATTATAAACAAAAAAAAATACGAAGACGCACAGAGAAAAATTCTTTGATAAAAACTGGCAAAATTTTTAGGCTTGCAAAAGATGTGCACTCACAAAAAAAATTAAAAAAAGAAATCCATTAAAAATAAAATGGTATTTTTACGGTTTTAATCCATTGACTTGCAGCATTAAACAACGAAACAAGAAAAATAATAAAAGAAAGGAAGGCAAAAATTAACAAAGTAGCGAAAATTGAACCTGGCAACACTTTTTATTGAGTCCCCAGCAACAGACTCGACTTTACATCTGTTGTATTTTTCCCTCAGTTTGTTTCTGGATTTTGCTTTTAATTTTTTTTTATTTTTATTTTCTTTAATAACTGGCAACAGCGAGGAGGAGCTTATAAAATATTCCGAAAGCGTTTGATTTTCAGAGAAGGAAACAGAAACAACTTTTTTGAGACTAAAAACAAAAGCAACAACAACGACGGTTCGTAAATTATTCCGTGCGAATGTGACACAATCGACAATCGCAGGAACAACAAGAGTCATCGTCATCGTCATCGTTACTTATTCCACTTTTAGGCGCGTAAAAATGAATAAATTAAAATTAGCATTGCGCCTGAGGAGTTCTGCAAATTGAATTGGCAACTAGAACATGGAATAAAGTTAAATTTTGCCTGGTTGTTGTTCGTACAAGTTCACTACAGTCAACGCAGCTCGACGCTTTATTCAGTGAGCCTCTGATATATTTTAATATGAAACGAGTCGCAAAACTTATGAACTGAATACTTAACTGAGACATCCGATGGTTAATTCCAAAGTGGACGTGGCTCTGGGCCGAAAATCTCCACCTTCAATGGAAAAGAACCCAGCAAAAAACATTTCAGAACTCAAGTGCGTGAAGTTAAATACGTATTTGAGCGTGAAGATAAATACGAATTTAACTTAGCAATGGCACAAACCAAAAAACAGGATGATTCATATACCCAGTTTTCATAGGCTGTCGAAGGAAAAACGAGAAGTTAAATACGTATTTAAGTGTAAAAATTAATATGTGCATCATGTAGAGATTTGCTTGGCCTCTATTGCCGTTTTTTAGCAAATCGACTTTGAAATTGTCGAAGATTTGCTTGGTCAGACTGCGAGGATGCAGTGGCCACTGGTCAGGAACGCTTCGTTGTGCGTTGATGAAACTTGCGACGTTCGGAAGATATAGCCGAGGAGCTCTCAATATAAAAAAATTGAGAACTCCTCTATTGCCGTTTTTTTGCAAATCGACTTTGAAATTGTCGAAGATTTGCTTGGTCAGACTGCGAGGATGCAGTGGCCACTGGTCAGGAACGCTTCGTTGTGCGTTGATGAAACTTGCGACGTTCGGAAGATATAATCGAGGAGCTCTCAATATAAAAAAATTGAGAACTCCTCTATTGCCGTTTTTTTGCAAATCGACTTTGAAATTGTCGAAGATTTGCTTGGTCAGACTGCGAGGATGCAGTGGCCACTGGTCAGGAACGCTTCGTTGTGCGTTGATGAAACTTGCGACGTTCGGAAGATATAACCGAGGAGCTCTCAATATAAAAAAATTGAGAACTCCTCTATTGCCATTTTTTTTCAAATCGACTTTGAAATTGTCGAAGATTTGCTTGTTCAGACTACGAGGATGCAGTGGCCACTGGTCAGGAACGCTTCGTTGAGCGTTGATGAAACTTGCGACGTTCGGAAGATATAACCGAGGAGCTCTCAATATAAAAAAATTGAGAACTCCTCTATTGCCGTTTTTTTGCAAATCGACTTTGAAATTGTCGAAGATTTGCTTGGTCAGACTGCGAGGATGCAGTGGCCACTGGTCAGGAACGCTTCGTTGTGCGTTGATGAAACTTGCGACGTTCGGAAGATATAACCGAAGAGCTCTCAATATAAAAAAATTGAGAACTCCTCTATTGCCGTTTTTTTTCAAATCGACTTTGAAATTGTCGAAGATTTGCTTGGTCAGACTGCGAGGATGCAGTGGCCACTGGTCAGGAACGCTTCGTTGTGCGTTGATGAAACTTGCGACGTTCGGAAGATATAACCGAGGAGCTCTCAATATAAAAAAATTGAGAACTCCTCTATTGCCGTTTTTTTTCAAATCGACTGTGAAATTGTCGAAGATTTGCTTGGTCAGACTGCGAGGATGCAGTGGCCACTGGTCAGGAACGCTTCGTTGTGCGTTGATGAAACTTGCGACGTTCGGAAGATATAACCGAAGAGCTCTCAATATAAAAAAATTGAGAACTCCTCTATTGCCGTCCTCGCAGTCTGACCAAGCAAATCTTCGACAATTTCAAAGTCGATTTGCAAAAAAACGGCAATAGAGGAGTTCTCAATTTTTTTATATTGAGAGCTCCTCAGTTATATCTTCCGAACGTCGCAAGTTTCATCAACGTACAACGAAGCGTTCCTGGCCAGTGGTCACTACATCCTCGCAGTCTGACCAAGCAAATCTTCGACAATTTCAAAGTCGATTTGCAAAAAAACGGCAATAGAGGAGTTCTCAATTTTTTTATATTGAGAGCTCCTCGGTTATATCTTCCGAACGTCGCAAGTTTCATCAACGCACAACGAAGCGTTCCTGGCCAGTGGTCACTACATCCTCGCAGTCTGACCAAGCAAATCTTCGACAATTTCAAAGTCGATTTGCAAAAAAACGGCAATAGAGGAGTTCTCAATTTTTTTATATTGAGAGCTCCTCGGTTATATCTTCCGAACGCCGCAAGTTTCATCAACGCACAACGAAGCGTTCCTGACCAGTGGCCACTGCATCCTCACAGTCTGACCAAGCAAATCTTCGACAATTTCAAAGTCGATTTGCAAAAAAACGGCAATAGAGGAGTTCTCAATTTTTTTATATTGAGAGCTCCTCGGTTATATCTTCCGAACGTCGCAAGTTTCATCAACGCACAACGAAGCGTTCCTGACCAGTGGCCAGTGGCCACTGCATCCTCACAGTCTGACCAAGCAAATCTTCGACAATTTCAAAGTCGATTTGCAAAAAAACGGCAATAGAGGAGTTCTCAATTTTTTTATATTGAGAGCTCCTCGGTTATATCTTCCGAACGTCGCAAGTTTCATCAACGCACAACGAAGCGTTCCTGACCAATGGCCACTGCATCCTCACAGTCTGACCAAGCAAATCTTCGACAATTTCAAAGTCGATTTGCAAAAAAACGGCAATAGAGGAGTTCTCAATTTTTTTATATTGAGAGCTCCTCGGTTATATCTTCCGAACGTCGCAAGTTTCATCAACGCACAACGAAGCGTTCCTGACCAGTGGCCACTGCATCCTCGCAGTCTGACCAAGCAAATCTTCGACAATTTCAAAGTCGATTTGCAAAAAAACGGCAATAGAGGAGTTCTCAATTTTTTTATATTGAGAGCTCCTCGGTTATATCTTCCGAACGTCGCAAGTTTCATCAACGCAAAACGAAGCGTTCCTGACCAGTGGCCAGTGGCCACTGCATCCTCGCAGTCTGACCAAGCAAATCTTCGACAATTTCAAAGTCGATTTGCAAAAAAACGGCAATAGAGGAGTTCTCAATTTTTTTATATTGAGAGCTCCTCGGTTATATCTTCCGAACGTCGCAAGTTTCATCAACGCACAACGAAGCGTTCCTGACCAGTGGCCAGTGGCCACTGCATCCTCGCAGTCTGACCAAGCAAATCTTCGACAATTTCAAAGTCGATTTGCAAAAAAACGGCAATAGAGGAGTTCTCAATTTTTTTATATTGAGAGCTCCTCGGTTATATCTTCCGAACGTCGCAAGTTTCATCAACGCACAACGAAGCGTTCCTGACCAGTGGCCAGTGGCCACTGCATCCTCGCAGTCTGACCAAGCAAATCTTCGACAATTTCAAAGTCGATTTGCAAAAAAACGGCAATAGAGGAGTTCTCAATTTTTTTATATTGAGAGCTCCTCGGTTATATCTTCCGAACGTCGCAAGTTTCATCAACGCACAACGAAGCGTTCCTGACCAGTGGCCACTGCATCCTCACAGTCTGACCAAGCAAATCTTCGACAATTTCAAAGTCGATTTGCAAAAAAACGGCAATAGAGGAGTTATCAATTTTTTTATATTGAGAGCTCCTCGGTTATATCTTCCGAACGCCGCAAGTTTCATCAACGCTCAACGAAGCGTTCCTGACCAGTGGCCACTGCATCCTCACAGTCTGACCAAGCAAATCTTTGACAATTTCAAAGTCGATTTGCAAAAAAACGGCAATAGAGGAGTTCTCAATTTTTTTATATTGAGAGCTCCTCGGTTATATCTTCCGAACGTCGCAAGTTTCATCAACGCACAACGAAGCGTTCCTGACCAGTGGCCAGTGGCCACTGCCATCTCACAGTCTGACCAAGCAAATCTTCGACAATTTCAAAGTCGATTTGCAAAAAAACGGCAATAGAGGAGTTCTCAATTTTTTTATATTGAGAGCTCCTCGGTTATATCTTCCGAACGTCGCAAGTTTCATCAACGCACAACGAAGCGTTCCTGACCAATGGCCACTGCATCCTCACAGTCTGACCAAGCAAATCTTCGACAATTTCAAAGTCGATTTGCAAAAAAACGGCAATAGAGGAGTTCTCAATTTTTTTATATTGAGAGCTCCTCGGTTATATCTTCCGAACGTCGCAAGTTTCATCAACGCACAACGAAGCGTTCCTGACCAGTGGCCACTGCATCCTCACAGTCTGACCAAGCAAATCTTCGACAATTTCAAAGTCGATTTGCAAAAAAACGGCAATAGAGGAGTTCTCAATTTTTTTATATTGAGAGCTCCTCGGTTATATCTTCCGAACGTCGCAAGTTTCATCAACGCACAACGAAGCGTTCCTGACCAGTGGCCACTGCATCCTCGCAGTCTGACCAAGCAAATCTTCGACAATTTCAAAGTCGATTTGCAAAAAAACGGCAATAGAGGAGTTCTCAATTTTTTTATATTGAGAGCTCCTCGGTTATGTCTTCCGAACGTCGCAAGTTTCATCAACGCACAACGAAGCGTTCCTGACCAGTGGCCAGTGGCCACTGCATCCTCACAGTCTGACCAAGCAAATCTTCGACAATTTAAAGGTCGATTTGCAAAAAAACGGCAATAGAGGAGTTCTCAATTTTTTTATATTGAGAGCTCCTCGGTTATATCTTCCGAACGCCGCAAGTTTCATCAACGCACAACGAAGCGTTCCTGACCAGTGGCCACTGCATCCTCACAGTCTGACCAAGCAAATCTTCGACAATTTCAAAGTCGATTTGCAAAAAAACGGCAATAGAGGAGTTCTCAATTTTTTTATATTGAGAGCTCCTCGGTTATATCTTCCGAACGTCGCAAGTTTCATCAACGCACAACGAAGCGTTCCTGACCAGTGGCCACTGCATCCTCGCAGTCTGACCAAGCAAATCTTCGACAATTTCAAAGTCGATTTGCAAAAAAACGGCAATAGAGGAGTTCTCAATTTTTTTATATTGAGAGCTCCTCGGTTATGTCTTCCGAACGTCGCAAGTTTCATCAACGCACAACGAAGCGTTCCTGACCAGTGGCCAGTGGCCACTGCATCCTCGCAGTCTGACCAAGCAAATCTTCGACAATTTCAAAGTCGATTTGCAAAAAAACGGCAATAGAGGAGTTCTCAATTTTTTTATATTGAGAGCTCCTCGGTTATATCTTCCGAACGTCGCAAGTTTCATCAACGCACAACGAAGCGTTCCTGACCAGTGGCCAGTGGCCACTGCATCCTCGCAGTCTGACCAAGCAAATCTTCGACAATTTCAAAGTCGATTTGCAAAAAAACGGCAATAGAGGAGTTCTCAATTTTTTTATATTGAGAGCTCCTCGGTTATATCTTCCGAACGTCGCAAGTTTCATCAACGCACAACGAAGCGTTCCTGACCAGTGGCCACTGCATCCTCACAGTCTGACCAAGCAAATCTTCGACAATTTCAAAGTCGATTTGCAAAAAAACGGCAATAGAGGAGTTCTCAATTTTTTTATATTGAGAGCTCCTCGGTTATATCTTCCGAACGTCGCAAGTTTCATCAACGCACAACGAAGCGTTCCTGACCAGTGGCCAGTGGCCACTGCCATCTCACAGTCTGACCAAGCAAATCTTCGACAATTTCAAAGTCGATTTGCAAAAAAACGGCAATAGAGGAGTTCTCAATTTTTTTATATTGAGAGCTCCTCGGTTATATCTTACGAACGTCGCAAGTTTCATCAACGCACAACGAAGCGTTCCTGACCAGTGGCCAGTGGCCACTGCCATCTCACAGTCTGACCAAGCAAATCTTCGACAATTTCAAAGTCGATTTGCAAAAAAACGGCAATAGAGGAGTTCTCAATTTTTTTATATTGAGAGCTCCTCGGTTATATCTTCCGAACGCCGCAAGTTTCATCAACGCACAACGAAGCGTTCCTGACCAGTGGCCACTGCATCCTCACAGTCTGACCAAGCAAATCTTCGACAATTTCAAAGTCGATTTGCAAAAAAACGGCAATAGAGGAGTTCTCAATTTTTTTATATTGAGAGCTCCTCGGTTATATCTTCCGAACGTCGCAAGTTTCATCAACGCACAACGAAGCGTTCCTGACCAGTGGCCACTGCATCCTCACAGTCTGACCAAGCAAATCTTCGACAATTTCAAAGTCGATTTGCAAAAAAACGGCAATAGAGGAGTTCTCAATTTTTTTATATTGAGAGCTCCTCGGTTATATCTTCCGAACGTCGCAAGTTTCATCAACGCACAACGAAGCGTTCCTGACCAGTGGCCACTGCATCCTCGCAGTCTGACCAAGCAAATCTTCGACAATTTCAAAGTCGATTTGCAAAAAAACGGCAATAGAGGAGTTCTCAATTTTTTTATATTGAGAGCTCCTCGGTTATGTCTTCCGAACGTCGCAAGTTTCATCAACGCACAACGAAGCGTTCCTGACCAGTGGCCAGTGGCCACTGCATCCTCGCAGTCTGACCAAGCAAATCTTCGACAATTTCAAAGTCGATTTGCAAAAAAACGGCAATAGAGGAGTTCTCAATTTTTTTATATTGAGAGCTCCTCGGTTATATCTTCCGAACGTCGCAAGTTTCATCAACGCACAACGAAGCGTTCCTGACCAGTGGCCAGTGGCCACTGCATCCTCGCAGTCTGACCAAGCAAATCTTCGACAATTTCAAAGTCGATTTGCAAAAAAACGGCAATAGAGGAGTTCTCAATTTTTTTATATTGAGAGCTCCTCGGTTATATCTTCCGAACGTCGCAAGTTTCATCAACGCACAACGAAGCGTTCCTGACCAGTGGCCACTGCATCCTCACAGTCTGACCAAGCAAATCTTCGACAATTTCAAAGTCGATTTGCAAAAAAACGGCAATAGAGGAGTTCTCAATTTTTTTATATTGAGAGCTCCTCGGTTATATCTTCCGAACGCCGCAAGTTTCATCAACGCTCAACGAAGCGTTCCTGACCAGTGGCCACTGCATCCTCACAGTCTGACCAAGCAAATCTTCGACAATTTCAAAGTCGATTTGCAAAAAAACGGCAATAGAGGAGTTCTCAATTTTTTTATATTGAGAGCTCCTCGGTTATATCTTCCGAACGTCGCAAGTTTCATCAACGCACAACGAAGCGTTCCTGACCAGTGGCCACTGCATCCTCGCAGTCTGACCAAGCAAATATTCGACAATTTCAAAGTCGATTTGCAAAAAAACGGCAATAGAGGAGTTCTCAATTTTTTTATATTGAGAGCTCCTCGGTTATATCTTCCGAACGTCGCAAGTTTCATCAACGCACAACGAAGCGTTCCTGACCAGTGCATCCTCACAGTCTGACCAAGCAAATCTTCGACAATTTCAAAGTCGATTTGCAAAAAAACGGCAATAGAGGAGTTCTCAATTTTTTTATATTGAGAGCTCCTCGGTTATATCTTCCGAACGTCGCAAGTTTCATCAACGCACAACGAAGCGTTCCTGACCAGTGGCCACTGCATCCTCACAGTCTGACCAAGCAAATCTTCGACAATTTCAAAGTCGATTTGCAAAAAAACGGCAATAGAGGAGTTCTCAATTTTTTTATATTGAGAGCTCCTCGGTTATATCTTCCGAACGTCGCAAGTTTCATCAACGCACAACGAAGCGTTCCTGACCAGTGGCCACTGCATCCTCGCAGTCTGACCAAGCAAATCTTCGACAATTTCAAAGTCGATTTGCAAAAAAACGGCAATAGAGGAGTTCTCAATTTTTTTATATTGAGAGCTCCTCGGTTATATCTTCCGAACGTCGCAAGTTTCATCAACGCACAACGAAGCGTTCCTGACCAGTGGCCAGTGGCCACTGCATCCTCACAGTCTGACCAAGCAAATCTTCGACAATTTAAAGGTCGATTTGCAAAAAAACGGCAATAGAGGAGTTCTCAATTTTTTTATATTGAGAGCTCCTCGGTTATATCTTCCGAACGCCGCAAGTTTCATCAACGCACAACGAAGCGTTCCTGACCAGTGGCCACTGCATCCTCACAGTCTGACCAAGCAAATCTTCGACAATTTCAAAGTCGATTTGCAAAAAAACGGCAATAGAGGAGTTCTCAATTTTTTTATATTGAGAGCTCCTCGGTTATATCTTCCGAACGTCGCAAGTTTCATCAACGCACAACGAAGCGTTCCTGACCAGTGGCCACTGCATCCTCGCAGTCTGACCAAGCAAATCTTCGACAATTTCAAAGTCGATTTGCAAAAAAACGGCAATAGAGGAGTTCTCAATTTTTTTATATTGAGAGCTCCTCGGTTATGTCTTCCGAACGTCGCAAGTTTCATCAACGCACAACGAAGCGTTCCTGACCAGTGGCCAGTGGCCACTGCATCCTCGCAGTCTGACCAAGCAAATCTTCGACAATTTCAAAGTCGATTTGCAAAAAAACGGCAATAGAGGAGTTCTCAATTTTTTTATATTGAGAGCTCCTCGGTTATATCTTCCGAACGTCGCAAGTTTCATCAACGCACAACGAAGCGTTCCTGACCAGTGGCCAGTGGCCACTGCATCCTCGCAGTCTGACCAAGCAAATCTTCGACAATTTCAAAGTCGATTTGCAAAAAAACGGCAATAGAGGAGTTCTCAATTTTTTTATATTGAGAGCTCCTCGGTTATATCTTCCGAACGTCGCAAGTTTCATCAACGCACAACGAAGCGTTCCTGACCAGTGGCCACTGCATCCTCACAGTCTGACCAAGCAAATCTTCGACAATTTCAAAGTCGATTTGCAAAAAAACGGCAATAGAGGAGTTCTCAATTTTTTTATATTGAGAGCTCCTCGGTTATATCTTCCGAACGCCGCAAGTTTCATCAACGCTCAACGAAGCGTTCCTGACCAGTGGCCACTGCATCCTCACAGTCTGACCAAGCAAATCTTTGACAATTTCAAAGTCGATTTGCAAAAAAACGGCAATAGAGGAGTTCTCAATTTTTTTATATTGAGAGCTCCTCGGTTATATCTTCCGAACGTCGCAAGTTTCATCAACGCACAACGAAGCGTTCCTGACCAGTGGCCACTGCATCCTCGCAGTCTGACCAAGCAAATCTTCGACAATTTCAAAGTCGATTTGCAAAAAAACGGCAATAGAGGAGTTCTCAATTTTTTTATATTGAGAGCTCCTCGGTTATATCTTCCGAACGTCGCAAGTTTCATCAACGCACAACGAAGCGTTCCTGACCAGTGCATCCTCACAGTCTGACCAAGCAAATCTTCGACAATTTCAAAGTCGATTTGCAAAAAAACGGCAATAGAGGAGTTCTCAATTTTTTTATATTGAGAGCTCCTCGGTTATATCTTCCGAACGTCGCAAGTTTCATCAACGCACAACGAAGCGTTCCTGACCAGTGGCCACTGCATCCTCACAGTCTGACCAAGCAAATCTTCGACAATTTCAAAGTCGATTTGCAAAAAAACGGCAATAGAGGAGTTCTCAATTTTTTTATATTGAGAGCTCCTCGGTTATATCTTCCGAACGTCGCAAGTTTCATCAACGCACAACGAAGCGTTCCTGACCAGTGGCCACTGCATCCTCGCAGTCTGACCAAGCAAATCTTCGACAATTTCAAAGTCGATTTGCAAAAAAACGGCAATAGAGGAGTTCTCAATTTTTTTATATTGAGAGCTCCTCGGTTATATCTTCCGAACGTCGCAAGTTTCATCAACGCACAACGAAGCGTTCCTGACCAGTGGCCAGTGGCCACTGCATCCTCGCAGTCTGACCAAGCAAATCTTCGACAATTTCAAAGTCGAGAGGCCACGCAAATCTCTACATGATGCACATATTAATTTTTACACTTAAATACGTATTTAACTTCTCGTTTTTCCTTCGACAGCCTATGAAAACTGGGTATATGAATCATCCTGTTGTTTGGTTTGTGCCATTGCTAAGTTAAATTCGTATTTATCTTCACGCTCAAATACGTATTTAACTTCACGCACTTTCAGAACTCTTCTCTTGAAAAGATTTATATACTTTAACTTTTGTAATCGTGATATCTACAGTGATATAGATTCATTGTCATCTCAGTTTATAACCCACAGCCACATTCCTTCATCTGCCACTTTACAAAAGAGTAGAACAAAAACGCTCTTCCTTTGTGTGTAGGGTATTGGAAATGCAGTCACAGAGTGTATGAAAGTACAATGATCCGGAAACGATTCAATTTTATTGAAACAAGCTTCATTAAGCCTGGAAGAGAAATCAACACAAAGGAACACGTAGGAAGATTATACAATAAGAGGAACTAGTTATAATTAATAATAAATGATCATAATTATAATAAGAGAATATTTTAATATAAATAATACAAATAAAAGAATTTCATTTAAACTGATTTTAATTTATTTTAGCTTATTTTTAATTCCAATGAAATATTTCACTTATTTCTCTATAAAATCTACTTAATTAGAATTATAGCAATAATGTAAGCTAATTTCGAATCAAATGTGATTTCATTTTATTTTATATCAAATTCAATGTTAAATCACGTAATTATAAATTCCAGTTCCATAATATTGATCCATAATACTCGTATAGTCCTTTTTCTTGAAGGTAGAAAAGCCCTAAAAAACCATGACTCTGTGATTTTTACCGCAAATGACATTTTTTTTCTTATTCGCGTCATTTCTCCGTTCATTGTCCTTATCTTAACGGTTATTTTTATGAATGCAACTTTATTTAAGTGTTGCCAAGCTTTACAATTAATAGAACAGTACGGAGCACAACTGAAAATAGCTAAAATTTTATGTGAGCGGAAAAGAGCAGCAAAAATGGCGCTCTCGAAAAGAACTAGAAGAAGCAAACAAAACCGTAGGAAATGCAGCAAAATCGTCAACGACAGTAAAAGCAGAATTTTTGCAGGCATCTAAAAACATCAACTGCAGAGATTCAACTCAGGTCGTCATGAACATGGAATGAGAATAAAAAACAGTATTTGGCTATTGCTGCTTGTTTTTGCTATTGATTTTTCTTGTTGCAGTGTTTTTTACTCCATTTTCCCGACGCGTGGCCTATTTGTCCCCTGGATTTAGTCTAAAATTGAATGTCTTTCGACAAAGAGTCTTAAAATTACTTTTCTTATATTTGTTACAATTTCGATAATATTTTATACTATATAAAATTATTTTTACATTCTCGACCGGCCGCTTTTCCATCTCCGTGTGTATAATATTTGCAAGTTGCGAGAAAAAACCAAACTTAACCTCAATCCTCAGTGCAATATTATTGCATCCATCCAACAATAATAAGAGGAATCATTATAAGCGAAACAATGGAAGGAACCGACAACAATTCAACAAAATATTGCCAACAACAAACAAGAAAAAATAAATACAATACGAAATGGGATTCTCGCTTTTCTGATTGGAAAAATGTTGATCCTTTTATTATTGAGTTCTTTACGGTTTTATCAATAAATTTAAGTTTTGAGTAGCTATAAAATTGGGAAGAAAAAAAGAGAGGAAATAGGGAAAGAATAGACGGATGATATATGATTATTTTTAATGGTTTTCATAATACTCATAGTATAACATTTTTAATTGGCTTCCTTTTTTTTTTTGGAAAAGTTTATCTTCTAACTCCTTTGATGTCTCCTTTGAAAGACATTAAACAAAATGTCTCAGTAACGACTTCTATAAGTTTTCCTATTTTCGATTTTCTTTAGTATTTTTAATGTCATTATTTTCAAAGATATTATATCGAAAATCCATCTCTGTATGTCTCCTTCTTCTTCCTCGGCTTTCCAAAATAGTGCACAGTCAGAGAATTTTTGAGTCTGATTATGATGTGGAAATGCTTTTAGCATTTTGACAAAAACAGCAACTACAACACCCAAAATAAGCAGAAATAACACAAAAAGACTCGCACAATAGTTGTTTGCGGCTCTGTTCCTGCCGTTCTTTTTGAACACTTTCAGAAACTCGTGTTTTCGCCCATCTCTTGTGTCTGGATCCATGCATGTTTCAGATTCCGATGGAGATGTTTCTTGTTTTTTTTTTTTTGCTTTTTTTCTTCCTTTTGTTTTTAGTGGCATTCATTTTCATTGTGTCTGGTCTTTTGTCGGGTTGTTCTGCATAAAATTAATGGTTTTCCAGGAATTCTTTGATTTAAAAGGAAACATAATCACCAAGATGGGTTTTAAGACTTCCTTGACTTTTGATACGTATATTATTTACCTTTCTTCCCTTTTCCTCCTATTTATTGTAGCCTTTAATGTCAATTCCAAAAAAACATAGTAAAAAAACCAGAGTAGAAGTCAAGTCAATGGAAACACAGACGAATTTGTCAAACAATGGACTACTTTAACCTCTGCTGTATACCATACAGGCTATAGCGAAATTTTTCTTATACAATCGTTCAATTCTGTATTCAAGTAAGCAACTTATTGTGTTCCTTGGGCTACAGGGCGGTTCTATTGAACACATGAATGATCTACATATATCGTATCCTAACAAACGATAAACATTTCATCAAAATAACTCGAATGAAGCGCTCGAAAAGGGCGAAAACCTCAATATTTCTGAAATCAGACCCTTCCTGAAAAATATCCAAAAAACGGACTTCACCTCGATTATCTGCAGACACTTCCCCAACAGCTATAAAAGTTTCCAGATACTTAACGTTTCGATATTTCTAGAGTTCGGCGTCACACACTTTCTGCTAGTTATATTATATAGATTTCTTGTAAAGGAACTTCGGATGGTTTTATACCTAATAAGATATGTCTACCAATTCATCACCATTGAACTGCTTTTATATTACTTTATCCCGTTCATAGAAAAGTTTACATCATTGCTTATTAAATTTTAAAAAACTGAAAATTTTTACTTTAAGTTCTTTAGTGTCTGTATTTTTATGGTTTTCCTATTGTATTTTTATTTCTTTCATCGTCTTTAGTCTTCAGGCAAACCAGCGACCGTTCGACCAATCGATTTATCATCTTTTAGCCATCGTTTAATCGTTTAGTATGCAATTGAGATTTATGACTCTTTACTTTTCCTGTATAAAGAGAATTGCGTAGGAAATGTTTGGGCTTCACTTTATTTTTATCTTTGCGGAGAGACAAGGCGACTCTCTTCCTACCTTCCTTTCGCTCTACATAGATCTCTCTCACTCTATCGCTCGCTCCTTTCTGTGACATCGATAAGAATGCTGGATGCTGGAAGACCGACGAAGTTCAAGTGACCGGATGTTGATGGAAGTATCCAACAACTACAACCACAACCGTTATATTTACACCCGTCCCACAACAACAAAAAATACTTCTATAACATGAATAAAATTGGCAACTGCTGCTGCATGTTGTTTTTTTCTAACGAATAAGAAAAACTGTTTAGAGCCAGACACTACAACAACAATAAGAAAACCTTGAAAAATTTGAAAAATACATAATTCAATTCAATTTAACTTTATTGGACCTTTTTCTTAGACACTGATTTTGTATTATGTTTTCCTTAATAATTACTTAAAAATGTTCCCCTATTTCCCTCTAAAAAACATTTTATTTGTTTTTTTTTTTCTTCATATCATATTTCATTTCTTGTTTGTTCTATTTTCAGATTGTGCAAACAACTTCTTCCTTTTTTCTCTTCGTGTTATTTTGCAACGAACAAGATAAGTCTTTGCAGACGCCTTCTATAAAAGAGGCGCACTTCAGTCTGTTCTTTAGTTCGAATCCGGTCCTCTGCATTCTTTCATCAATCTTCCTCTTCACTCATCACCCGGCCGCTTTCCAAATAAACACTGGAAGGAATTCATTTAAAAATACGATTTAGAAAGATAAAAGAAAATCCTTTCAAGATGTCAACAGTAACAGCGACTTCGGAGGCTTTTTCATGAATGAACGTAGTAGTGAAAAAAGGCATCTTCTGCTGCTAAATTACTTTGCAGAGATGAAAAATAAACTTAAAAATGTTGGTGTTTGTTTTTCTGGAACTGAGTGTAGTTTTTTTGTAGACTACCTACATTTTTTCTTTATATTTCCTGTACTACTTCCTTTTCTCTATCTTCTCGTTTTGTTGGAGCGGTTTTTTAATTTTGTATTTACTACTTTTTATTCAGGTTCCTATGCCACTTTTCTGCGATGCTGCTTTTTGCCTAGAAACTATTTTCGTTACATTTTATACGTTTCCTATTAAGTTTTTCGTTCTCATTGCTTTTTATACCCTACACCTTAAGGTTGAGGGTATATTCACTTTCTACCAGAGTATGTAACGCATAGAACTAGACAAGATAAGTATGGAAAAGTATATATATTCTTGATCAGCATCACCACCGAAATTGAACTAACGATGTCTGTCCGTCTGTCTGTCTGTCTGTCCGTTGAAATCACGATCACAGGAGAACGGATGAAGATTTCAAAATGAAATTTGGCAAAAATATTCGTTGCTATGTTGGGGTGTTTCGTATTGAAAATGAGCAAAATAGCCAAGGACTACGCCTACTTTTTGTATCGAGAGTGCAGTTACCTCTGTTTTGTCTATTAAAAAAGGCCATATCAGCATCACTTTTTGAGAGAAGACAAGAAAATTTTATATGTAGGTTTAGAATAATGCTTCCAGTTAATATGCCAAATATGGGCATGATCCGCCCACTTTTAGTTTACATAGGTCATGGAGGGTTTTACATGGATTGTAGACAAATCTTTACTAGTTGTACTTTTAAATATACTTGGTTCCAATTCCAATTATTCTTTTCTTAATAGTTGATTATAGATTTCAATATTTTCCATTTTCTTCCTGTTTTCTTCAACGTTTTTCGGATTCGTGAAAATGAGAAACAATAACAAAATAAAAGAAAAAATCCTTTTTCAATCAAGCTTCATGGAGTTTCTCATCGTTATCCTCTCTGTTCCTCCTCCAAAATCCATTGCAATCATGTTACCTGTTTTGATATTCTTTTGATGAGTTTCTGAATGCTTCTTCGTCTTCCCATCGCGACGTTCTCAGTCCCTCTTCTCTAATATTCTTCTAAGAGCAAATTAAAAAGCGTACAAAAGCTTGCAACAACCAACAAGGATTTGTGACCTAAAAGAAAAACTGTTGATGCTGTGGGTGGATATTCAAAGAGAAGTGATGATGAGAATAATAATAAAGATAATAACAATCATGATCATAATCATGATGATGACAGATGAATGCGAATTAAAAGTAAACGAATAGAACAAAAGATACTAAGTAAAAAATTAGAAAAACTATAAATGAAAATAAATTAGGTCAACTCACGGAGTAGAAAAGGAGGAAAAAATTATCTCCAGCCGACGTCAGTTTTTATTTCAGAAAAACACGAATAAACAAAAGAAGAGTAGCGGGTAAAAAATGTTATCAAATCGTTTATATTTTAACCAATTCACGAATTTAATTGAAAAGAATTAAAATAGTAAAGTTTCTATATGAACACAAAAAATTAATTAGAAATAAAATTAAATATTGAATTCCATGCAAAGTCCGGAGTGAAGAAGCGTTTATTACATCTGCCACGCCTTCAATTCTTTAAAAGTAGAACTGAAGAGTGTAGTCGGCTATGGAGTAGTCGATTCCCTTTTGATAACCTACTCAACATCAGCCACATTAACGCCAATAGATGAACTAAAATCTAACAAAGCGACGACGACAACGACGATGGGGACTTCAATGGCATTCGAGGCAACTATAAATGGACCCACAACAACAAAAAGAGTAAACATTAAAATTGGAACTGGAACAACATCCAACAACCAACATCAACATCAACTAGGACATCACACACAAAAAGAAAGATTGATATTAAAAAAGTTTCCGTCTCCACTTCTCATCCCTTCTCAGGATTTCTCATTTCTTCATGTCTGCTGATCTCTTCTCTTTGTGTATCAGATTTTTCCCTTTACTTCTTTAGCATTAGTAAACAACGAATTCGGGTCACGTTGCTGTTCCTCGTACCTTTTTTTTTGTTAACGTAGACGTGTTTGTCTGCACCTGTTAAACAGCGAAAGAATTACTGTCCTATTGGTCGTTATTTACTATTTTTTTCATTGAATATTGGCTAAAATGACCGACATCCGCAGCTTATAAAACCACAATCCATGGTGACCAACGTATAACTAAAACCGAGTCCTGCGACCAGAACCATGATGATGACTAACGGCCTGAAGTGTTGCGAAATGGTAACACACAAGGCGTTTTTTTTAATTAACTATACAGGACAGGACCCAATACAACACAATATTATTTATATGGATAACTGGATAACAAAATCAGTACAGTTGATGGATAGGAAAACTCGGATGCAATCATATCGATTGAGAGTATTTCTGGTCTTTAGTACTACGGACGTTGCCATATTGGTGATCATTTGGGAAGGTTTGGGCTCTTCTCCAATGAGTTCTGCTGAAGCTGCTGCTATGAAGGCGAGGAAGAAACTGTAGAGCACTTGTTCTGTAGTTGGCCGGCGCTAGCAACGCAGAGGCACACCCATATTGAAGTGTACTTCTTCAAGAACCTGTGTGAAATAGCTGCAGTTAAGAAAGGAAATCTTTGCGGTTCCCTGATTTCATATGGGAAAAGATCAATAGGGCATAAAAAAGTCTCAAAGCTGCCCTAAGTATGTCCTTCTTAGGACAACCCATTAAACCTAACCTAACCACACCCGACATTATAATAGCCTCATAATACAAATTTTTCTAAATTATGTTTGTATAAACTTTTTTATTGCCCTGTTTGGATCAATAATGCCAGCTGTTTGAAGATTTTTATGCCCGGTACAAAAGATTTGTCTGCCTCTCCGTGTACAAGAAAGGTTCGTGGCTAGATTCGTAGCAAATACAACCCTGACCCATGATCAATGACTGTCCATGGATAAAGATCACGATGGCGATTATTGTTTCTGATGTTTCGTATCATTTTCCTAACAACAGCGATTATAGCGCTGACAATGTTAATGCTTATAATTACAGCTGATGTTGCTGATTCTTCATTGTTTTGGCTTCATAAATTAATTTCTTCCCTTCTTCGTTTCTGCAGATCAAATCGCTTAACCAAAGGTCATGATAGCTTTTGCATAGGCTCCACTTCTCCACACCTCCGTTCTTCCCACGAATCGCTTTACACACCTGATCGATCATAAGCTTCAAAGTGTCATTTTCCGGACAAACAACTTTTGCAGTCGCTTGCTAAACAAACGTTTGAACACATAGTAAATTAATTCCAGATGAATCCCTTCACCGTTGACTCATAAACGTTACTGGCTGCCATTTGTAGACACAGAGAAATACTTTGCAGACGACCTGAGTTAATTTTGTAAGCTGCTTAAAGTCGTCGTTTGTCAGTTCGTCGGTCAAAACGAACTAGAAAAAAAGGTTAAACGAGTAGCTATCAACAGAATTGACTGGTTGTTATTTGAGTTGTTCGTAGGGGGCATAAACAATTTTGGATCTTCATAAGTGATGGCTTCATGATGGTTTTCAATTAATCCTTAGGCCTTAATTATCCTCATGCCTCGTTTTTCCTGATATTTATCTGATTATTTATAAACACATAACATAATAACTGCTTTTCTTTTTGCTTCTTTGCAACATCTTTTAATACGTAACCACAATTTTCCATGTTCTGTGCTTGTTTTTGTTGCTGCTGTGCTTCGTGTTGTTGCTCCTTTTGAAGCTCCTTCTTCACGAAGTACGCCTTGGGTTGTAGGTGACTGGCAATTTTTCCCCACTTACGGTTTTCTCCCTTTATAATTCTTATGTTGTTATTCTCTTAAAATTAATGACGCTGATGAAAGAAGCAGGGAAATATTTTTTAATGAAAAGCGCGTAGTTACGAATATTATTATTATTATTATTTTCATTATGCCATTATTTTTCTTGTTATTATTATTTGAATTTCTTCTTTTCTAGTTTCATGCTGTTTATGTTTTTTAAATGTTTTCTTCTTATTTTTTATGCGGTTTGAGTTTTCGTTTTCGTGGTTTTTCCTTTGTATTCCATTTCTGTTTTTCTTTTTTCTATGCTCAGTGGCATAACTTTTCACATTCTCTTCACTGGACGGCAGCCAACAGTTTCAATGCCACATCCTGTCACGTTCTCTGCAAACGCTTGTCACATCGCTTGATAGAACAAAAGTGCTTCAGAACAGACTTCATTGTGCTATAACAGTTTGTCTAGTAGAAATTTTAACATCTGATAAACATTTCAAAGTCGTCTGAATAGTTTTTGCTTCATTAGGTTTTAGTTAGGTTTAGTATAGCATTGAGCTTTTATGATTTTATGACTACAATAAAATATGCATAGTCTATCAAATAATAACAAAGCATTTACAAAAAAACAATCTTTTATTTTGTGAATATTTGATTATTATAAATTTTTAATTTAATTGTCTGAAACTAACTGTCACAGCAGTTTTCTGTTAAAGAGTCTCTGCTGAATCAATTAGCAACTCTATAAAGTGCAACAGTGTGAAGTCTCTGTTACAGTAAGTCTGTACGAACACTTTTTCGCTCTGTTAAACGTCAGCTCTGTTGAAATCGTTTGCTGTTATGCGTATGTTTACTATGTATGTATGTTTATTTTCTGTTAAACAACAAAGCTGAAATATTAAATTTCATCAGAAATGCGTACTTTATATTTGCATATCATGCAAATAATTATTATGACTGTTGTGTAATAACAACAACAAAAACAAGAGAAAACCTCTGCATGCATCTCAATTATTAATGGTCTTTTTTAATCAAAAATGAGAAAAAGAAAACGAAGCAAAAATTAATACAATACATGAACTATTATTCGATGTGATTACATAAAATCATTATAGGAAAATAAAATGAATTTAATATTACTCTATTAAGTTATTAAAAGTCACGTTAAATTCTCAAACTATTTTCGCTTTCAGAGCGAAGCAATAAAAAGAGATGCTTGACGAATTCCGTTTTAATGGACATTAAATGAATGAATTTTTCATTTCAGCTGTTGTTTCCCCCTGACACTTCGTTTGTTGTTGGCATGCCTGTTTAATTAGGGAAATGCAATTGAGTTGTTCTGTTTTTGATGCGGAATTTCAATTACTTTTAATTAAGCGTTCAATTTAATTGATTGATGTGTGAAGCAGCATTTTTATTGTGGAATTCCAATGAATAAACATATGTAATATTTTATTTGCGTTCTTTTCTACTGAATATGTTATTAAAATAATTTCAAAAAATTAATAGATAGTTAATAATAAAAAGCAGGTGAAAACGAGCGGAAAAAAGTACTTCGGAAGATATTCTACAAATAAAACCATGAATGGATCAATAAGGATTTCGATAATGGTTTCAGTTTGAACTTGAGTCTTTATTTATTCATTTTATTCATTCAGATCGCGAATTTAGTATAAATTGTGCGCTGCAATATATCAATAATACCCATAAATCTCCTGGTATTACTGTTAGAACCCGTAACGCAACATTTCTCGATTATTGAAGGAATTAAAGCCTAGTATTTTAGGAATTAATATCAGAAAACAGTTCGATAAGAATCCGTATCTGTCCTAACTCTCGATTGGTCTCTTCTTCATCCTCTCCATTCACTGTACTGTCAATATTACAATAAAAAATTTCCCGTTGCTGGTGTTAACGATTCATCACCATCACCGTTGATGAATTGAATGGGATTCAAAGACAAACGGAAGACCTATTTAAGAAACAAAATGGTTGAATAGATGCCCATGGCCCTTCCTCGCTGGACTGATAAATGGATCAATAAACAGAAACATTTCATATGCACTCATGGAATGAACTCGTATTTCAAATGCAACAATAACAGAAAATTCTACAAGGGCCAAACCAAGGAGAAAGGCGAGAGACAATTGCAAAAATGTGGTCACAAAGAGAATTGACTGTGTGTTTCATTAAGGAATATGGGTTCTATCATTCAACACAATCAGCCATTCAATGATTCTATCGGCATTCGCTTTGGGCCTTTCGTCCTTCAGCAGAAGTCCTTTGGAAGTCCTTTTCATTTGTCGTCATCATCGTCGCTGTTGTCATCATTTGTTTGCAGCGGTTTCAAGTTTCTCAACTGGCAGCACCGTCGCTCTCAGGAGCCGATAACTGCTAACAAGTTTCTGAAAAGGTATTGAAAAGGAGGAAATTAAAAAGGACATAGGACAGGAAAGGAAGGTAAAAAAGAGACGAAAAGGTCCTGAGGATTTAAAGCATTTATTTGTTTATAAACGAGACGTTGCGCAATCAAAAGTTTGCCCTCAAAGCAAAAATATCGTTTGATGTTTAAAATTATTTGTGAGTTGGTAATAATCATAGTTATCGTTATTGCACGACTGCAGCATCGTCCACAAACATTAATTGAATAGTCTACGAAGGACGTGATTGAATTCGTTTCATCTTCAAGAAACTTTGACGTTGCAAGTTTGCTTTAATGAGATTAACAACCAAATGTTTTAGGAATCAATTCACTTTAATTTATCTAAACTACACGCTCAGTTATTGTCTAGATTTCTATTATTAGTTTGTAATAGATCAACAAATTCTATAGATCAATAAGTTATTTATAATTTCATTTTATAAACTTTTAATTTTAAAATAATAATTTTCGATTAGGGAAAATTTTATGGAACAGGATACAATACATTACCTCAGAAGTTTAGAGCTACGCAATAGAAACTCAGAATAAAGTTGGACAGCTAAACTGGCCTGGAACACAGCAATGTAAATATATATCCATCTTCAAAACATCCTCCGAGAAATCGTTCAAAATTAGGTACCCGGAACGAAGGGATTCTAAGGTTTTGACTGGCATATCTACACAAAGAATTGTAGAAGGTTTTCAGACTTGAATGAAGAATTTTCAGAGCGCGGAAGTATTGAAGAAATCTATTGAAAGCTTTTAGACGTCTTCTCAATAGACTTAAGTCATTAAAAAGCCTTTAGAAATCCTCCGGGACGTCTTTGTTGCCTCTTAATCATAAAATTCGTGGAGGCCATTAAAATCCTTGTGCAGCCGAAAAGTCTACGTATCTGTCCGTCCTTGTCTCTGTCTGATTTTTTCTTCGTTGTGTCTCCTGTTGCGACATCGCCTGGGTTTCGAGACGCCTCAACGACGCCTTCTCCATCCTATTCATCGCTCCAATGTCTACTTCCAGCTCCATCTGTCATTCTTCTCGTCCCCCATCCTGAGCTACTGAGCCACTTGTTTGGTCATTACCACTTCCATTACCAGAAGTCAAAGGGAGTTCTCAGCAGCTCTTATCAAGGCAACTCCCAGCATTCAACTCATCTGAAGTACTCAGTTACGCCGCGTACTAAAATCTACAAGTCTAACTGTTTCGAAACTTTTTTCTTCCTGTTTTTTTACATTCACAAACTCAACGAGCTCCCATGGTACATATTTCCTTAGTATGTATTTCCATCTCCAGTTGAAGTCACTTAGCATCTATGAAGCCAGCATCTTGTCTCATTCCTCGTCAAAATCTTTTATCACAGTGGTTTTTAGAACGTTCTTCGTCTTCCTTCGCTTTCGTTGGTTCCCTATCCTTCTCGAACTTCCTGCTCTTCCTCCATTACTTTAGGATTTCAGAAAGAGTTCTGCCTCGGCGTTGGTCTTTTGTTGTCTCTCTCCTTTTCGCAGAGGGAATAGGAAAAGCAATTGCAGTACAATACGGAAGAACAAAGAAGCCCAATGCATCTTTAATTCAACAGGTTCTTTCGATTAAGGATAGTTTTTCCACGGCATTGTTATTGAAAATGTCGTTTACTTCGTTCTACAGAAACAAGAAACAGGAAAAGGAAATCAAGAATCATTTCTTGTTTTATTTTTCCACATTTGTTAATAATTTCACGTGGCTTTAGAAGTTCTGAACTGTCGAAACGAAAGAAAGAAGTGGTAATTGACAAGGCAACATTTTGAAGTGATAACATTGAATTTGATTTCAATATCAAAGTTTATCAGTTCCGGAGCTTTACTTGTTGCTCTACGAACCCACCGCCGCCCTTTCCGGGACCTGTTCTCTCTCTCTCTCGCCAGGCCCGTCGTGATATTTTGCGGGTTCGGCGGAAATTGTAACGAACATTTTAAGAAAATCTAATTTATTCAACTATAGCGACATATATATTATTTTTTTCGTATCGGTTACATGTATTATTTGTAAAATAAATATTTTTTAGTATTTAGTTTACTATTTGTAAAATAAATATATGTATGTAACATAATTTTTTGTGTGTTTATTAAAATATTCTAATGATTTACACTGAAATTTGAAATTTTGACTTCAAAAAGGTTTTTAAAACTAAATAAATGTAAAATAAAGCGGGAGTAAAAGCGATTTTCATTAATGTTATTATAAGTTTGTTACTTTTCTACACTTATGTTTTTTTAGAGATTACATTACAATTAATCAAATGACATGACAGAATAAATTCAAATTTATTTATCTTTCGAGCCATTAATAAAAAATAAAGTTTTAATTTTAATATCAGATGCGATGTTGATGGTGCAAGTGTAACAAAAATCTTTTGAAAACCCCGATAGACGTGGGCCCTCTAGAGTGCGGGCCCGAGCTCGTCTGAATCTGCCATGCGCCGGGCCTGTCTCTCTCTTTATCTCTCACTCGCGCGTCACGTTTTGCATCTCCTCCAGCGCGGAATGCATTCGAATTCAAGGCACGTTTATCGACGAATTCCGATTCGCGTATCTCCTCGGATTCATGTACTTTTTATTCATTCCTAACGCCGATGAAATGTGAATTGTGTTTCAAATGGTGTTGATTAAACAAATTAGGATAAAGAAGAATTTATTTATGTTTGACGTGGAAAATACATGCACGATATTTTATAAATATGCATGGATGTGTGCGTGTGTGTCTGTCAAAGAGTAAAAAATAATTCAATGAACAAAGACGAAATCGAAATTAATCGTAAATAGTGAAGCGTCGCGTTTTCCGATGATGACAAAACGACGATGATGCGACACGTAACGAATTCTTTATTTACCGAATAAGGGAACTCATCGACGATCGATGATCGACACCGAGCTGAAATTTCTCCACTTACGAAAATGAAAGCGCGTTTACGATAACTTTAGCTTGGACAACGACGTAAGCAATCACGTGCATTAGAACAACAATAAAAACTGCTTTGGATCGTATTTTTAATGAATCGTTCGTTCGTTCGTTTTCGCAGTTTTCCCAACCAACAGCATTAAAATTAGGAAATGAAATAAATTAAGTAAATACATACGAGTACTTTACAATTTATTTATGATGTGGAAACACTGAGTTCTGTAGAATCGGCTCTTGAAAGAAACGTGCTAAACTAAGCGCGAAGTGTTGAGCTTTTATGGGATTTGTAACTAATTCGTGAGCACTAAAAACCATAGATTACTAGATGTGACACTCGCTATTCGCCGCTTCAAAAAGTCGGTTTGACATTTGATTGTTTGGTATGTTGAACTCACGTATACAATACGTGAGAGATACCACATTGTTGTTCTTGTTTCTTTATCAAACAATGTGTACGATTTCTTACCAGTGCAACCGTATGTGCTAAAGGGTTTTGGAGCCCCAACTAGGCCAATAACGTATAATTTCCAATTATTTTGTAATAATTTGTATTCAGTTTCATTTATACTATTCTGCTAACAGCATACTAAAATATTTTTGCAATTAGGCGCATAATTGTGTATTTATAACAAAAGGTTTTGATTACCGACTGCATTTATAGGAAATATAACGAAGCAAATTAGAAAATGCTGTGTAAAATGTTATAGAATATATTTATTAACTTTAAAACTATGTTTTACACATGTTTTTCACGGATAAAAAACATAATATTTATAATTATTTATTTTGACGTTTCGATAAACAACCCCCTTAAAATAAATTTTCGATTAGTGCTTGCTACAAAATTTTTGCGGCGAGGCTACATTATTTTACGGCGAGGCTACACTTTTTTACGGCGAGGCTACACTTTTTTTGCAGCGAATCAAAGTTTTCTTTCATTGTATCAGTGGAATTCCAGCAAAAATGCATTAGTGTATAAGGGACATTTTCGAGTGTCTCATCTACTAATCTATGCTAAAAACACCCACACACACACACACAAACACGCGGAGAGCAGCACGCTTGCTAATGGAGTGTACAAAATCAGCTTAACTGAACCGAAAACAATGAGTGGAACGTCGTTTGGTTTGGGGGTGGGAGGAGGAAAAAACAGCAAGACCAAAACAAAACCGAAGCGAAATACAAATGCAAGAAAGAAGCATAGAAAAAGCATTACTTTTAAACAGATTTTCGGATTTTCACAGATTAAAAGAACCGCAGAATTGTGGTTAAAACAGGAACTCGTCAGTACCTCTCACTTCACCCGCCTACATGCACACTTCTCTTTAAACCCTTCTTCTCTTCGCTTAAAATGTGCACACATGAAAATTCCAAATTTAAATTAACCAACAACCAAACAAAAAAAAAGAATAAAACAACACAACAAATCACACTGTTGCAAGTAACAAAAACAACACTTTTTTAGTTTCGAAATAGAGTTGGCAACGCCATCTGTGCTTCAGCCAACTCGCTGCATATTTTGCAATTCAATTTAAACGCATTCAACAAGAAGAAAATCCATGAACAGAAGCAGCAACAACAACACAAAAACGAAACGCTTCAAAACTGATTCGTAGAACTCTTTTATTCGATAAAATTTATGGCAAAATAAATGCTGCCGAATAACGATGACGAATAACACGATGACGAGCGCACGAATTTTCGTGGCGTGTTCAGACGAAAGATTGACTTTTTCTAAAAATCCACGAGCAGTGGTTTTAAAATTGTTTAAAATGGAAGAAAGAAGGATTTCTCTAAACGGATAAATGATAATATAAAAAAAATTATTAATTAATGTTAAACTTTTGCATCAAAAACACAAGAAATGAACAGAATGAAGTAAAAATAATATTAATTGAGTGTTCAAGGAAGTAAAAAGCAGAATAAAGAAGACACGCATTCACAATAATTAAAAAACTTCACAGGAAAAAGTACTTTCGACGTCGTGAAGTTGGCGACAATGAATCGATGCGATGTGATGTTTCTCGCATGTTTACAAATTGATTTAAATGTTTCTGTTGTTGTTGTTGTTGTTGTTGTTGTGGGTTTAGTGTGGCTGCTTTCGGCTTCACTTGTTGTTGTTTGTTGACTGCTTTGAAGGAACACAGCACAAAATGAAAGCTTCACGCTCATCATCAATCATGTCAACACTGAAAGCACTAAAATTTTTTCCTTAAACATTTCATAAATTCATTATTTTACGAGTTCATTTTTCATACTCTTTACTATGTGTTTTTGTTAGCCATCTACGTATTTACATAACAAATTTATTTACATAATTGAATAAAATTTTGAAGCTGAAAGAAACGGCATCAATTCACAGTTTAACATTTTTTCCTTTTTGGTATAATTAATCACGTAAATAGTGATTTTAAGATTTACTTTTATTTTATAACACAGCAATTAAACAAGTTTCGTATTTAAACTTTTTCTTATTAGCATCTCATTTGCCGCGGTGGCGCTCACTAACGACGCGTTGCGTCTACAGAAATAAGCGACTTTTAGCAAAGATTAAAAGAAATTTTGGTCTATTATCGCTCTACTCTGAAAACTTATTCTGCAATCCTTGCTTATAACGCATTCATTGTGGTTATTATAAAGTTTATTGTAATCTTTATGATTCTACGCAGTTTGCTTCTACGAAGTCAGCTTTAATGCAGTCGGCTTTCGATTCATTCGCCTTCGACGCTTTCGACTACCACGTAGTCGACTGCGATGCAGCGTTTCTGCGGTCGCGTCGGCAGAGTTCGGCTTCTTATGCTTATGAAATGGCCGCTCGTTGTTAAGCACTGCGTTTAGCTTGCGAAATCTTTCTTAAATTGCCAATTATCTGTGCAATTGCAATAAAACCTGAAGACTATCAACAAAAGTTGATGTTTTTAATAGATTATTACATAAAAGCGGTTCTTTTTCAGAGTTCAAGATAAGAGAAATTAAATTAAGAAGAGAAAATATTAACAAAAACGAGCTGCTAGACAAAAATTTAACCTCCCAAAGAAAATGTAGCAACTCTTAACGGCCAAACATAAATGTGTAAAATATGTAAAGTGTATGCAATCGTTAGAGCAATGAGTTTATGCAAGAAGCTTTTACTACGAATGCGAACAGAATTACACACGACGCGACGATGCGTCGTAACGAACGAAGCTCTGCTAAACGAAAGCACAACTCGCAAGTCGTCAAAATCAGCATTTTAAAAAAGACAGCATAAATTTGTATGGTGTGGTGGTCAGCACAGGGAAAATGCTGATTTTGCGGACTTTTTTTTCCGATGGAAATCCACCACAGTGGTAGGTAGTTTTAGAATGTTCTAGAAGGTTACCACTTCCAATTGGTTTTAAACTGGGGCATTATTGCGAGATGTCTTTTAAATACTAATATAACTACGAGTTTGTAATGCGGTCTGACTACGCAATCCATATTGTTAATTCAAAAATATGTATTTTATATTGATATATTTTACAAGAAGCAATAACGCCTAAAAGTGAAACATAAGATGTGAAGAGTAGTACTTTCGAATTCGAGGTATTGCGTGAATTGCGTGATTTCTTTGCAGATTGTGACTTTTTAACAGTGACAGTGATAACATGTTGCGATATAGACTCGTCTCGACCCACTTTCTGAAACAACCGTACACTATATTCCATTGATACGCAGCTGGATTGGTGCAGCAAAAGAGTGAATGAGCGAAAAATACAACAACTTGTGACAATTTTGGGAAATATAGATAATTTAAGAAGAGAGCAATAGTAGTTGTGTGCGAAAGAGTTAGAACAGTGAGAGAGAATGAAGAGCAAAGCTACATCCTAGGGATGCATTCGTTGTTGTTGTGGTTTCTGGTGTCTGAAAAGAGTTTCTTTGCTTTCAGAGTCATAATTTATTAATTTCATTGGTCATTTCATGAGAGGGAATAGTAGATTTTTTCTTAATTCTTTTAAAATTAAATTTCATAAAATTAATTTCATTTAAATTCAGCTTTCAGTTTTCTCTAAACTCGTCCTTTAAATTCTTTATGAATCAATTAAAAAATTAATTTAATTGCAATTGAAATTATTTAAAATAAGGAGTTTTTTCGATAAAATCTTTGAAATTGAATTAAAGTCGCATTTAATTGAATTTGTAAATTATATTATTACAAGTATTACTAAAAATTCTATTGTTATTTAAAATATTTACAGAGCATCGAATTACACAGTTTCTGTAATAACAATGGTATCAATATTGTCAATAACAATGTGAATAAAGTGAATAAATCTACAATAATTTAAGTGTGTTACTGCGTTTATTGAATTATAGATCATTTGATATGAAATGAAATATAATAACAAACTTTTTTCTTGTTGAATAACCACAAAAAATAAAATTTTCGTTTGTAGTTTTTATACATGAACAAACAGAAAATATACAACTGCTAATTAAAATGCATCATGTGCACCCTCTAAACTTCAATTGCGTTGTTTTGTGTCTGAGATTTTTTGTTTTTCTGTGGTTTTTTGGATGCTTTTGTTGACATGTTTTCGTTTTTTTAACTGATTTCCATTTGGTTGCTTGTGTCAGCTTTTTGGCTGATTCTGTTCTTGGAAAAACAGGTGCGCCGCTGTTGGTTGCACTTGAATGTTCCCATTGCTGACGAAATTCAGTGCTGCTTTTGTTTTTTTTTAATCTTTTTTTATGAAGGTTATTGCAATTTGTCCACCTACACGAAAAACGAATTCATTGAGAAACGCGAAGTTATTTTTTTGATATTTATTCCCTTGAAGATAACGATTCCACATAAAAATTTTTAAAGAACAAAAAACAGCAACTACCAAAAACTTTTTCTTTTGAATTTGAATAGTTTTTTGAAATTTCACCAATCATTTCGTTGATTTGCTCCACATACTTTGTTATCAAGCTGTATTTTAATTTTGCCTTTCTTTGCAGCTCATCAACTGTGCTGATTTGGCCATTAGCATACCCAACAATCAAGGACTCGACGATGCCTTCTACCGCCTCGACTACAGTCCGCCGTACGGCTTCCCGGAGCCGAACACGAGCATCGCGTCGAGCGACATCGGCGACGAGATCCAATTCTCACGCGCTCTGCCAGGGACCAAGTATGACTTTTGGCTGTATTACACCAACTTCACGCACCACGATTTGCTGACGTGGACGGTGTCAATCACCACAGGTGAGTTCAAGAACAAGAACATTTGAGACAAAATTAAGTAATTTCGCAGTCGACGTTAGGAAAGCATCAAAAAACCCGATTCAAATGCGCTAAAAACTACAATTTTTCACCTTCGTCCGTTCTACTTTTTTAGTTTTCGTGCTTCAAAAAAAATTTTATTACTTAAGTTAATTAAGTAATTTTAATGTTTTCATTAAAATGCAATTTAATTTAATTGCTACAACTTTTTTTTTCTGCAGAGTTTTCTATTATTTCGCTTTTCCTCTTGGGAAATATTATCTAATTTTCCGTTCATGAATTATTTTCTCAGGGTCGTTTTGCTTTTCACGTCGTCACTTGGCTTAAATGACATCATTTTTATACGCAGTGCACAAAATCCTTCAAGTGTGAGAAAATAATAAAATTTATAACAATTACTTTATTTCTGCTGTTAATTTTTCTTGGAAGTGATGCTGTATTCACCACCAATTTAACTTTTAAACGTAAATAAATTAAAAAGATAATAGAAAAATTCAATAATAAAAGCTCTTTAAATAAAAAAAAACATGCATCGGCCGGGAATCGAACCCGGGCCGCCCGCGTGGCAGGCGAGCATTCTACCACTGAACCACCGATGCTTCGAAGTTTTCAAGTTAAAAAAGCTTAAAGTTGAATTCGCAACAATGTTTTTTATTACTAATTTATTTACTTCACTTTCTGCTTTATGAAATCGATTGTAAACGATAAAATGTTAAATGTGGTTTTATTTCAATTAAATAGAATTAAATACGAATTAAATTTTATTTGAGAAAAAAATATAATTAATTATTTTCTTATTTTTCCGTCTTTCTCTCCATTTCAGCGCCCGATCGACCTTCTAATCTTTCGGTTCAGGTGCGCAGTGGGAAAAATGCGATAATTTCATGGTCGCCGCCGACGCAGGGCAACTTCACGGCGTTCAAGATAAAAGTATTGGGCCTATCGGAGGCTTCGAGCTCCTACAATCGCACGTTCCTCGTCAGCGACAACACATTCCAGCACAGCGCCAAGGAGCTGACTCCCGGCGCCATGTACCAGGTCCAAGCGTACACCATTTACGACGGCAAGGAGTCCGTCGCCTACACCAGTCGCAATTTCACCACAAGTAAGTCACTCAAAGGCGTTGCCAGGCTGCGAAAGTGCAACTATTGAAAAGGTTACTAAAACTGACAAGAATTCGAATTAATAAAAAGTTTTTGGCTGTTGGAAGCTTTTCACTTTTTAATCTTCGTTTAATTTTGTGTTCATAATTAATTTCAAAATAATTAATTAACCGATTGGTGTTGGATTTTCCGCTAATGATTATATAATTTATTTATTTATTTGCCTTTGTTGTTCTTATGTCGAAATGACTAATTTTAACTAAATATTATTGTAAATTAAAACAATAAATGTGACTAAAAAGCAACAACATTATTTATCGTACAATAACAACTCTTTATTGGTCGTTGGTAAAAATTCATTGAACCCTCTTCACACTCTTAACAATGCTCATTAACGTGGCCCAACAATACACAATAACAAAAGGTAGAAGGACGCGGCACAAAGATTTGCTGGACATAAAAATTCTAAGAGGTAATCTTCAGAAACATCATCGCTTTGGTAACACGATTGATTAAATTATAAATGAAATTATGAATATATTCACTAAGTAACTGTATGTATTAATCTATGGAGATTGCAATAGTATTAATAAATATGCACTTTTCTGTTTATTGAATTCTATTGTATAAACGATACTTTAATAATATAAATATAATTTAATAAAATTCTCATAAATACACAAATTAAGCAGGCATTTCTTTATTTTTGTAGGAAAACCTAAATAACAGTTGTATTACTTTAAAATAAAAACAATCACAGACAAATAATATTAAGCAAATAAAATAAGAGCAAAAAAGACGAGAGATTTTGCCGAATGCTCGAAAAGCTGAAATTCCTATAATAAATAAATTCCAATAATGATAGATAAATTCCTAAAGTTAATTCCATTTTGCATAATTGACAAATAGAAGCAATGTACTGAAAGGTACATCGTTTTTATTCATCTGTATATTATTTGTCTGCGGTACAATTTATTATTATTCGAGCAAATTTTATTTCAGAATGATTTGGCTTTGATATTGTACACAATTTCGTCAGAAAGTAATAAAATTAATTAAATTATTTGTAGTCGTTTTGGTGGAGATTATTTAGCATTTAAAACTTTAAATGTTTGCTTGCATCGCTTGCTGTATGAAATTAATCCAATTCTTAAACTAATCTTAACAATAAAAACTAAGAATATCACTAATCGAATGTTTTATCTGCGATTAAATTTAACCACAAGCATCTGCAATATTTTCTGTGTAAAATGATTCTTTCTTTCGGTATCTGCTTTTATCTAATTTCGTATTTGAAGAATATATTTTCTCTATCAAACATTTTAAATTATTTATCGTTCTCATTTGTGGTTGTTTGCGTGCGTCCTTTGTTTTGCATTCGTGTGTCCGCATCATCACAATTCAATCACCGCCATCACCACCCGAACCACGACATCGTCGACCATACTCAGAACCGAACACACCTGGCAAATTCATTGTTTGGTTTCGCAATGAAACCACTCTGTTGGTCCTTTGGCAGCCCCCGTACCCAGCCGGCATTTACACGCACTACAAAGTGTCCATCGAACCGCCCGATGCCCTGGAAAGCGTTTTGTACGTGGAGAAGGAGGGCGAACCGCCGGGCCCGGCTCAAGCTGCGTTCAAGGGGCTCGTTCCTGGCCGCGCCTACAACATCTCGGTTCAGACGATGTCCGAAGACGAGATCTCTTTGCCGACTACAGCCCAATATCGTACCGTGCCGCTGCGGCCGCTGAATGTCACATTCGATAAGGATTTCATCACGTGGAACTCGTTCCGGGTGCTGTGGGAGGCGCCGAAAGGAGTCTCCGAGTTCGATAAATACCAAGTGTCCTTGGCGACGTCCCGGCGTCAATCGACGGTGCAGCGGACCGGCGACGCAGTGGCATCCTTCGATTTTCGCGACATCATGGAGCCGGGCAAAACGTTTAACGTCGTCGTGAAGACGGTGTCGGGCAAAGTGACCTCGTGGCCGGCCACCAGCGACGTCACTCTGCGTCCCTTGCCGGTGGTCAATTTAACGTCCTTCGCGGACGACAAAATCAATGCGATGAGAATAACCTGGGAGCCGGATCCAGCAAGTACCCAGGACGAATACAGGATTGTGTAAGTAATCTCTTTCTTCCTTTTAATTTGGAAAATTGTATTTCATCTACTTCGTTCGTTTGTCTTCCGCCGTTGATCGTCCTTCAGTTATCACGAGCTGGAAACTTTCAACGGGGACACGAGTACCTTGACCACGGATCAACCGCATTTCAACCTGGAAAGTCTGCTGCCCGGACGCAACTACTCGCTCTCCGTGCAGGCTCTGTCCAAGAAGATGGAGTCGAACGAGACCACAATCTTTGTAGTCACTCGGCCGTCGTCGCCCATTATCGAGGACCTGAAAAGTATCAAGCAAGGCTTAAATATCAGCTGGAAAAGCGACGTGAATTCGAAGCAGGAACAGTACGAGGTCCTCTATTCACGCAACGGCACCTCCGAAATACGCACGGTTTTCACCAAAGAGTCTCGCTTGGTTATTAAGAACCTTCATCCGGGTGCTGGTTATGAGGTCAAAGTCTTCGCCGTCAGCCATGGACTACGCAGTGAGCCACACGCTTATTTCCAAGCTGTCTGTAAGTATCACTGAACTGCAATGAATTCCCTGTTTACTATTTTTCATTATTTGTCCCCTTCCATAGTTCCAAATGCTCCGCGCAACATCACCATCAAATCGGTGCGAAGTAATTTTGTGCTCGTTCACTGGTCGCCGCCTGAGAACAGCGACTTCACCGAGTACTCCATACGCTATCGCACCGAGAGTGAGCAGCAGTGGATTCGTCTGCCAAGCGTCCGGTCCACTGAGGCTGACATCACCGACATGACGAAAGGCGAAAGATACACTATACAGGTGAATACCGTCAGCTTCGGCGTCGAGAGCCCCAATCCGCAGCACGTCAACACGACGGTGCCACCGAATCCGGTGTCGAATATCATTCCGCTGGTGGATTCGCGCAACATCACCCTGGAGTGGCCCAAGCCGGAAGGACGCGTCGAATCGTACAACCTCGAATGGTGGCCCACGGATAATCCTACCGCAACCCAAAACAAAACCGTTTCGGAGAATAAATCCGGTGAGTTGAAGGTGAACTGAGTGATCTCTAAGAGTTAATAATTATCCTTATCACTCCTCATAGATGACCTTTCTACGGAGCGGGTCCTCATCGGCGACCTCATGCCTGGCGTTCAGTACAAGTTCAACATACAGACCACTTCCTACGGCATCCTCTCCGGCACAACGCACCTTTCCACTCGCACCATGCCGCTTATACAGTCGGAAGTCGTTGTGGTGAACGACAGGCAGGAAGACGAGCGAGACACTATCACGCTGTCCTACACGCCCACTCCGCAGTCGTCCTCCAAGTTCGACATATACCGCTTTTCCCTTGGCGACTCGGACATCAAGGACAAAGAGAAATTGGCCAATGACACCGACCGCAAGGTCACCTTCACGGGACTGGTACCGGGGCGCCTGTACAACATCACCGTCTGGACTGTGAGTGGAGGCGTGTCCAGTCTTCCTATACAGCGCCAGGACCGCCTCTTCCCTGAACCCATTACTCAACTGCACGCTACTAACATCACCGACACGGAGATATCGCTGCGCTGGGACGTCCCCAAAGGCGAGTACAACGACTTCGACGTTCAGTATTTGACAGCGGACAACATCTTGGCGCAGAATGTCACCACGCGCAATGAGATCACAATCGGCGATTTGCGTCCACATCGTAACTACACATTCACCGTTGTGGTGCGTTCGGGCACAGAGTCGTCGGTACTCCGCAGCAGCTCTCCGCTGTCGGCCAGTTTCAGCACCAACGAAGCGGTGCCGGGACGTGTTGAGCGATTCCATCCGATCGACGTGCAGCCGAGCGAAATTGTCTTCGAGTGGCTACTGCCGTCGAGCGAAGCCAATGGAGTCATCCAGCAGTTCTCCATCACGTATAGCAATGTAAACAATGCCTCCGAAACGAGTAACCAGAGCTTCAATTCCGCCGACTCCTCGGGATCCATAAAGAACCTGAAACCTGGTGAGACGTACGTTTTCAAAATACAAGCCAAGACTGCGGTTGGTTATGGACCAGAGCGAGAGTATAAGCAGACGATGCCTATCTTGGCGCCGCCCCGGCTCGCCCCTCAAGTAGTGCCCACCGAAGTCTATCGCAGTTCGTCCACGATTCAGATCCGATTCCGCAAAAACTACTTCTCGGACCAAAATGGGCAGGTAAACAACAAACTTCGTTATATAATAAATGACAGATCCTACATGTCCGTGGTTATTCTTTCTAAAGGTGCGCTGGTACACTATCGTAGTGGCCGAGGACGATACCAAGAATGCGTCCGGCTTGGAAATGCCCAGTTGGCATGATGTGCAATCCTACAGCGTCTGGCTGCCGTATCAGGCTATTGACCCGTACTACCCATTCGAGAATCGCTCCGTCGAGGACTTCACGATTGGCACCGAGAACTGCGATAACCGCAAGACGGGCTACTGCAACGGCCCGCTCAAGTCGGGCACCACGTACAAGGTGAAAGTTCGAGCTTTCACGGCGCCGGATAAATTTACAGATACCGCCTACAGTTTCCCCATTCAAACAGGTACATGATGTTCTTATAAGAAATTGGTAAAAGTCACAAATGAAGACATGAAGAAAGGTTTGCGGTAAGGTTTCGCTTTACCTGGCTTTCAATGTTTTTCCTATATTTCAATGAAAATATTCTCTTAAACTCCAAGAAGTCGCAGTTATTTTTGGCTGCTTTCAGCTATTATTAATCTGTATTTTGTCTTTAATTAATTTATACGATGAACTGTTTGTTGTCTTCTATGTCTTGCTTTCATATATATATTCACAAAACTCAAGACCTCTTAATTTCGCCAGGTAAGTTTCACGTTGTATTCCCACTTTAACGCAGTTCCTTTCAAACCTTACAAATGACACTCGTTTAAAATAATTCTGATCTCCTGCTACTCACTTCAGATCAAGACAACACCTCGCTCATCGTTGCCGTTACCGTGCCACTGACCATCATCCTCATCCTGTTCGTAACGCTCGTCTTTTTTAAGCGACGCCGGAACAGTTGCCGCAAAGCTACCAAAGACGCTCGTGCCAACGACAACATGTCGCTTCCGGACAGCGTCATCGAACAGAACCGGCCGATTCTGATAAAGAACTTTGCCGAACACTATCGGCTCATGTCGGCCGACTCCGACTTCCGTTTCAGCGAGGAGTTTGAGGAGCTGAAGCACGTCGGGCGCGATCAGCCGTGCACCTTTGCTGATCTCCCCTGCAATCGGCCGAAGAACCGCTTCACCAACATTCTTCCCTACGATCACTCGCGCTTCAAGCTGCAGCCCGTCGACGACGACGAGGGCTCCGACTACATCAATGCCAACTACGTGCCGGGCCACAATTCGCCGCGGGAGTTCATTGTGACGCAGGGTCCGCTGCACTCGACGCGGGACGACTTTTGGCGCATGTGTTGGGAGAGCAACTCGCGGGCGATTGTCATGCTGACGCGCTGCTTCGAGAAGGGGCGCGAGAAGTGCGACCAGTACTGGCCACATGACACGGTGCCTGTCTTCTACGGCGACATCAAGGTGCAGATATTGAACGATAGCCACTACGCCGATTGGGTAATGACCGAGTTCATGCTGTGCAGAGTGAGTAGCTTTGAATTCAACTGATTTTTGAACAATCCTGACTCTGGTCCATTCACCTTGCTCTTCAGGGCAGCGAACAGCGCATTCTACGGCACTTCCACTTTACCACTTGGCCCGATTTCGGGGTGCCGAATCCTCCGCAGACGTTGGTGCGATTCGTGCGCGCCTTCCGCGATCGCATTGGCAGCGAGCAACGGCCGATTGTGGTGCATTGCAGCGCCGGCGTCGGCCGCTCGGGTACATTTATAACGCTCGATCGCATCCTGCAGCTGATCAACACCTCCGACTACGTGGACATCTTCGGCATCGTCTACGCGATGCGAAAAGGTTCACGCCCAGCATTCATTCTCATTTCGAGAGAGTCGCTTTAATTCGCTTGCTAATCTTTTCTTTTAGAACGCGTGTGGATGGTCCAAACCGAGCAGCAGTACATCTGCATACATCAGTGCCTCTTGGCTGTGCTGGAGGGCAAGGAGAACATCGTGGGTCCCGCTCGCGACATGCACGACAATGAGGGATACGAGGGTGAGTTCGGATTAGATCGGCTTGGGACACTTTTGGTTATAGTTCTAATGATTAATAATACATGAGTAAATATCCATTTTATTTGGTTAAAGCTTGTGTAATACTTTACGATGTAATCGAAAGAAAGTGTACAGACAAAGACAGACTTTGGACTGAAAATATCTTGCTACATAATGAAGAAATGTAGAGAAATGATTCCTGTTTTCGATAACTTTATTAAAACGTTTTTTGTTGGTAAAAGTTTCTACGGTTTTCCCCCTAATAATTTATATTTAATTATGTACTCCAGTATAATTTGATCGTTCAGTTAAAAATATACCGAAAGGATTATATATATTTAACTTTTACTATTTAAATATCCTCATTTATTTCACTTTAGTGTGAATTCATTTTAATTTTCTTATGCCATTTAATTATTTATTTTTATTAAAATGTTTACATTCTGTCGCAATCGCTAAGAACAAATTTGAGAACTCGTTTTATAGCAATTTAATAATTAGATAGGAACATGAATTTTTGACCATAGCTCAGAATTGGATAATGAATTCCGAAAATTAATAATTTCCACTTTTAAAATATGTGCTCGCATTCAAAAATTATACTTTGAATACAGTTTCTCTTTCAGTAATTGCTCAAGTATCCATTTTAATTCATCGTATTAATATTTCAGTGCATTAATATTTCAATGTTACGTCATTTAATTCAATCACTAAAACTGATAGCCAGGAAAATTGTATAATAAAAGTCTTCTATCAATCTTCGTTCCTATTTACATATTGATTTCGACATAAAATGAATTTTGAATAAATATTTACAGCGATTAAAAAAATATTTTTCAATAAATTTATGAAAAATAAAACCTTTTCTAAAAAGAGTTTTTCTTTTTAGGTTCTTTTATTTCTAATTTTTATTAACATTATGAAAAGCACGTACTTTGAATACATTCCACTTTTGGAAAAAAAACCTTTATAAAAAAAAAGTAAAAGACAATAAAAAATGGGAAAATCTATTTCAATTTTTAATATTAAAATATTGCAATCCATAAAAACAATCAACTTCCATGAGAAATAACAACAGAGAAATTAAAACACAGCAGCGGCGAAAAGTAGTAAAATATAATATATTTTTTTGCTATTTAGATATTTAGTGGACATTAGAGTAAAAATTTAGCATTCAGTTTAGCTTCAAATTATCTGCTAAAAGCATAATATCAAATAATAAGCTAGATATTTTCAACAATTTTACATTGAATTCCCTTTCGAATAATACTACTTTTTTAGCCGCTACTGTAAATACTGAAAACGTAAAATTATCTACGAAAACACACGAACACACAACCTTTCAATGCCGTTTGCCTTTGCTTTGCTTTGTGCTTCAAAGCAACGTGTTCTCCGCTGCTTGCTGTGTGGCTATAAAAAGCACTGTGACGTCAACAGCTGCTGGTTGTAGCTAGTCAATGTGCTGTGACTTCTACATTCATATGAAATTTTTCTTTATTATTTCTTATCGATTTCTTTTACAATTCACACATAGTTTATAAGCTCTGCAACTGAAATGGCCGATTTTCGCTGCTAAAATTTAAGACTATACTTCACAGGATCATTTCTGTAGTTCGTCTTCATTTACGTTTGAACAAAACGCAAGACTACAAACCCACGATGAGGAGTGAAATCGTTTTATCTGTAGCGTGAGGTTTTGAACTTCGACTTTCGTGGTCCATTCTTTGGGCTTGGAGTTGATGTTTCTTCGATGATCGCACTTATAAACAAGATAAAACGACTTCTGAGTGGTTATTTTTAAATAATACATTTCAAATTTAGCTCTAAGTAGAATAAAAATTTAATATTAAAAATTTTCTTTTCAACTGCTAATGGAAGAAAATTTTTGTACATATTGTAATTGTTCTGAATAAAAGCAACTAATATGAGATTACGTCCGTTTTACACAAGCTTAACCAAATAAAGTGTTTCTTATAGTTTAAAAAAACTCTTGTGTATTTTTTTTATAAATCTGCATTTATTAACTAAATATTTTGCTTAAACACAATTTGAAAGGTCAGCTTTTTTCTGTTCTAAGATGGTGCTGGGTGATTAATTTTGTAATTAACCATGAAAACCTTTCTTTTCACTACTTTTTCCTCATCATTCAACAACGAACGAATCGAAATAAATGAAATTGATTCAAACAAACACACGCACACACAAAACACATGCACTTAACTAAACTTAATTACGAAAACGAACCACAACAACGAGCAGCACAAAAGCAGCTACTTAATGAAAACGGCGAAATAATCGCGACAATCGAGGGACATCCTCACGACTTGGAGCCGGAGGCAGCCGAAGAGATCGACAACGAGAATGCCGCCGTCTCGCACGACGAACATCAGCCGTTGACGTCCTTCGGCGGAGCAGCGCACAGCGCGTCGCTGAGTTCGTTCGCTGCCGCCGTCGCTGGGCAGAACCTCGCCGCCAACGACTCGATGGACAGATGACAGTCGGTCAACCAGAGCGATAACAACAACTCCGTGGTTATCGTTCTGGTTGACGACAAGCCCAGCGCGATGATCTGCAAGGAGCGCTCCTTGGACGGAGCCTCGACACACTGCAACACGTTGCAAAACCGGCGCAAGTCGCAGCTGATCACATTCAGTTCGTCGTCCTGTGATATCAAAAGTAGTCTGAGCCACGAAATCATCCTCGTCAATAACGGTCACTACGCCAACAACAACAACAACCACAAAAGCGCGGAGATGGGTTCGTTCGGGCGCACGAGCCTAACGAGCAACAACCGAACGAGTGCTCGGCTCAGCTACGCCGAGGAAGATCTGCTGCTGATGGACAAAGGCGACGGATGCGCTTCGGTGTCGGGCACTGGGTCGGGCTCTGGTTCGGCCTCGGCCGGCTCAGGCCACGAGGCGGATCTCGAGGACGACGTCTTTCGACGCAGGTCACTCGAGGTCGAGGATGACGACGACGACGTCGACTTCGAGGACGAGTTCGGAACTCGTATTGTGCGCGCGAGCAACGCCAACGACGACAGCGGCGGCGGCAGCTACGAGGATTCGCATGCGCTGCAGAGCTCGATGGGCGGCAGCAACCGCAACAGCTTGGAGAAGGACGACGACGACGACGTCGAAGTGGACGTCATCAGCACCGACGTCAGCTGCTACGATCAGCTGTTGGGCAGCAGCTGCAACACACGCCTCGAGACCGACATCGCCACGATTATGGGCGACGCCGACTGCTATACGAAGTTGTGCAAAACCGGTTCGATCACCCGCTTGAACGGGGTCGGTGTCGGTGTCGGTGTTGGTGTCGGTGTCGGTGGTGGAGGCGTGGGCCACGTTGTTGGCAATGGTGTTGGTGAAAACTGCGGCGTTATTTATGCCAATCCATTTATGGGTTTGTAAATCTCCATTAACGTTAAATTTAGCCACTCGTAGTCGAAGTTGCACCTTGAACTTGACTTCTTTTTGTTACTTTTCAGTTGCAGTTTCTTGCTTCATATTTATTCACTTTCTTTTATGTATTTCGCTTAACAACTTTTATTTTCTTAACCATTTTATGTAGCTTTAATAACAGGTTCATTCTTATTATTAAAATGTATGTAAATAATTTAAAAGAAATTCTTCACCATTTCACAATGAATTTTATTTGATGCTTTTCTTTATATTTAAAGTAATGTTTAATTGCTAATTTATGAGAATATATAAATATTTGCATTGTTTATTTACTAACGCAGTTTATAACCACATTCAAAAATGAGTATTAAACAACTTCTTTTTAAACTTATTTCCGTGATTAATCAAATGTTTCACTAACCTAACAGAAACCCTTCTCCTCTCTCTTTTAATAGAAACTCTTTCATGTTGCTTTGCTTTCAGTCATCAATATTATTATGAAGTTGTTTTATGATTTCTTTTGTTTTTATATACATTATTTTGCTATGTAATTAATCAACATTCTCGATTAATTCTTGCAGATGACGAAGGAATCGCCGAATCTGGAATGTAAATTGATCACTGAAAATATTCCAGCCGCAAGTTGAAAGAATAGCGATAAATTAAGGAAGAAAGACGATATTAAAGCAACAGCGAAAATTGATATTATATATAGTTCTGTAAAAGGAAGAAAATCAATAGAATATCCAATATTATAACAAATTTTCTACAATGAATCTCGCCAATTAAAGATCAAAATATTGTAATGGCTAAAGACAGTTTTTAAGTTGAAAAATGCAGAGGTTTTATTGTGACAGAAGGATGTGGTGCCATGTGATTACAGCGAAATCGAAGGTTGCTCTGGGTTTCCATTTCGCAGCCAAGAAGCGTTCTTTGAGCTACTCACTGAAGCAGCACTTCTTTCTACACCTTCTCTTGCATTATTGGACGCAGGTCTGTCTTTTATCACTCTCTGTCTTCCCCATGGAATATCTACATACTTAATGAATACTGATATATGTACTAAAATTTCATTTAATGGGGTCTTTGTTCGAATATCCACGACACGCAATAACAATTTTGAACATGTTTTTGATTGGACTAAAATAGATAAAATATTTTGTATATTTAATTTCATACATTTTCTATGTAATAACTACTAACTTTTAATTATATCCGTATATAAAATATATATATAAATGTATGTATGTAGTTAAACTCTGTAATTTTAAACAAATAATCAATAATAATAATTCCATCAGGTGTACAAATCAAATATTTAAATAAAATTAAAAAATAAGAAATATACAAATTCACTGCAAACAACAAAATTTCTATAGAATAAAGAGGAAAATATTTAAATTCAATTTCAATTAGAAAACGCATACTAAAATAATTCAGTCGACTGAACAGCTACAAGACAGATTCCAGCAAAATTCTATCAAACAAAAAAGTTAAAACGTGAACGACAATATATCTGGCCATATATAAGAAATGAATAATTACATAGGATACAAGAGTCTTATAGAATATAAAAAAAAATCATCATTCAACGTTACTTGTAATGCAGAATGCAGCCATAAACAGAAAACACACAGAAACATCCAAAATTAAACATATTGAAGCACAAATTCAGTATCTAATAAAAAGCTAATAACACCGTCTAATCGCTTTGGTTGTTCATTATATTCCTTCTCATAAATCTCCAACTCATCCATTGCCGGAACTGCTTTCAGTCTGCTGCTAAATATTCTCCTTCCTTCCGAAACTTGCCAATTGTAGATAAACTCCACATATTTAAGTGAAGAGAAATGCTTCTTTGTCTAAGCTAAGATTGTATTTGTAACTTGAATTGTTTCTTAGGCTCGACATTCCAAAAGCTCACTAACGATTCATGATATTTTTGTCTATATTCACCTAGAAGACATTCGACAGAAATCTACCATTGAACCATCGAACAAGCATTCAATCCAACCAACCAACCAAACATACCAACAAACCTACCAACTACCGAGATAATCAATCGATCCAACCAGACCACGAAACGAATACTTTTTCTACACTACAACATTATGCAAACCACCAACATATAACAAATATTTCTAGCGGACCCTTAAACGTTTATTAGATTTGATTTAATGTATTTAATATATGTAAAAAGTATATACCGTTAATGTGTAAACAATAAATTGTAAGTAAAATTAATCGATCCACAATTTTTTTTTGTATCTTGTATGGTGCCAAATAAAGTCTAAAACAATGAAATAAAATTTTGAGTAACGAAAAATGTGTATGGCTCTCAATTTAAAGAATCTCTACAAAAAGAAATGCAAAGTTAAAAGCGAATATTATAACTATTTCGTTTGGTGGAATTTTGTTCCAAATATCATACACACGTTCAACTTCAAGTGGATGCAATCATAATTAAAAATTCCACAGGCGATTGAAATTTATAAGAACTAAATACATAGGTACATATATCACAATAATCACCAGGAAGCTAACCGAAATTAGCTTTTAACCAGGAAGCTAACCGCTTTTTTTAAATAACCTAACCTAATAAATTCACTCCACATGAAGTTAACAAGCGAACAGAAAATAATAAACCAACAGTTTGCCAAAAAATAAAACGCTCTCTGAGCTGCTGTCCCCGCCCTAACTCTCACAAAATGCAGCCATCTTCTTTGACAACTCTTTCGGGCGCCATTTCCTTATTGCGTTTACAATCTGTTGGCTAGAGCAAGAAGAGTGATTTCATAATTTGATGATTTTCTGTTAGTTATGTTCGCCTGGTCATTTCGTGAGTTCAATAGAAAATCCTATCAAAGAAATATTTGGAAAGGAACAACAAATATTTATGAGCATGTGTTCACGTATGTATGTTCGGATATGTGTAGCCTTAAATTAGTGCACGTTATTATGAATATCAATACGCATGGAAACGTGTATTCGATCCAACGAACCGTTTGGAGTTGTTTATAAATAATTCCGTGCAGCGAGTGAATAAAACTCGCATTCATAAATCCACGAGTGGCTCATAAGTTTTATTGCGAGCACTGGCGCTACTCCCCAACGTAAACCAATCGAAATACCCCTTCAAAACTCCACCAATTAAAGGATTTTATTTAAAAATTTAATAAGCTTTTCATAATTATTTATTTATTATGCTTAATTTTAAAGTTTAGAAAAAACTAGTAATGCATAATAATCACATGGTATGCATTTGTAAATAATTTCCGATATAATAAAACTAAATCAATTGGAAAGCAAAATATTCGGTTCGATTGAATGAAGTATGTTGAAGCCTTTGTGCAAAATACACACATATTCGATGGCGCATTTGACAAGAAACTTTGAAAACTGCAAGAAAAATAAAAAATCATTAAAAAAATTATTTAACTAAACTATTTCAATAATGAACCTGTATTGCATGCTCGTGGTTATTGCTCATACACACCACAATCCGGCCCCGAGTAATTGACTGTTGTAACCGTGGTACATTAAGACTCTCCAAGGTTTCCAATTCGGAAAATTGGAACTGTAGAGAACTGAAGGGTACATTAATACTGTTGGCTATGTGAACGCGAGCATGTTCGTTGGGGCTGCGTAAATCGATGGCCAACAAGTCGTCGGGTGTGTGCAGCAACAAGTTACAAAAGTCATTTGCACTGATACGTGGACACATCTCTGCTTGAAGGTGGGCTAGCGTAACGTCAGCAGTGATATCCTAGTAATATATAGATAATGTGTTGTACAACAAATCAATGTCGTTGCGAAAGACTTTCGAATAACAAAACATACAAATTCGTTCAAACTCTGAGGGTGCTGCACAAATTGACGATGTGATATACTTTTCGGCGTTCTCTCGTACATCTTTTGCGACTCAACGACACAGTTCTCCATCACAATGTCTGGCAGATCGGAGAATAGTAGAATGCATTCATTGAAGCCGGATGCCAACAAAGTGTTCTTTAGTTGTTTTAATATAGATATGCCAATAAACAGCGGATAGGAATTATCTCCCAACATAAGTTTATCCCAAAGATGCATAATTTTATGAAGCGGGAAAACATCTAAATTCAAAAGTATTGCATCAAGTTACAAATAAGTAGTAATTATTTGAAATGTTACTCCAAACTAACGTGAAAACATAGTGAGAAACCAAGGAATGGCAAACAGTTCTGGTATGAAATTGATGTTGCTTAAATGGTTGGCCAATGCAGGTTCATGGAATGCAGTCAGTTGTGAAAATTTGCATAGATATTCTTTTATAACAGCCGAGTTGTCCTTTAGGAAAAACCATTGTAAATATTTGGGTATAAAATTGTAGAGACTAAGAAATGCCAGCTCTGGAATAAAGGCAGTCACTAAAGTAAGATTTAGCAATGACATTCGTTAACAAACCTTCGTTATTGAAATTTAAATACAAAAATGGCGCAGTCAATGAATCCAGCCCCTGCCAGTAAACATATTGCGGATGTGCAGTCACCCAGGTTTTCAGCAGCTTCTTAAGTTTGTTGTGACCTTCGGGTGAGGAGAGTAATTCGTCGTATTGATGGCATCGTGGTATATCAACCTCAATCTGAATGAGGGAAATATAAATATAAACAGTTTGTTAATTGTCAATTTAACATTTTGTAAATTGATCTCTAGCTGTTAGACGATTTATCTTGAATTACCTGGCGATCCGTTGAAGTTGGTGTAAATTTGTCAATCTTTTCATAGCTGCCATTCGGAATAACATCTAGCAAACACGCCCATATTGGGCCACGCAATAGCGGCGGTATATCCACAGCTGCTTCCTTCTTTATTAGGTCACTGGTATATGGATAACCCTGAGAGCAATTAGAAGCGTGATGGAAAGGAACTTGTAAAAATCCATTTATTTCAACACATACAAAATAACTTTTAACTAACCTTTAGTAATCGAGAAAATAAACGGACTCGATAAAACTGATACTCGATGTCTTTTTCGCGTATTATCAGGGGCAATTGCTCCATGCCAGCACCGAAATTATAGAGAAATTTGGACGAATGTATGAGAGGAAAATAAGACAGGGTCGGCAACTTTCGGAGACGTTCAATCAAATTGTTCAAGCGAAGTGGCACCACGCGATCATCCATTAGATACGACTGGCTTCGTTTTGGACCCACGATTGTGCCATTCAAGCAGACAATTTGCGGTATGGCCAAGATGGGGGCTTCGCTGCGTATGAGGCCTTCCTTCTTTAATTCGGCTTGTACATCGCCGCCCGCCAGCTGCCACCAGTAGTAAATCTGTTCCAGAGGACAGCGCAAGAGTAGTTTTCTTGACTTCGATATTGGTGGTGTTACACTATAGGCAGTGAGATTCATCTGAAAGAGTTTATGCTCGACTAAAGCTGCTGGCATCCACCGCTGGGCGGTTGCTACGCAGAGACATCGCTCAATCACATCGCGTACATCAGCGTTCAGTTGCTGGTATACTTCGAGGCAGTTGTGCTCGCGTGCAATCTTTTCAAAAACATTCTGTGTCTTACTAAAGGTAAGGACCTTTCGAGTAATATTCGATATTTTTAAACTAGGCCAAAATGAAACTTGAAGCAATAACTCCGCCGTCACCATACCCAAGGACCAAATGTCATTTTTAATATTTTGTTTGCAGCCCAATAAGCATTCCGGCGACATGTAGCGCACATTACTAAAAGAAAACAAAAGGTGTTAGCCCTATTCCCATGTCACGTGCATGTTACTTACCCTATGGGAAACGGAACATATTCGCCGCCATTGGTCATGTAAAATAACCCATAATTGAAAAGCTTGACGTTGGCAGAATCGTCGATAAGGATGTGTTTTGGCTCTAAATTTTGTGCAACTATTTTACGAGCTGAAATTTCCTGTAGAGCGCACACCATCTGATAAAAGATACGCAGGATTTGCGTTTCATTGAGAGTGCCGCCATTTATCTTTATATGCTGCTCCAGAGTACTGCCGACATATTCAGAAACAATAATAATACGTTCTAAATGCAGGAAGGTAAATAATAATATTATTATTAGGGTAACTTAAAGAAAATAATAATGGGCGTTATGCACTTACCGTGCTTGCCGCGCACTATGTCTAAATATTGACACAAGTTCTCATGGTGGATTTCCTTTAGCTGTTGCGCTCTGCCCAGAATCGCTATCGAATTTGGCGTCAATGGCAATCCGTTACTCCCACAAACGTCGCCAGGATGCGTGCGAGCGAAGAAAGTGATAGCGGCCAGTTGGGATTCGACTTTGGCGATCGTGGGCGCCATAATGCCCAACTACAGCCAAAAGCCTAGCTGCAAGGCAGACACGAGCATCTTAAACTGACACAATAAATTATGAATCTCTAAATAATTAATAGAACTATATTTTGTCGATAAACGACAACTACCAGCAGAAGTATTTGTTACGATACAAATCAGCTGATCAAATTTATGCAGAAATGTTGCCAACGCTTACTATGAGGTCAGGGATGTCGCTTTCGTACGATTTTTGTGTCATTTTTCCATTGAGGACACTTTGCAGTGCTTCTTGTATCTTGTAGAACAATTCTTTTCGCAAATCCAGTTCACAATGCAACGATCCGCCATCGCAGTCAATGTCGACTTTTGTCTCAAATATTAAGTCTCTTTTCCTATGATTTAAGTGATTGATGCTTTGTATGCGGTTGCTTTTTATGTACTTGCCACACCTATAACGTTTTCCAGATATTTTATTAGAAATGTGAAGGAACGGCCACAATATTGTTCTGGAAAAAGTGAGCGATGTGATCAACGACGTGTTGAGGTCGAAGAAGTAGAAATTTTTTTTCCTGCGGCCATTTGCCATGTAAATTTCAAGAATCTACCAATATCCCTTCATGGTATTTTATACAAATAGCTGTATTCTCAACAATAATTGACCCGTTTCCAATTGTAACTGAGAAAAGGACAATTGAATTTGAGATTCTATTTCTTATTGAGAATAAAACAATTGAAACTGAGAAAAGAACAAATGAAATTGGACAATAAATTTTATATTACTTTAATGTAAGAACAATTCAATTTAATATTAATTAAACACAATTAAAAGCAATGAACCAAGAGAAAGCAACGCAACATTGTCACAAAAACAAAATTTTGGAACATAATTAATTCGATTGGAGTTAAACATGCTATGTATATACCACAATAAAGCGATGTAAAAGAATTTAAAATTAAAACAAAATATTCCTTTTCTCAATACCATTTGTTCCTGTCTCAATTTCTTTTGTTGATTTCTCAAGTTCCATTGTTGTGTTCTTAATTGCAAAAAGAAAATCTCAATTTCAATTGTTCTGTTTTCAACTACATTAAAGTAAAGGATTGGGTATTATCGAATAAAAAGTATCAAGTAGTTGAAAACTTTTAATTTATTACATTTCCACTTCACTCGTACGTGATCACTCGTTAAATGATTATTCTGTATTACTAAAATCTACTTTGCTAATTGAAGGATTTTTTGATATTACTATGAAGTTAACTAAAACTAAATAAACTTAAGTATAAACTATCAATTAATATTTGTACAAAGAAAGGATGGTCTCTATATTATTCTATTTAAATAAAAATATTTTGTTTTTGCTCATATATGATATACTTAGCTCTATTTTATTTAAAGAATTTAGCTTTCTCCCAAACTTATTCTTTTTAAATAAAAATATTTTTGAGTTATTTAAATAATATTTAGTCAATTATTTTTTTATATATGATTACTGGTTTATTATTATAAAAAGCACGCTATTTTCTTTTTGTAGAATTAATATATATATTATTTACTAAGTTCATTAGATCAATTATTACTACAGGATTAGCATCTGTAAATTTTAATTATATTTGAGAATGCAGATAATGTTTTTCTTTCCATTGGTTTCTTTGAAAGTGGAAAGTCATTCAATCACCTGCTATCATCAATAGTTGAAAAACCATACAAGAAAAACCAATCAGTAAACTAATGTTGTAAACAAATTCACTGAACGTTCCCAACATTAGCTGAGCCGTTTAGAACGGCATTAAAATCTAGTTGAAATTATATTAAAAAATATAATAAATGCTGTAATGAAATATATATATTATAAATAAATTATTAAATTATAGCTATTGTTATAAATTTTAATAAATTGCAAATGTATTATTTAAAAATAACCACTCAGAAGTCGTTTTATCTCTTTTATAAGTGCGATCATCGAAGAAACATCAACTCCAAGCCCAAAGAATGGACCACGAAAGTCGAAGTTCAAAACCTCACGCTACAGATAAAACGATTTCACTCCTCATCGTGGGTTTGTAGTCTTGCGTTTTGTTCAAACGTAAATGAAGACGAACTACAGAAATGATCCTGTGAAGTATAGTCTTAAATTTTAACAGCGAAAATCGGCCATTTCAGTTGCAGAGCTTATAAACTATGCGTGAATTATAAACGATTTTTATTCGAAAAATGAAGAAAAATTACATTTGAATGTAGGAGTCAGCACAGTGAGCAGCTACATGAATGTATGTACATACAGCGGCTCATGTTTGCAGAAGTGTACAATTTAGGTTTTTCTTGTGTTTTTAGTGTTGAACTATTAGTTTCAATAACTATACGTAATAAGTTTTTTTAATAATACTTTTTCTTTACTATATAAATGTTTACTTATCACCATTTTTATATCTTTATATAAAAGCGAACATATTAGTTCAATGTTTACATATGTACATACATTTGAAACCATAGTTTCGCGTAGGATGCGCAGAACAGAAGAATTTAGACATAATTGCCACAAACTTGTATTCTATCTTACTTGTTTTATTCTAGAATCTTTCGAATAGTTGTCTATTCTTTTCATTTAATTTCTACATAGAAAGTGAGAAAAATACCAGAGCTTAAAATATTAAAAATAACAAAAACATAAACAAACATTCATAATTTACAGCGTTGCCACATTGACCGTTCTACTCTTAGGCACCGAACCACATTGTTATGGAAGAGGACACATGTGATAAAGTGGCTGATATTGACCTGTTATGCATGCAGTGGACTTTAGAATATATAACCATATGTGATTTAAAGTATGTAGAACACGTAACGTGTTTGTTTTCTTTTCATTTGTTGATTTTAATCAGATGGAAATAATAACATGAGTCCGAGTCGGCGAAATTTACTTATGCGCCTAGATAGGTTATTCTACATAGCTATTATTTCTTCTACAAATTATTCTTTCTTTATGCTTCAATTTAAGAATTTAATGCAAGCAGAGAATAGCTGATTTGTTTAACAATTACTATTTCTCCTTATTTTCCTAAGAGCTTCTTTTTAAGGCTGTTATAAGAACGAATTTTTTTAATTTTAGTTTTATAATTTTACATTTAACGAATCGCACATAAAATTAATAGTATAGTATTAATAATAATTAATTAATAATTGTTATAAAAAAGATTTTATATATGGGCACATTTATTTATAAATGGCATTTATATATAAAGGCTATTTAGAACTGTATAAAATTAATTATATTATCTATTTTTAAGTTAATCATTTTGATATTAGTATGTTTTACCACGTTTAATACCATAATGAATATATTTTATTTTATATTTAATTCTTAATAAGATTTTCAATTAAATAAATTTTTGGTATACGTTACGTTTTATGTTATTAAAAATATTATTATAAATTATTAAAATTAATTTAATTATCTCTAAATAGTATTATGCTTATGTCCACATATTCGAATTGCAACACTGAATCGTTATTTGCTGCAATGCAGTGATACCAACCCAGCAAATGTTAAGAACCTACATATAGAACTATGGAAACTTCAATAGAAAGTTTCTTTCTGAATTTAGTTGCTGAAGTGTGAAGTCGTTTTTTGCGAGACGGCACTTGTTGAAAATTTTAATTGAAATTATGGTAAGTTGAAACAATTATTTTATTAAATTCATTGCTGATTTATAAACAAAATGGTTAACTGATGATACCGATGACGAGACTGAGTGCATTTCTCTCGAGAATTCCTACGTATTTTTCATAGAAATTTTCATAATAGATATGTTACCCGAAGAAGATTTTTGGCGACTGAAACGTTTATATATTCACACATTTATTTTAATTTCTTAATCACTAGTAATATTGGTTAATAGAAAATACTTAAATTTCTAGATTTTATGTGAGAATACCACGTGCGTTGGCATTTGGAAACTGTACAGTTCTTCACAATAACAAAATGGCTAAAATCCAAAGCCATGCGGTTTTTTCAGTAGCCGACGGTGAATTCGGCTGAATGGATTGATGGAATGGTTTTAAGCGTTGAAAATAATGGTAAATAGACAATTTTTTTTTTTGTATTAGTCAAGCCGCAACTTAACATATCGGGATAACTGTAAACGAATTTCATACATACATATGTATGTATTTACCTCTATAAGGTTGCTGTTTGTCTAATATAACCATTAACTTTTAATTTGCATGATGATCTTATACACAGACCTGTTCTGAAGTAATGATTGATATGTGATTTATTCTGATTCTCTTTCTTAATCAGATTTTATACGCTTGCAAATTATATTTTCTAATATTTGTTTTTTAACTTTTAGGAAAAAAGGAAAGTTACATTTCGCAATCATGCCAATGCCTCAGTGGTAAGTTTCTTTTAAGATATACATAACGCCTTTGTATTATAAACTAAGTGATGAAAGTTTAAAGTATTTCCTTTTGTGGTTTCCACCAGAAGTTCGCTTATGAGGTCTTTGGATTGTCTGATTAATTTGCACGATCGAATTTTATTTACTTAACAATATCAGATTAATTAATTTACGTTTTATTTCTTTCAGCTACTGACCTGAATGTATGATCGATCTTCTTGATGTCGGCGTTTCTTGTAAGGTATGTCTAATTAAAGAACTACTCCTCGTTATACACATATTCAAAGTTAAATGATGAAAACTCCAAATATTTCCTTTTGTGGTTTCCACCAGAAGTTCGCTAATGAGGTGCTAGGATTGTCTGATCGTTTCAAACGATATTTTTTTTTTATTTAGTAATTCGTTTGAAAAAATAAAACTAAATTCGTTTTTCTTTGCAGCGTACGGCCTTTGTGACATTCGAATCGCCAGGAGTCTGTGTGAAGAACTACTTACATTGATATATGCATTACAGATTTTAAAATTACTCATTTATTAGAAAGTCATATCTGTTTGAAATTGTAAATTAATAATTTTCTTTTAACATAAATATAAGTCACTTTATTGAAATACGTATAAAACGCATTGTATTTAGTAATCTGCTTGTTTTTTCAAAGTTATTAGCAAAACAACAATAAAATCCTGACATCTAAATTTGAATAACTTCTTGTTTTTAATTTTACTGCATTGGTTTAGTATTATCAATGTTTAGTTATTTCTACCGTTATAATGGAGTTAAACTGATGAGCAGTGCAGCAGTTCTTCGTCTACTTTATATTTAGCGTTTAACATGTGGCCTTCACGATAAATTGGACGAAATGGCTCTTCACCCGAATATATATATTCACATGTTTGTTTTGATCTTCCGAGTTAATTGGCGTTTCAAATTTTTCCATCAATTGTAAAAATGCAACAATCCAAAAAATTAAAGAAGTTAAAGCAATAACCAATAGTAGCCATGGAAATTGATGGATTTTCCATCGCGCATTCATCATTCGGATTTTCAACCAGATAGAACTTGTAGGAATAAAAATTTTCGCTACAGTACATTTTAGAAGTTCAACATCGAACTTAGCGAAAATTTTTATTGTTACGTACATGCCTAATATAAATGTCTATTGAATATTGAAACATCAATTTTTATTTTTTTGTTTATTTAATTTCGACATCGCTATTACAATTCACAACGCAACTTGTCTTCAAGATAACACAACCTTGAAGACAACAACACCAGCTCACAGAAGTGTAGGTATTAATTAAGCCTCCACATGGTGACGTGCAGCACCACTTGGCTTTTCAGCTAAGAAATCTGCAAATTCTTGATATGGACTGGCGCCCAATGGCATTTCTTTCCATAAATCTGGTGTCAAGTATGCGTACGTTTTAGCTATAGCTGCATAGGTTGCCTTGGCAAAATTGCCGAGGGTACCGGTGGAACCACGTGCAGATGTATAACAATCTTCAATACCGGCCATTGTCAACAATTTTTTGGGAACTGGAGCAGATACAATTCCTGTACCACGTGGAGCAGGAATAAGACGCACAGAAACTGAACCGCATTTTCCAGTCACTTTGCAGGGTACGGTATGAGGTTTGCCGATCTTGTTACCCCAGTAACCACGTCGCACTGGTACAACGGACAGCTTCGCCAAGATTATAGCGCCACGGATAGCGGTAGCAACTTCCTTGCTGCATTTAACACCTAGGCCAATATGACCGTTGTTATCACCAATGGCTACAAAAGCCTTAAAACGAGTACGCTGACCAGCCCGAGTCTGCTTCTGAACGGGCATAATTTTCAGCACCTCATCTTTCAGCGCAGCGCCCAAAAAGAAATCAATGATTTCGAACTCTTTGATTGGTAACGAATACAGATAAATTTCCTCCAGCGAGTGAATCTTTCCCTCGCGGACTAAACGTCCCAATTTTGTGACTGGTATCCATTCCTTAGAATCTTCCTTCCCACCACGGCCACGACCACGTCCTCTGCCGCGTCCGCGACCACGGCCACCACGTCCTCCTCGAGATCCAAAACCTCCACGGAATCCACCACGGGCTGGAGCTGCGTCCGCCATTCTGCAATCCAAAATCAACTATTAGACCATGTGTAAAACAGTATTAATGACGCGATTGAAATAATATGCTCAGACACCTTTAAACCATCATTATATTGCTATGTTAATAGCAATATTTTGGTGGAAACCGCAAAAGGAAGATAATGAAATCATCATTGAAATAGGAGAAATAGTGCTTTATGCGAATATGGACGCCATTTTGAGTTAAAACCACGTGCAAAATTGCTAGTTTTAAGGAATTTTGAAAATATTTAGATGAAAATATAATTTAAATTATTATTTTTTACAACTCAAAGCTATTATTAATTATTATTATTAATGTTTTGCTAAAACTCCATAATTAATAAAAGTTTTAATTACAATAATTTACACTTACTTGTAGTTATGCAGTTATATTGATGACGGTAGAAAACCGAATGAACGATTGAATGTCCGTCGTGCAGAAATGGATATTAAAAGTGCGCACAAACAAATTAAAATTTGCCACTTGGCATCACAATTTACACACTGCAATCATGCGGTGGTTATATCAATTTAATGTACTATTTCGATCTCCGCCATACAAATGACAGATCACCGATCGTATCAAAAAATATATATTCATATATTTAACATCTAGATAGAAATAACGATAATATCTGGGATATCATTAAAAATCAATTATTATAAGATCAAGTTATAAAGACTTAGTTTTTTGTATTAAGATCTTATGTATTGTAATCAATCCAAACAAGGTTTGTTGTTGAAAGAATTTTATTGTAGGTGGGTTTTTGTAATGATTTTGTTATCCTGAACACGGAAACTTTGTGTTATGCCAAACTATTAAACGAAATTATGAATAAGAAAAAACGGATATTCATAAATTTCTGTTTGCAAATAATCAAATATAGTTAATTTTAAATACAAAATGTAACAAAAACCATGTTAAAAAGAAAATTACACAAATCACGGAAAATTTTGTTTTGTTTATTGTGGCTTTGTTGTGTCTCCATCTACTCCGAATAATTTAAAGTCTCCGTGCTTATATCTCCTAAATATTTAAGTTATATCTACAGATTGGCCTATAGGGTTTGAAAAATGTTAAAATTCTTGGAAAACATATAGTTTCGTAATAAGATTGAATTTAAAAACAATGCCACAATTGATAATGCGTATGTACTACTAAACACGTTATTTTATGTGTATAGTTTATTAATGGCTACCCTAAAATTAGTGTATTTACCGAATTCCCATGTCGGTATTATAATGAACTGAACAACAAGATTTATACAGTTTACTGAAAAACTGCTGTTATAATATCCGAAAACGAACCCAACCAAAAATTGAAATCGAGTAACGTTATAAAAATTCGAGACTCGTAAGTGTAAAAAAATTGGTTGTCAGAAATGCCAGTGAATTTTAAGTTGCAGTAAAGGGAAAAAATTTTGTGTTTATAATATTATATTAAAAAGTACGCCGTTTTATCCATTACAAATCAAAATTTTTCGAATCTATAATAAATTAACATTTCTTACAGGGTTCTTAACGAAAAGGCGAAAAAAACGCGTTGCAGAATGACATTAAGCGATAGTATGCATTACATTGCGGTTGGAAATCCGGTAAGCAAAGCTATTATTGGTTCGACGGCATCTATGTTAGGAAGAGGTTCAGCTGTGAGTATTACAAATATCTATTTTTAAGATTTAGTTGAAGTTTAAACTGTTTTTGTTTACAGTCAACGAATTCCAATTTTGTTAAAGCGGCAGCGGTAACCACGAAAGCAGTCAGTAAAGTAATGCCTCCACTTTGGCAATTAGCTGGCCGAAATCATAACTTTATTCGGGTTGCCGGAGTAAGTGGCGCTTCGGCAGTCGTACTTGCAGCTCTAGGTAGCCACAAACTTAAGATGGCAGAGAAAACCGATCTTAAGGATATCTTTGAGAAAGCAAACAGGTTCCATTTCTTTCACTCGCTAGCTTTAATTGGAGTTCCATTAACAAAATATCCGCTTTTGGTTGGTTCAATATTTTAAAATTGTTTTATAGTAACATTGTTATATTTTTCCCCCAAATTTCAGACCGGAATACTAATGGTGAATGGCATGTTGTTGTTTTGTGGAGCACTTTACTATCACTCCTTTTCTGGCGACAAAAGATTTTCACGCTTTGCTCCTTATGGGGGCACTCTACTTATACTAGCTTGGCTATCACTTTTATTGTAAATGTCGTCTCTGAAAGCATGCGAAGAAGGATGTGGAAAGCAAAGTAGGAGAAATTTCACCATCTAGAGATAAAAGAATCCTTTTTTCGATTGACATCGCTAAATTTTTTATAATTCATGCTAGATATATTTGCATAAAATGCATATTTGTATTTATTGTATATTTGTGGAGTATTTTTGTAATAAAAAAAATGAAATGATATTTTTCTACATTAAGTGATAAAACAAAATGCAAAATGCTGCTTTGAGGAAGGTATTTTTTTAAGATATTGCAAAAGAATCATTTCAAAATGTTGCAATTTAATGGTAATTCAAATTCTTAGGAAGAAAAGGCGAATTTCTGTTTATTCCTTATTTCTTATAACGTGATTGAAATTGTTAAACGAGCTAACTTATGTTTCGACACAACTTTTCCATTCTCCTTATCTAAATAAACAAATAATTATAAATTATATTATACTAGCTTTGCCCCGGTGCGCTTTGCTGCCCCACTAAAAATGTTAAAAAAAGATAAAGTTTGTTGTTTTCTAACTTGTTTAGAAAAAGAAAATATAAAAGATTGTCTAGATAATAGTGCTAAAATTATTCTAATGCACGTGGATAAACAATGTTTCTTGTTTGTCTGTCTGGCGCCTAAACGTATATATAGATTAATTAATCCACATTAATTCTTATATATAAGATATTTTCTGTACATAATAAGAAGATATTTATGAAAATTTATAATTATAATAAAAGATAGCGAAACCTTCGCCCGCTTCACAGGGCGAATACACAAAAGAAACTTGCGAAATTTCTTTTCAATTTTCAGTAAAACTCATCCACAATCAATTTCTTACAATAATTTATTTTCAAATAAAAAGGTCGAAAATGAAAATACTTTAAAAATTAACTTAATGCTCTTTGATAAACAACGTTTTTAGTTTTTCCATCTTTTGTGTTTATAAATAATGCAGAGGGTTTACCACAACGTGAACAACCAACATACAATTGTCCATGCGAGAAAACAGGTTGCTCCAAATCTAAGCCACAAATATTCAAAGTCTGACCTTGAGCTTTATTAATGGTTATAGCGAAGGCAAGACGGACAGGAAATTGAAGCCGTTTAAATTCAAATGGCATATCTGATGGAATCATTGGAATTCGGGGGATTAGAACGTTTTCGCCTCTATATTTACCACTCAGAATAGTTGCTTCAATTAAATTGGCCATCAGTTTTTTCACGGAAAGTCTGGTGCCATTACAAAGCCGTGGTTGATTTATATTTCGGAGCATTATTATCGGTGCTCCCTCTTTCAATGCCAAATAATGTGGTGGCAAGCCTGGCAAATCAAGTGAATTCAAAAATTCAGTAGGATAGTTCACTACCTCATCTTCATTTATTATCGTATCCACTGATTTGTATGCAAAAAATTGGCCATCTATTTCTTGCAAAATACTTGCATTTAAATCGTTCACGTCTTTATTTTTTCCTGCCAATATTGCGCGTTCGCTCAACCAATCATGATTCCTGTACTTCTGCAATATATTTGGAAACACACGTTGAACCAGTTCCTTTTTCGATTGAGTGATATTACAAAAATTGCTTGGTAATGTTATTAATCCGGTTGATTTATCGACTGCAACTTTACCATTCCCAATTTCCAAAAGTTGTTTTGAAAATTCAGCTGCAGAAGGATCATTTTGCAATTGTACACGTACATTTTGATTAAGACGCAATGTTTTAACATATTTCCACAAAACTGAAGACTTCAAACATGCGTTTAGCTCATCAGCAGCAGTAGATCGTGGAATGACAGGTAAAGTTTGCCTAAAATCACCTGATAACAATATAAAGGCGCCACCAAAAAGTCTTTCATTTCCTCGAAGATCTTGCATGGTTCGATTTAATGCTTCTAATGATCTTTTGTGAGCCATTGTACATTCGTCCCATACGATTATTTTACACTGCTGCAAAACTTTTGCCATTGCCGACGTTTTGGAAATGTTGCACGTAGGAGATTCAATCGTTGTTATATTCAAAGGCAATTTAAGTGCAGAATGCGCAGTTCGACCACCGTCTAATAAGGTAGCAGCAATTCCAGATGAAGCAACTGCAAGAGCAATTTTATTATCCGATCGTATGGTTGCCAGAATCAATGACAGCAAAAATGTTTTTCCAGTGCCTCCTGGTGCATCAATAAAGTAAAATCCACCTCCTTCATTGTTCACACCTTCCATGATTTTGTCATAAGCATATTTCTGTTGACTATTCAATTGTGGAACTTTTAACTGCACAAATGTTCTCAATTGATTACGATCATATTGTTGTTCACGATGCATTTCTTGATTAATAACATCATGAACTGCACGATTAGGCGCTATCATTCCTAACTGCACTAATATTTTGTTTGCAATCATTATACACATGTCTTCAATCAAAATCAAAGCTTCGTTATGCATTTCCGGTGTGATTTCTAATTCAGGATTTGAAACTGAACGTCGCACTCTAAGTAAAATGTCTTCCGTCATGTCATCACGAAATTTATGCCATATTTCAAATGGATTTGATGGACTGCATGTAGATATTATAATTGCAAATAATGTTCGTATTTGATGTGGAGATGATGAAATTACGGAATCAGCAAGTGTAGCTTCCCAATGCATATCATCTTCAAGTAGATTCAAACGCTGGCATGCTTGCCGATAAGTCGCACACAATTCACCATCGACTGTTCTTAAATCTTCAAATGACGTAGGACCACGAACGTTAATCAATAATAAACGCAAATAAAAACATTCATAATGATTTGGATGAACGGTATACACACGACCCAATGCTTCTGTAGAAAATACATTTGGATGGCCTCGTACTGGTTGCCCTTGTTTCCGTCTTTGAAAAACTTTCGCAGATTCATTCCATGTGAAATATCGTGGCACTTCAGAATACAATAACATTTTAGCAAATTCGTCATTTCTGCACATATCAAAAAATGAAGTCAACGTTGTTTTCGGTGGCTGTTCTGCTCGTTGCGCCGCATTCTCAGGTGTGAAGTACACACGTTGACCATTCTGAAGATGAACTGCCAAGTGCAGTACATTTGGATACCTTTCGTGTATTGCAAATGAAAAAATTCGCCATATTGCTTCATTTGTACTAATATAACGGCCTAATTGATATGAAGTGATTTCATCACTTTTATCCCCAGCAATTCCAAAATAGGCCAAATCACTTCCTTTGTTAACATATTTGCATATGTACTTGATGGATTTTACTGAGTTACAATACTCAACATTTATATGAGCACCAAAAGTTTTGGATAATAGCGGCGAATATGGAACGATCCAACGATTGTCAATTTTAATGTCTTGATTTTTGCATTTCACCATAACTGTTTCGCCATCATCTTCAGGTGAACGTCTACGATATAACGGATAACCATCATTACCAGAAATTGTTTCCGCTATTAATGCTCTTGGGTACCGTTTTGTGCATTTTCCTTCAGCCATGCACGGTGAGTTGACATTTAATGCCCCACATGGTCCATGAATCATGTGCTTCGTAACTGATTCAAACAGTCCTGGATCAATGATTGGATTAGGAATTTCGGCTGATATTACGCTATCAATTTCATTTGGCGTAATTTTATCAACTAACCAAACCAAAATATGTGCATGCGGAAGTCCTCTTTTCTGCCATTCCACAGAATACATCCAACATTGAACTTTTCCAAACACTTGTTGTTTGACAATAAAATCCATAAGCGTTTTCAATTTTTGCTTGAACACACGCGCAACAATATCGTGGCGATCAGAAGCACTTTGACCATGAAACATATATTGCTTTATTTCATTCCATTGAGGATTACAGGTGAAAGTAATAAATAAATCGGGTCGATGATAATGCCGAACGTACGTCATTGCGTCTTGCGCGTACTCGTGCATGTGTCGTGGACTTCCAGTATATGTTGCTGGTAATATTGTCATTTGGCCAATATCGTTGATATTCCCATCATTCTGAATTGCATCGCGCAAATGAATATATTGTTCGGATTTTAACTTTTTCTGATTAAATCGAATAAAATTCAATCGTTCAGACTCAATTTTAGCGTAAACATCAACTATAAATTGGTTGCAAAGCCTTCTACAATTCAATATATGATTAATTTCGTTCAGCCGAACCATTAATCTGTACGAATAATAGTTCATCGCACTAACTTTTTTTGCTGTTTCCAAGCCTGAAATAAATGCGAATATTAAGTATCAATAATTCACAAAATGTGTGATGCATTTTATTGTAACTAACCAGTTAAACGATGTTTCATCTTAATATTGAAATGGTAACCATCCTCGCCTTGCCAAAACAAAATTGGGTACTGCAACGCATCATAACAACGATGAGTTTCCGAAACATGCACAACACTTTGATCTCGACGATGAAGTACAATATCTCGACTGCTCGCTCCTTCATCCACAATTAATACGGCAACTTCATCAATTGTTGGTGCGTTTAACCTTCCAGCATGAATTCCACCAGGTGCTTTATCGGCCCGAATAACAATTCTATGAGAATCCGAAGGCATTTGATCAAGGGCAGTTTGAAATAATTTGATCAAACAATTTTCATCGTGAAAAAACTGCTGCAATCTTTCAATTATTCCTCTTCTCACTGCATTACTATCATTTGGATTTTGTGCCACCACACAACGCCGTTCAATTTCAACATCTGAATTTCCCATGAAATAAATTTGCAAAAAGGAATGATTGGAATCCAAACATGGTAATAACGATCCAATTCGATGATAGATTTGACCTTGAATCTGCATACATGAAACATTTGATTCAATCTCACGATAGAACTCATTGTTAGTGTCGTGTTCAGTAATTACCTTAAAAGTCATGAATCCATCTCTGATTATATTTGTGGCGCCGAAAGACGTCATTTGGAAACATGAATTGTACTGCTGTATTTTAGACAAAAAATGATTCGATTCTGGAGTCAAACCAGAAACTAATGACCTCAAAGGCTCAGGAGGAGGATTCAAAACAGGCAATTTTACTTGTCCATTTGCACAACACATTCCAGGAGTTTCCGATGGAAATTTCAATGCATTGCACTGTTCGCAGACATTAGTCATAGTTCCGATTGAAAGGCATGGAAGAGAACAATAGTCAACTTCACTATCATAATTGAAAGCAGCACGCATTACTCGCTGATTAATATTGTCATTGGCACGACTTCTAACAGCGCGATTGCGACTCATTCTCGCTCGATCCGAAGAATTACTCGCGAATCGTTCTTCGATTGTTTGAGCAGAACGCGATCTCGATTGACGCTCTCTTTGCTGTTCAAGTCTCACTTCACGTTCCGCTTCAGATTCACCTGCTCTAACAGATGCAACTCGTCTTGTATTATGAGTACGACGACCAATATTGGCGCCACGTCTCGGTCGCGGCATAATTATAACTAAAAAAAAAACAAATAATGTTTATAAGTGTTTATAGTGTTTATAATAAAACACATTTCGTCTTTTTCTTGATTCGCTTCGGTTTGCTGCTCATCACTTTTAAACGCTTCCATATTTTCTGTCATACGTAACACTGTTTTGGACTTGACACACCCGAAACAGAGTAATTAATCGGCATTAAGCCTTTTATAATTTTTAATTGTTTTTCAAAATTTAAAATAAAATTCTATGTGTGTCAAAATAATTTGTCAAAACAAAGCAATAATGGAAGACATTTACAATTTACTTACTTCCATTGTCAAATTGAAATTCAAAATTAAAACGTCAAATTTATTTTTCAATTTACTTTGATTCCTCTGTTTTCCGTTATGCAAAAATAATAATTTTTTTTAAATGAAATTTTTTTAAATTATTATTTCACACAAACCTTCTACAGGCAAATAATGAAAACATACCAAAAAATCAAGCAAATCGGACTTCACGTTCGCATGTTATGAACGTACAAACGAACAATTCATTTTTATATATATAGATGACTTACAGAATTCTATTTTTAAAAAGATTTGCTTACGGAGTTTGTTTCATAGGCATCTTCTATTGTACGGAAATATCTTCTAAGTGTATATTTATATTGTGCTGGATGTATGCTATATGTATGCGATAAAAAGCTGTCATGTCGAGAAGGGTTTCGAAAGGTTAAATTCTTCATCTGCGAGGAGAAACGAAAGCTAAAGTTAACTATAAAAAGAATAGAGGTTTCATTTTACTATTGTACAAAAGTATTTTAAATTATTTTGGTACAGTTATATTTGTTTAAATTATATGCTTATGTTATGAATTTTTTTTAGGCAAAGTATACTTGAAACTAAAGCAAAACTGTTGAAAACTTATCGTCATCAGCTCGCAAGGCATTTTCGTTGCTTCTCGTGAAATCATCATCAAGATTCTTAGCTCAACAGCCGTTGTTGATACGATATGATATCAACTTGTATAAGATCTGTTTGAATTATCTCGTCGTTTTTGCTGGATGTTTTGTTGAAGCGGCCTGAAGCTTTACTTGACAGTCATTTTATTTCATGTGTCACCGAGGATGAAGAACTTAACAAGACAAATTTATTACAACACTTTATTTTTTTATTTCCTATTTTTGTGGATTCTTTCATCTTTATGCCTCATTTTTTTGTTAAGGTGTAGATTTGGAAAAACACTGGCGACGGCGTCTGGTTTTAAACCTGAAATTTAGACTGTGAAGTAAATTATTAGATATTTTATTAATTTATTTTTATACATCAAAATTTCTTTTGTATTAACGTAATGATTACAGCCATCAAAATAATTAAAATAATATAAGTGATTTGCATAGACTTTTGAGTTATAGTATTTCTTCTTAAGAACTCTTCGTATATTCAATTAAATTCGTATTTGAATATTTTCAAGTCTACATTTGATCTATCTCGTATAACTCCTTAAAAGAAATAAGCGTGAAATTACTTTGGGTATAAATATGGAGCTCTAATAAAAATTATAATACCAAATAAACCAAAAAATTGTTCTTTGCTTTTAATAACCGATTCTCCTCCGCACACTCTTCAACAATCCTTCTTTCGGGGTGTTATAATGATTACCTATAATGTAAATTCTAAACTTTCTTTGGTAGGTGTCTATCAGAATAATCTTTTTCCCACGCCGTTATTAATCACACACATAAACCGAGTCAGCGTGTGGTCCAGCTTGGCAATTAAGTGAAATAAAATGTGAAGTCGTGCCTCTTGAATAAAATGTGATAAAGCCAAGTTGTCTCCTCAAATTCCAAATGAATGAATTGAAGCATTGATGAAGACCAGCGCAAATAAAGTGAACAAAGTGTACATTTTGAGGTGATAAGAAGGATATTTGTGATAGATGAAAAGGTGGAATACAACAGCAGCAACGTGTTTAAATAAGATAACGAAGAAGAAACACTCTTGTACTATCATAAATTCGCTTAAATTCGTTTTATTACTCTGCATTTTGATAATATTTATGATAATAATTTTGCTCTTGGTACTAATGTGTAACTTCAGAAATTATTCCAAAATTCTCTTAATTTTCGTTCTTTTAAAGGGTTTTTTGTGAAATGTTTTAATTTTATTTTTAATGAAGTTTCTGAAAATGGATTGTATATGCAAAGGAAAGCCATTAAATAGAAATTAAATGCTTCTCCTTAAATTAAATATGTATATATATTTTACAGCTTAGAAAGAGTTAGACTAGAATCAATCATTATTGAATATTTATAATGAACTAGCTTTGCCCCGGTGCGCTTTGCTGCCCCACTAAAAATGTTAAAAAAAGATAAAGTTTGTTGTTTTCTAACTTGTTTAGAAAAAGAAAATATAAAAGATTGTCTAGATAATAGTGCTAAAATTATTCTAATGCACGTGGATAAACAATGTTTCTTGTTTGTCTGTCTGGCGCCTAAACGTATATATAGATTAATTAATCCACATTAATTCTTATATATAAGATATTTTCTGTACATAATAAGAAGATATTTATGAAAATTTATAATTATAATAAAAGATAGCGAAACCTTCGCCCGCTTCACAGGGCGAATACACAAAAGAAACTTGCGAAATTTCTTTTCAATTTTCAGTAAAACTCATCCACAATCAATTTCTTACAATAATTTATTTTCAAATAAAAAGGTCGAAAATGAAAATACTTTAAAAATTAACTTAATGCTCTTTGATAAACAACGTTTTTAGTTTTTCCATCTTTTGTGTTTATAAATAATGCAGAGGGTTTACCACAACGTGAACAACCAACATACAATTGTCCATGCGAGAAAACAGGTTGCTCCAAATCTAAGCCACAAATATTCAAAGTCTGACCTTGAGCTTTATTAATGGTTATAGCGAAGGCAAGACGGACAGGAAATTGAAGCCGTTTAAATTCAAATGGCATATCTGATGGAATCATTGGAATTCGGGGGATTAGAACGTTTTCGCCTCTATATTTACCACTCAGAATAGTTGCTTCAATTAAATTGGCCATCAGTTTTTTCACGGAAAGTCTGGTGCCATTACAAAGCCGTGGTTGATTTATATTTCGGAGCATTATTATCGGTGCTCCCTCTTTCAATGCCAAATAATGTGGTGGCAAGCCTGGCAAATCAAGTGAATTCAAAAATTCAGTAGGATAGTTCACTACCTCATCTTCATTTATTATCGTATCCACTGATTTGTATGCAAAAAATTGGCCATCTATTTCTTGCAAAATACTTGCATTTAAATCGTTCACGTCTTTATTTTTTCCTGCCAATATTGCGCGTTCGCTCAACCAATCATGATTCCTGTACTTCTGCAATATATTTGGAAACACACGTTGAACCAGTTCCTTTTTCGATTGAGTGATATTACAAAAATTGCTTGGTAATGTTATTAATCCGGTTGATTTATCGACTGCAACTTTACCATTCCCAATTTCCAAAAGTTGTTTTGAAAATTCAGCTGCAGAAGGATCATTTTGCAATTGTACACGTACATTTTGATTAAGACGCAATGTTTTAACATATTTCCACAAAACTGAAGACTTCAAACATGCGTTTAGCTCATCAGCAGCAGTAGATCGTGGAATGACAGGTAAAGTTTGCCTAAAATCACCTGATAACAATATAAAGGCGCCACCAAAAAGTCTTTCATTTCCTCGAAGATCTTGCATGGTTCGATTTAATGCTTCTAATGATCTTTTGTGAGCCATTGTACATTCGTCCCATACGATTATTTTACACTGCTGCAAAACTTTTGCCATTGCCGACGTTTTGGAAATGTTGCACGTAGGAGATTCAATCGTTGTTATATTCAAAGGCAATTTAAGTGCAGAATGCGCAGTTCGACCACCGTCTAATAAGGTAGCAGCAATTCCAGATGAAGCAACTGCAAGAGCAATTTTATTATCCGATCGTATGGTTGCCAGAATCAATGACAGCAAAAATGTTTTTCCAGTGCCTCCTGGTGCATCAATAAAGTAAAATCCACCTCCTTCATTGTTCACACCTTCCATGATTTTGTCATAAGCATATTTCTGTTGACTATTCAATTGTGGAACTTTTAACTGCACAAATGTTCTCAATTGATTACGATCATATTGTTGTTCACGATGCATTTCTTGATTAATAACATCATGAACTGCACGATTAGGCGCTATCATTCCTAACTGCACTAATATTTTGTTTGCAATCATTATACACATGTCTTCAATCAAAATCAAAGCTTCGTTATGCATTTCCGGTGTGATTTCTAATTCAGGATTTGAAACTGAACGTCGCACTCTAAGTAAAATGTCTTCCGTCATGTCATCACGAAATTTATGCCATATTTCAAATGGATTTGATGGACTGCATGTAGATATTATAATTGCAAATAATGTTCGTATTTGATGTGGAGATGATGAAATTACGGAATCAGCAAGTGTAGCTTCCCAATGCATATCATCTTCAAGTAGATTCAAACGCTGGCATGCTTGCCGATAAGTCGCACACAATTCACCATCGACTGTTCTTAAATCTTCAAATGACGTAGGACCACGAACGTTAATCAATAATAAACGCAAATAAAAACATTCATAATGATTTGGATGAACGGTATACACACGACCCAATGCTTCTGTAGAAAATACATTTGGATGGCCTCGTACTGGTTGCCCTTGTTTCCGTCTTTGAAAAACTTTCGCAGATTCATTCCATGTGAAATATCGTGGCACTTCAGAATACAATAACATTTTAGCAAATTCGTCATTTCTGCACATATCAAAAAATGAAGTCAACGTTGTTTTCGGTGGCTGTTCTGCTCGTTGCGCCGCATTCTCAGGTGTGAAGTACACACGTTGACCATTCTGAAGATGAACTGCCAAGTGCAGTACATTTGGATACCTTTCGTGTATTGCAAATGAAAAAATTCGCCATATTGCTTCATTTGTACTAATATAACGGCCTAATTGATATGAAGTGATTTCATCACTTTTATCCCCAGCAATTCCAAAATAGGCCAAATCACTTCCTTTGTTAACATATTTGCATATGTACTTGATGGATTTTACTGAGTTACAATACTCAACATTTATATGAGCACCAAAAGTTTTGGATAATAGCGGCGAATATGGAACGATCCAACGATTGTCAATTTTAATGTCTTGATTTTTGCATTTCACCATAACTGTTTCGCCATCATCTTCAGGTGAACGTCTACGATATAACGGATAACCATCATTACCAGAAATTGTTTCCGCTATTAATGCTCTTGGGTACCGTTTTGTGCATTTTCCTTCAGCCATGCACGGTGAGTTGACATTTAATGCCCCACATGGTCCATGAATCATGTGCTTCGTAACTGATTCAAACAGTCCTGGATCAATGATTGGATTAGGAATTTCGGCTGATATTACGCTATCAATTTCATTTGGCGTAATTTTATCAACTAACCAAACCAAAATATGTGCATGCGGAAGTCCTCTTTTCTGCCATTCCACAGAATACATCCAACATTGAACTTTTCCAAACACTTGTTGTTTGACAATAAAATCCATAAGCGTTTTCAATTTTTGCTTGAACACACGCGCAACAATATCGTGGCGATCAGAAGCACTTTGACCATGAAACATATATTGCTTTATTTCATTCCATTGAGGATTACAGGTGAAAGTAATAAATAAATCGGGTCGATGATAATGCCGAACGTACGTCATTGCGTCTTGCGCGTACTCGTGCATGTGTCGTGGACTTCCAGTATATGTTGCTGGTAATATTGTCATTTGGCCAATATCGTTGATATTCCCATCATTCTGAATTGCATCGCGCAAATGAATATATTGTTCGGATTTTAACTTTTTCTGATTAAATCGAATAAAATTCAATCGTTCAGACTCAATTTTAGCGTAAACATCAACTATAAATTGGTTGCAAAGCCTTCTACAATTCAATATATGATTAATTTCGTTCAGCCGAACCATTAATCTGTACGAATAATAGTTCATCGCACTAACTTTTTTTGCTGTTTCCAAGCCTGAAATAAATGCGAATATTAAGTATCAATAATTCACAAAATGTGTGATGCATTTTATTGTAACTAACCAGTTAAACGATGTTTCATCTTAATATTGAAATGGTAACCATCCTCGCCTTGCCAAAACAAAATTGGGTACTGCAACGCATCATAACAACGATGAGTTTCCGAAACATGCACAACACTTTGATCTCGACGATGAAGTACAATATCTCGACTGCTCGCTCCTTCATCCACAATTAATACGGCAACTTCATCAATTGTTGGTGCGTTTAACCTTCCAGCATGAATTCCACCAGGTGCTTTATCGGCCCGAATAACAATTCTATGAGAATCCGAAGGCATTTGATCAAGGGCAGTTTGAAATAATTTGATCAAACAATTTTCATCGTGAAAAAACTGCTGCAATCTTTCAATTATTCCTCTTCTCACTGCATTACTATCATTTGGATTTTGTGCCACCACACAACGCCGTTCAATTTCAACATCTGAATTTCCCATGAAATAAATTTGCAAAAAGGAATGATTGGAATCCAAACATGGTAATAACGATCCAATTCGATGATAGATTTGACCTTGAATCTGCATACATGAAACATTTGATTCAATCTCACGATAGAACTCATTGTTAGTGTCGTGTTCAGTAATTACCTTAAAAGTCATGAATCCATCTCTGATTATATTTGTGGCGCCGAAAGACGTCATTTGGAAACATGAATTGTACTGCTGTATTTTAGACAAAAAATGATTCGATTCTGGAGTCAAACCAGAAACTAATGACCTCAAAGGCTCAGGAGGAGGATTCAAAACAGGCAATTTTACTTGTCCATTTGCACAACACATTCCAGGAGTTTCCGATGGAAATTTCAATGCATTGCACTGTTCGCAGACATTAGTCATAGTTCCGATTGAAAGGCATGGAAGAGAACAATAGTCAACTTCACTATCATAATTGAAAGCAGCACGCATTACTCGCTGATTAATATTGTCATTGGCACGACTTCTAACAGCGCGATTGCGACTCATTCTCGCTCGATCCGAAGAATTACTCGCGAATCGTTCTTCGATTGTTTGAGCAGAACGCGATCTCGATTGACGCTCTCTTTGCTGTTCAAGTCTCACTTCACGTTCCGCTTCAGATTCACCTGCTCTAACAGATGCAACTCGTCTTGTATTATGAGTACGACGACCAATATTGGCGCCACGTCTCGGTCGCGGCATAATTATAACTAAAAAAAAAACAAATAATGTTTATAAGTGTTTATAGTGTTTATAATAAAACACATTTCGTCTTTTTCTTGATTCGCTTCGGTTTGCTGCTCATCACTTTTAAACGCTTCCATATTTTCTGTCATACGTAACACTGTTTTGGACTTGACACACCCGAAACAGAGTAATTAATCGGCATTAAGCCTTTTATAATTTTTAATTGTTTTTCAAAATTTAAAATAAAATTCTATGTGTGTCAAAATAATTTGTCAAAACAAAGCAATAATGGAAGACATTTACAATTTACTTACTTCCATTGTCAAATTGAAATTCAAAATTAAAACGTCAAATTTATTTTTCAATTTACTTTGATTCCTCTGTTTTCCGTTATGCAAAAATAATAATTTTTTTTAAATGAAATTTTTTTAAATTATTATTTCACACAAACCTTCTACAGGCAAATAATGAAAACATACCAAAAAATCAAGCAAATCGGACTTCACGTTCGCATGTTATGAACGTACAAACGAACAATTCATTTTTATATATATAGATGATTGAGTTTCCCTCTTGTTGTGGATAAGTATAAAATATTGAAATTCCAATTTTTGTAATAAATTCATAAATTGTATAAAATTCCATTTCTCTTTCTGTCGTTTGAATAATTTCTGGGATTTATATATGCTCCATAAGTATTGCAGTAAGAGGATTGGTTTTATTATTCTGGTGAATTTAAACAGAATCAAATTCAGTTACATATTTGTTTAAGGTACACGCTACTGATTTCGGCGTTTGCGAGCAACAGCAAAATTGTCTTAACATTATTTGTTATTTCTGATTTCACATGTAAAGTTTCAAAATTTCAGAATTTCTGAATAAATAAAACATATGTTGTTGCTATTAGTGTGGCTAATATATATTTGATTGGTTGCTTATTTGTTGTTGTTTCCATTGTTATCACTTCTTTCGTTGTCAGTTAGTTGTTTAACGGTTTAGCACGTCTGCGTTCTCCACTAATTCGCTTCATTAGGTTTATTCGTGGCGACGTTCGGAAGTAGCTTCGTATAAAACTCTTCGTTTGATAGTCGAAGGTTTTAAATGCGATCTCGCGCTCGAGTTGACCAACACGAAGTACAGCACATTCTTAAGTAGCACTCGGTGCTTAATTTGCGCTTCTTTATTTCTGTTTCCCTTTATTTTAAAATATTTTAATTTAATTCTATTGCTGTCACTTGTTGTGTGCAAAAGTTTTTTCCACCTGATCAATCAGGTGTGAATGCAATTTTATTCCATCGTGTATAAAGAATTCGTCTTTTTTTGGAGTTTTGTAAACTAACAGGAAAAATGTGCGAATTTCAGAAACAAGATTCAGGAGAAACATCGAGTAAGTAAAAAAGAGCACAGCAATATAAAAAGCTTAAAACTAAGAAACGAAAAGGATGTAAAAGCGTAAAGAAAAATGCTAAAAGTGGACGAATATAAACGATGGCATAGTGACGAAAATGAAGTGATATTTTCACAGAATACGCTAAATAAAATAACACTAAATTCACCTAATATACAAAAATATATAAGCTAAAAATGTAATCAATTTGTCAAATGTTGGAGGAAGTGATAAAATATACACAAAGAAGAAGTGTTGATCTTAAATATTAGTCACATCTAAAAATAATTAGCATACTTCGAATCATAACTGCGAATTTTATGAATTAATTCAGTACGAATCAATCGCTGAAAACTCCGGAAAGACTCTTCATAATTGTAAACAGTTATAAATAACTAATAATATTACATTTTTATTTATTAAAAATTATTCAATTTCATTGATATTCTTCAACGTGGCTTAAATATATTTAAAATGTTAATAAACCCAAAATAAAATTGTAAAAACGAACCAATGTCTCGATCAAAGTATTTTAAAAAAGGAGAGTTTCAGTAAGATTCTGAAAAAATAATCGATTTCATCCTTTTATATCATATTATAATAATTAGAAGTCTTTGCATATTGCTTCTAGTTTCATGTTTTCTTTAAAAAATATCCAAATATTAATCATTTTCTGTTTCATAAGTTGAGTTTATTTTTGATTGCTAATGGAAGTCATCTTCTAGTTTATCTTTTGCATTAAATATTAGTTTCTTTCTAAGAACTGCTGTTCAGTTTTTATTATTTGTATTAATTAATGTGTTATTATTTGTATATTTTGCATTGTGACTATTATTTGTCTTTCTTTTATAAATTGCTTTTATCAGAGTGCTTCTTTTATTTTTTGGCCTTATGTTTTTAATTTTATGTGATATTAAATTTCTAATAAAATCGCATATGGTTTTCAGTTCACTTATTTCCATTGTATTGCAGCAAAAACAGAAGTTGATATTAAATAAACAATTGTATACTCAATTTTCAGTTTCCAACTAATTAATTTCATCGGCTATGCCTTAAAAAATACGAAAAATTGTGAGGTGGAGGAGGTCAGAAGAATGATGCCACATTTTGAATTATTGCAGCTGATCAACCATCGACTGGACTCGTGCTGTCCTCATGGGGCTCACTGTATGAGCCCTTGATATCAAAAAATTCTTCCAACTTCGGGCTATTAATTCATTTCTATCATTTACTGCGTAACTTATTAAATTCTCTTTCGCATTTCAGCATCCTTTTCATTTTTTACTTACTTTTACTCTCCACGTTTCACTCTTTCTTATGATGATTTTTTTCATTTCGTCTATTTATTGTCTTGATTGTCCATCATTCTTATCGAACGGTCTCAACTTCTGTTCAAATTCTTGAAATCAGCTTGGAGTCGTCATCATTGGCAGTTTTTTCTTTCCTTGTTATTATCATTTGTCATATTATTTGTTGTTTTTTGACACCTGAATTCGTTGGTATTATTAAACTATGTTAACAATATATAAATGAAGGTATGAATGCATTTGTATAGTTATAAAATGCCGCTGTAATATTTATTTATTCCTTTACAATAATTGTTGTTTTTAAGAGTAATTAATTAAATATTTGTAGGTGTTAATTGGGGATGTCAAACTCATAAATATTGAAACTTAATTTATATAAGTTCGCATCATAACAATTTATTAAAAAGAAACTAGATTTTTGAGTGTTTTAAAGGTCAAATGCGACTTTTACGAATATCTACCATGAATGTTTCATTTACTCCGTTTTAAATAAATTGAATAAATACACTCGATGGCTCGTTTCTATAATGTACATTTTTATAATTTCAGCGGAAGATATAAATCTCACAGTTGCTACTATCGAAGGAGCCAATGTAATCGCTGGACAGCTTCAGCCAATGAAGGGTTCGCAGTATTTCGAAACCGCCCTGGAAGCGACGTGTAAGTGCCTCAATTGAAAACTTCAAATAGAGAATTCCAATTGCTGATATATTGCTTTTATGTTTTCAGCGTATGGTAAATTTAATTACATTCTGATTTTTGTCTCGGGGCTGATCTTGTCGAACGTGCTGCTGGAGACGTTGGGCATCAGTTTCGTGTTGCCGGTCTCGCAGTGTGACCTGCACCTGAACATTCCGGAACGAGGCATTCTCAGTGCCATTGGCTTTGTTGGCATTATAAGCAGCTCACATTTGTGGGGATTTCTGGCGGACACGAGAGGGAGACGGAGTATCATTCGGCCCACTCTATTGCTCGGCTTCATAGTGACTGTGTTATCAAGTTTCTCCACTAATTTTTGGCTTCTTGTTATCCTTCGTTATCTCAACGGTTTCTGGTGAGTTTATCTACTCGAAGACAAATCCGATTCTTAAGTTTTATGGCAATTATTAACAATTTTTGTAGCATTTCTGGCGGTTCGGCCACAGTTTATGCTTACTTGGGCGAGTTCCACACGAGCAAAAACCGAGCACGTGCAATCATGGGTTCGGCTTTTATTTTTGGCATTGGAGCCATGTTAATGCCGGCCATAGCATGGCTGGTCATCAATCAGGAGTGGAGCTTCGCGGTGCCCTTCCTGGGCATCACCTACAAGCCATGGCGTTTCTTTATTGTTGTGTGCGGCATTCCAGGACTCGTCTGTGGTCTGTGCTTGTTCAAAATCCCCGAAAGCCCGAAATTCCTTTTGGCAAAGGGTGATGAGGAGAGTTGTTTAAGGATATTACGCAACATATACCACTTGAATACTGGGAAAGCAATTGACGAATATCCGGTGAGTGGATGATGATTAATCAGTACAAATTGTGAATTTTGAAAAACTCTTTTGGAATTTGGATGTCTCGCAGATCTCTCATGTCATCGAGGACTTGGACAGCGCCATGCGTCCGAAGAAGATCCGCGAAGACAGCGCCAATGCTGCCACCGCGCTGCTGCGTTCTATGTGGGACCAGACGCAGCCGCTGTTCAATCGCCGATACGTGCGCACCACCATCCTCATCTGCTCCATTCAATTTTGGATATTCGTGACGTCGAACGGGATGTACATGTGGTTCCCGGACATCCTGAACAGCGTGGTCGAGTTTATGAACGAACACCCCAACAACCGAACCTACATCTGCGACGTTGTCTCCGCCAAACATCAAAGCATCTTCAAGCAGGAAGTCGCAGCGTCGAGCTCCCCAACCGCAGAGCATTGCAATGAGAAGCTAGAGATCTCCACATATCAGCATTCCTTGGTGCTGGAGGTGCTCTACGCGCTGGGATTCGCTTTCATTTGTGTGATCATAAACAAAGTGGGGAAAATGAGCATTTTGTGTAAGTAGAAAGAGATTAAATTGCAAATGAATGCCAATGATTTCGTTTTGTTTTTTATTCTTCCTAAAACGAAAAGTCGTCTGTTTGGTTATCTGTGGAACGTGCGGCATCGCTACCGTCTACGTGAACGTGCCGATGCTGTCCATTTATCTGTATCTCATGCTGCTGCTCTGTGGTCTCAGCATCAATGTTCTGAGCGCTGCTACGGTGGACTTGTATCCCACAAGATTGAGGTACGCTTTAAAAGTAAAATCCATGAAAATGTTAATTAACTGTGATTATTTGCATACAGGGCGATGGCAGTCTGCATCTCACTGATGATGGGCCGTTTGGGCAGCGTTGTGGGTGCTAATGTAATCGGATTTCTTATTAGTCGCTCGTGCGAAACAGCTTTTATTGTTTCGGGGACGTCAGTTATTCTTAGCGGGTTCCTGGGTTTCTTCATACCGCGGAAAACGTTGACGCTCGGCGACAAGGAATCGCCTCGTAGAACGAGTCTCATCTCAATGCGAGGCAATTAATGTAATGCTTCGCTTGAGATGGACTCATGAGAAAGAAAAACTGAACACTAAAATTAATAACAACTTTCAGCCATTTTTAAATATTTGTTGCTGTCGAAGGTTTTGTTCAAAGTCTGATTAAAAAGTCTTACCTGAATGAGTGTTTTTAGTCCGTAACCAATGCTTAATATACATAAATAATGAACGGATTGCGTGAATGATATATAATGTATGTGGTATGTGTATGTTTTAAACAATAGATAAAATAAAATCTAGATATTTTCTTTCATCTGTAAAAGGGAAATATAAAAACGGAAAAACAATGTATTGAAAAATGTTATTTACAACATAAATCATCATTGTTAAGTAATTATGATAGAAAGTTTGAAATAGTAAATAAAGTTTAAAGTAATTCTTTAATTTTATACAAAATTCTAAAAAATAGTTACCGCGTTTTTAGTCTTTTTCTATTACAACTGAAATCGAATGAAGGGAAGGATGAGGAGACAGCAGAAACCACGTGACGTATACGCGCAGAACGAAAACACTTTTTAATATCTAAATTCCTCTTCTCTCAGTGATCCGTGTTTAACTATTTCAATTATTTAAAAAAGTTTACAATTTGAAATAAACGTAATCCATACATCGCACAAGATCACGTTTCTCACTCGAATTATATGTATATATAAATATTTACGTGAACAAAAGTTTAAATAAACGTTAATTTAAAAGCGTTCTCTTTAATGCTATTCAGAATATTTGGCTATTCTCCCAGTTAACTTATTGTGAAACATAAAATTTTATTACTTATAAAATTTTTTTATTTTTAAATTCAATTTATTTAATTTAATTACAACTTTTAATTCCAAAACGTTGCTACGCAGTTGGAGACACTCAATTTATTCACAGTAGCAGTTACCTGCATTTTGTCCAGGGTTGCCAATACAGGAATTCACCGATTTGCTGGGAATTTTCCTATCGATGGGGAATGAATGCACTGTTTTAAAAAGGGATTTTGGAATTTACAATCATGTATTTAATCTTGGTTTCGACATCTTTGTCATTGTATTTAGACGAGCTTCTGCCATGAAGGCATAAAAACTTTTCACATAGACCCAAGCATGTGATTGAATTATGATAATTTCAAGCTCCAACTCGCTAGGTAGCTTTTAAAGGGTAATATTCAATGGAAGGCATTCCAAAGTGTTTACAGGATAAACGCAGTATTTTCACCAAGCTGAATGAATAAATCATTGGTGGGTATCTTCAAAATCCTGTAACACAATTATATTTCGAAATCATAGAATATGCTTAACCTTTTTAACAAATCCTAATGCAGAAAATTTGAAATGTTTTGTTTGAATTCAAAAGTTCTATTAATTTTCTTAACTATTGCTGCAAAATTTTATAAAACCGTAATATTTTAAAGGACTGACAGAAAGTGCGCATATAATAATAAATGCACGTGGAAATAAGGTTATTCGTATGTAAAGGCCAACACAATTGTATAATAACGCCAAATTTAAAAAATAATTGGAAATTGGAATTCCTAAACAAGTGGATTGAATTTTATGCATAGCCGTTAACCGAGATTAGGATTTTCTGGTCCATACAAACTCGTGTTGCGACACATGTTCATAATTTTTTCATATTATGTATAACTATAAGGAGAAATAATATTATTTAGTTTATTGAAAAATCCTTTTAGGGCGGGAATTTTATTACAAATTTGGGAATTTTTGTATGGCTGAAGGGGAATCGGAAAAGTTAACTTGGCAACCATGATTGGGTCAAATTGGGAAAAGTATTTATACATGCTTAAAATGAAAACTCATATATCTAGGCTATAGGAATATCATAAAAATATCTGATGTTGGCAACGCATGAGTTCCTCGTAGGTGTAAAATAATTTCAAAAAAGTAGTTGAAAAACTAATGTACAGACGCAACAAATGTATTGAGTTATGAGTGAAATATAAAAATCCTCAAATTAAAATTTCAAATTTTACTACATCTCCTAGTTTTTGAGTTGAAGATTCGTACTGTTTAAGTTGTTCAATTCCAATTTTTGACAATTTGCATTGCTCTGTTGCCAAAAAGATTTATTTGTGGTAAAAAGTAACAATAATATAAATATTATTAATGTTATTAATACAGTTTATGTATGGAAGAGAAATTCTTCTGTTTTAGACTGTGCATATCTGTAAAAATAACAAACAATAAAATAACAGAAACTGAAAAAATATTTTTACTTATTAATTATTTCTTTTTTATTGCATGTAATAATTAGTTTTACATTAATAAATATTTTTGTAACTATAATCTTTACTAAGTTAGTCATGCTATAGCAAGTAACGAGAAATGTGATAATTACAAATAAACACAAGTATCGACAAAAAGAAATGTGGTTCTTTGTTGGTGCTCGCAATCATCCACGCCGTCAACTCAAACAAAAATTTCATGTTAAGAACCAAAACTGCTTTATTTTCAAGAAAAAAAAAAGAAAAAGCAGTTCAATAATTTTATGGCTAATGAAGTGATGATTGGAGTCGTTAATAACACATGTATTAACGTGGCTTTAATCGACATGTGAAAACGTACGACGTAAAGCACAAAATCGTCTTTTTTTACGTTTAATTTATTTAAGTCAATCGGTCAAGTCAGTCATCAATCAGTCAGTCAGTCACAGAATTCGATTTACTTCGCGTTTGATTTGAACTGAAAAACTGTGTTTGTTTTACTAATAAAAACTTCAGACAACATAAATAATAAAAAAATCAATTCAAATAAACATAATCAGCACAAATGATGGAATGAAGCCAAGAAAATTAAAACAATTAAAACTGTAGATGAAAACTGAGCGCTTAATTCACACATCAGCAGAATTTAATCCAAAGAAGAACAGAAATTAACAATAGAGCGGATTTGATTGTAATGAGGTTAGAATAATTTAAATAAATTTTTTTTAATTAATATTGGGGAAATATTCGAGCATTTAAACTCAATTGAAACTCATATATTTCATAAATATCCGAACGCTGAATGATTCGATTCTAGCTTAAACCGGACTATGCTAGAATTAAGTGAATATCTCAAGGCTGATTCTTCTTCAAGTTCAAATTGACACACAATAAAAAAACTTATGTTTCGAATAGATGTAATGAAAAATTTGTAAAAATTTGTAAATTTAAATTTTCATTTGTAACTGCCTTGGAGAATTATTATGCAATAAGCATGGCGATATTCGAAAGATTTTGAATTTTATAACTAGCATCATAAATTTACTAGCAAATTCTAAAATATTGAAGGAAAAACAACATTAATCTAAACAGTGTAAAAAAGTCATCTTTAAGAAAAAAAATAATGTAAATTTTTCAAATAATCTTAAGAAAACAATGAAATATTGTATTCAATGCTTTTTTGATATAACGATAGTGTTTTATTTTAGTTTCTTCTCAGGTTAATTGCTAATTTCAATTTAAAATTCAGTTATTTTAAACTCAGGCACAAAGTTTTGACTGATTCTTCTCTGATTCCTTTTTAACATTTTTATCCAGTTTAACTGTTAACTGCAAAACTGTTTTTTTTCAAAAGATGTAAATTGAAAAAGTCATATATTTATATAATGCCTATTGAATTCCTGAAACCTATTTTTATTTGCTTCTATACATTCTATACATAGATGAGGAAAGTTTAATTCAATGTTGCACTTTGATATAAAACACACCTTTTTACTTAAAACTTGTTTCGTGTACATTTATTTGGAAGAACCTTTATCTGAATTTCCAAATAATTCCAAGTGTCACGTAGTTAATCAACAAAATGCAACTGATAAGAAATCAGCGCCTGGATTATACAACGCAACATTAGAAACAATCAAAGCAGCGCGGAAAGGCAAAACATCACGCACATCGTTATATTTTGTATTTTGAGCTGCACGTGGGAACTTGAAAATCGATTCAGCAGTAGCAAACAATAACAATACCCACACCTCTCCTCGAAAGCAAACGACTCACGCTACAAGCAAAAAGAGAGAGAATCAAAAATACTACATCAGCAAGCATATTAATGAGCAGTGCTTTGAGTTTACTTTTGGTTTTTCTACATGTCCACACAGCTAAATTTTGATATTGTTACGCGACAAGAAATGTTTTCTTTTTTCGAATTTCGAACTATGACGATTTCGAACGATTGAACTGAGAAATTAACTAAAAAATGTGTTCTTTGTCATCAGTCCAAGAAAAACCGTGTTCGCAACTTATCGCAGCAACGAGGAACAGATATTCTTGTGTTTTGTTGAAAGACTTTTCACTACAGAAATAAAATTATTGGTTCTGTTCTTAATTTATTATACAAAAAAAAAAAAAATTAATTCATATCCACATGTATATAAAATTGTTTACTTAGCGATCGTTTGCTTCAATCAATGTATTAGCTAATTACTAAACAGAGGAGAACTATGAATTTTTTCACAACAGATCTGATCTGTGATATTTGTGCAAATAAAAAGTGGCAGCAAAACTAAATTTCAAATCATTATTCATTCAATCGCGTGAGTTCAGCTTTCGATGATAACGGAGGTGATAGATTTAAAAGGAGTTTTCAACTGTGTTTGTTTTTAAAAACAAGTTTAAAAAGTTAAATACAACACAAAAAGAACAACATTCCAGCCAAAATGACAGCTGATAAAGATATCGAGTTAATGGATCTCCAATCGAAGGATGATGCTGCTGCTGCTGTACGATGTAAGTGAAAAAAATATAATCTAAACAACACACAGATTGTTATACAATAATAGAAACAAAAGTGTCTTTAAGATATTAAATGGCAAATCCTATCCTGTCCAACAAAAACGAAAATCTATTCGCGTGTATATGTATTTATGTTTTTTTAATGCTCGCTATTTCGTTACTCTAAGTGCTTCGAATACGCAGAAGCAAACTTTATTCGAAGGTCAAGGTTTCATCACAAAAGCACCGAAAAGGAACACAGATTTGAATTCATAAACTCTTTTACGATTTTAGGGTCGCTTACACAAAAGACAGACAAAAAGATACAAAATTCTTACAATTAAATGTAGCAACATAAATAAACCAGGCGAACACCTTCGTCTTTTTCTCTATTCAGTTTTTCATTAAATTTTTTTTCTTTTATTAATTTTAAAAGGGTGTATTTAATTTTAAATTTGATTAATTTTTATTTAAACAACTTCATAACGTTAATTTATTTCTTATGTTCTACTAAATGATTACGTGCCTTCTGTGTACTTGCAAACGAATGAATGGTTTTTGTACTCCTTAGCTTATAATAAAAATAAACATATTTTTCTTTTTACGTGAGAGTTAAATGATGGCGCTTTTTAAGAGAAATTACCCACAGATAATAATGCAATAACGTGTATACATCAGAAGACTCTAATGAATACAATAGTTCTGATCCGAGCACTGAATACCGAATACATAATCGTGTTTGTAAGACATTCGTATTTGTAAGTTTAAATAAATGCTACGAAGAGTGCGATTGTTGAAATGATTCGTCACGAAGTGTTCAATTAATAGAAATACTCTTAGAAAGGCTCAATTTTTTGTATTTTATTCGATGTCATTTGTGGAGACATCATCTCCAAACATTCGTTCCAAATCTCACTAACCACCTGATGAAATATCATTTTAATAAAATGGCGGCGTGATCTTTGACTCCTTCGAATCCGCAGATACTTTTCTGCGGTTTAGTTACGTATGTTTAAATCGGCATTCATTTCCGGAAATGTCCGTTTCAGTGATATACTTCGGCAGTTTGGGAATCTATGCCTCCTTATCTATCTCCTTATAAATGAAATATAGAATATTTCTGTACATAAACTAAGTTCTATATTTCTTTATTATTTATTTACCGTTTTTATCATTCCTTTCAAATCTAATTAAAACTCGAAAAGAGATTAATCGCGTAAAAGCAAAATCTAAAACTTTGTTAAAACCGTATTAAACAAATTCAGCTTAAAAATTCTTTGTCCTTTTTCAACGTCGTTAAAAAGTGTCTTTTTAAACAAAAAATGTAAAATTTTTTAACTAATTCTTAAATTTTCGATGACTAAAATTTGTTTTTAGTATTACAAAATTTAACTGATTGTGGTGAATTTGCCTCTGTAACTATTCAGAGTTGCAAAAAACCCAGTAAAGAACTTTATAATAATATAATATAACATTTAAAAAATAACATTTGTGAAGGAGATTTTAATACTGCTATTAATACAATAAATATTTCAATAATAAATAATATCTTGTGATCTGTTATTATAAATTCCACTCATCAACTGAATGTATGCAATGTTTTTAATATTATTCTGTTTAAATAAATAAATAACTCTCTTACATTTAACAAGTTAGAAATAACAATTTTGTATGCACTTTTAAAGGTCTTAATTTCAACTCAGTCTACTCGTTAATTTCGTAGATGTACGTATTTGCTATTGTAATTCCACAGACAAATAATATTATTCATCGTAACCAGAAAAAAAAGCTCTAATGAATTAATCTCTTATTTACGTGCATCAATTAACTAACATCTTATCTTTTGTGTTAGGAACATTGCAAGGTTTATTATTTTTTATATAAACATCTCTAAACAAATCTCTGCAATAGTTTTGTAAAGCTAAACCTAAATATAACAATCGACATGAGTAAATAGCTGTGAAAACACTAAAATAAACTAATAATTAAGAAGAGTGTTAAACTATTAAATAAACGTTTATATAAAACAAAAACAATAAATCCAGTCAAATGGTTAAAATACGATCTATGGTTTTTATACTTCAGTGATTGAGTGAAATGACAATTTTTCGAGTGAAACAACATTTTTTAACAGAGCGATTTTTATTTCTTCTTAGATTAATACAAATAATAAGAACAATAAAATATAATATTCCTCTATCAGTTGCGGACATAATACAATTACAATTTATAATATATAATTTATTATTGAACGCGGCACATTTATTCGCGCCGCACAAAAGTGCGTTTGTGTTAAAGTCTACGTCAAACGCATGGTGATAAAAACGTGCGGCCGCTATAAAATATATATAACACTAAAAACAACAAAGACACCATAAAGACAAATGATGTAATATAATTATAAGTATAATAAAACAAATATAATACTAACGTCATGGAATATATCAACGAAATATACTGAAAAAAAATATGTTTGATTGATTAAAATATATAAAATCACTCATACGCAATGTTATCTCTTTTCTTGTTTTTAAATACGAAGTTGTTTTAGACAACTCTATCAATGAAATGAATAACATTTCTATTGATATATTCTCAGCTCGTCAATTCGTAAGTTAATCGTTAATTCGTAAGTTTGATATAATCGAAACTTTATTGTTTCTGAAATAATTACTTACAGTACGCTCCCGAACGCTACAGTGCGCTATCATTAAGCGAAACCATTCACTATTATGGAAAATCATTAAAAATAATACTACGAGGAAAAGTGGAGTGGCAGATGAATATAGTTTTTGGGGAAGCAATTGGATTAGCTAACTAAGTTACTTTTGAAAAATTAAAATTAAAGTTTAAATTGAGTCTGTTAGGATTCCATTGTATGATACCTCTTTCTGTAGAAACAAATTAGTCGCATATGCAAACTAATGAAGATATTGGAGTGAAGACTACGGAAATTTGTTCGTTTTTACCTTTATGAAAAAGTTTCTTTCGAAATCCCTTTGCCGAATCCTTTGCCGAAAGAAATTTCACTACCCTCGGTGACTTTAGTGATCTCGTCTTTGGTACCTATTCGCTCCATTTTATTGCCCGACAACAGAAATGTACATTTTTCTTAGATAGAAACTTTTGCCTAAAAACATTTCGAAATTATGACGTTATTTCCAGACCAGCACTCAGCTCTTTTTCACCATTTCATCTTCAATTCATTCAAATCTGCTTCCTTTTTCTTAAGATAGTGGGTATACAATCACATTTATTCGGTATAACCGCATTTATGATATCGAGCAAAGGTTATGGAGCATAATATTACATATTTATATCTTTTATTCTGCTCTTTTATTATATTCAGATATAAAGTAGATTACATGTAAATGAATTACACAACTACTACATTTTGAAGCTCTCACTTCCTTAATTAAATCACAATAAGTAAATGGAATTATTTTATTAGAAAAGGTGCAACAGAATCTCGAATGAATTTGTATTATTTTTTTTTGTTATTGAAAAGACAATAATATAGCGTCATAATGTCACCAAGAATAACAACTCAGAAAAGCCGTAACATCTTATGTATTAGAGTTTTTGTTTTCTTTAATGATAAAGCGCTGTAATAAAATTTTATATTGCTGCTTCCTTTAGAAAAGATTTAAATACGAGTTCAATTCGAAGAGTTGTGGTTAGTCTCGTTCCAAACCAAATTATAAAACGTCGTAGTGCACTTCGTTTATCAACAGCAAGCCAATTTTTTAGCAATATAGACAAATTTTTATCAATGTGTTCTCTTTAGTAAAAAGTCAAAATTATTCTTTTAAAAGAAGACAATCTAAAGTCCTTTGATTTACTCATTCTTATAAGTTCTTGAAACTTCTTTTTAACATGGGTAAGAAAAACGAATTTGAAGAGCTCGTGGTCAAGATTTTAATAAAAAGTGTTTTAATTTCTGTGTAAACGTTACAAAACTAAAAAATTCATTTTATTTTTGAATAACTTAAATTTAAAAAATGATCTGATGATGAAAAATATATAAAGACGTAATGAAATCATAGACAAAACTCATTCAATTTTATTAACTATTAACGAGTATGAGATTATTAATTTTTTGTACAATTTTTTAAGTGATTCCAATTAAAAGCCTCGAACATGATAAAACTTACCAGCAGAGAAGCGCCGATTCTATACCCTTCACAGAGGCTTTATCTCTTGCAAGTAAATAAAGAATAAACTAATATCCATCTGCTTATCAACTAATATATCCTTTCTTCATAGAAATCCATCCATTCTTTCAACCATTCAGTTTAATTTTGCTATCCATTTATATATGAATAAATAACGACAACTTTCAGGCGATTCATAACTACCGTTCATTGATATACCCGCCAAACATTAATCATTATATTAATGTCTAATCTATTTATTCATTCCTGCATTCTTTTCTTCATTCATAGTCGAAACACATTTAATAATCCAATCAAACACTTTCGAGGACATAAATTTATTCCTTTCGATACGAAAATGAAAGATAGGAGCTGGAAACGGAGACATTTATTTTATTCTCCTCTCAAGATGTCCGAATCGCTTTACGAAGTCAGACCTTCCTGGAGCTTACGAAAGTAGTATTGCAACAATTTTCTGAGTTATATACTCGCAGATTGCAAATTCCATCCGTTTTGACAGATTGCCATTATTGATTGAAAGATATGAGCTTGGAATATTTTGAATTAGTTTGCTCGTGTCCTAGACTAGGCGGCAGCTCGGCATACCAATAACTTTGTCGCTCTATGCTAGTTAGGTGCGGTTCTAGAGTTGGACGGAGTTTTATACTATGCGCCCTTTTTTTGTGTAGAAAAGTGTGATGTTTAGCCTTACAGCCTTCGATGTCGCAAGTTTGTATTTACGTTGATGACTTTCGATACAATAACGAAAGAGCTGCTTTTTTTGGCGCTACTTTCCATCTTCCCTCTAAGCTGCCTTTTAAAAGTGACGCAATGAGTGTGAGTCTGTAACTTACCTTGCATACCATGCAGTTGTATGTTAATCTCTGCTCCTACAAGATTTAGCAATAATGCTACCAGGTCCATTACTTTCTTTTCAGCTTCTGATATTTCTTTGATGATCATGATTTTCTATTTTGTATACTGGATATAAATACATATTGTTCTGTTGATCCCATCACTGCGAGCATTTATCAGTGTCTGTTGAAATGGTAGATAGGGCTATCTTTGGGAGCTTTATAGCGGTCTACGACCAGTGGAATTTTTTCTACAACTACTTTATGTGCTACATGAACTGTTTTCCTAACACAACAATTATATGCGAGGTCAACGAAGCGCCCAGATTGATTCTATCCAGGGAGAGAGCAACACCCAGACGAACGGTCAGTGGACGGAGTCCACCCTTTAAGCATTGGAGGTACTGCAAAACACATTTTGTGGACTGCACAGACCAGAAGAACAGCGGCAGGGCAAAAGGAACTGCGCCAATTGCAGATGGACGTGGGCTTTGCTGTCTAGAGTTGAGCAATCATTTTAGGACAAAGAATATACGTTAGAAAACTTCTCTGATATTGAAGAGGCATTTACCAACGTTAACCCGGAAGCCATAAAAAGGAGACTGTTAATAAATCCAACCATGAGCCCAAACAGCAGCCTCCGCAGAATCGGCATACGAGGTACACCGCAGGAAAGAGTTCTGTCTGTGGTTTGTGGTTATAGACGAGATACTACGCTTATTCGTACATCGTAGTTGTATAATAGTAAAATATCAAGTTGGGCGGACCTTAGTATAGATGATACTAAGACCACACTCGTCATCTTTACTAGGAACATGATTTTCGACTGCAGATCATGTTTTTTGTAATGATGTAATTTTTATCCTGCCAAGCAACAAACGTGACCCACTGATGCACAGCTTAGTAAATGGTTATACATTCTCGTCTTCAAATTCTGAAAATAGTTTTTATAGACAGATCTTAAAAGTGTCATCTAACGCGATTGGCGAAGGTGGAATCTGTATTATTTACAGATTTATGTACACACAATATTTTGCTTTCTCATTCCTTTAGCTAAAAAATATTCGCCTTCCAATATAACTTATTTTAGGGCCTTAAGTTTTTCAAAATTTGGGAAGTCAATGCAGTTGTATTGACTGCATGAATTGCAGTTTGGTTACTGTAGAAATGCTAGTTGCTCTCCCACTATGCCTAAAATTTTGAATGATCTAAGACTCTCTTTTAATCACAGTTTATGTCGTATATCACCTGTTAAATGACGATCTCAGATGCTTTGTAAATTGGCTTGGGGTGAACATGTTGATGCTGCCTGCAACTAACGCATCATGCTTTCTTCCTATCTCACAGTCTTCCTGTTCTAACAAAAGTCTTACCGATTAATGGGCAATTCTAGATTTGTTTCTAATATCATAAATTTGGCATTTTGTATTAACTCGTATTCGACTTGTTCCAACAATGTAAAATCGTTGTTGTTAAGTTTACAGTGTACGATAATGCATTATCGTAATTCATGAAAGAATATGTCTGATGATGTTATCTTCAGGATACTGTGATTTCACTTTTTCAACAATTTTATCAGACGATGAGATCCATTTATTCACTCACTCATACATATGTTTTATCCCATTCATATGATGATCCCATTACTTTTAGTGATTATAATTATTCATATTCATATCATTTTGTAGCTAGTTAGAAATACATATGTACATAATTTTAGAATACGGTAAATTCAACTATTTCCTCATTTTCGTATCGGGGATAATATTGGGCACTGTTTTACTTGAGACTGCCACCATGGGATTCGTTCTCCCCATAGCTCAATGTGATTTACAGTTGACGAATGAGCAGAAAGGTGTACTGAGTGCAATTGGATTTGTTGGGATTATTTTAAGTTCTTATTTATGGGGTTTTCTGGCCGATACGAAAGGACGCCGACGTGTTATGCGGCCTACACTCATCACGGCTTTTGTAGTGACAGTATTTTCGAGTTTTGCTAATTCATATTGGTTGATGGTAGTGCTACGATTATTAAATGGATTTTTGTAAGTTGTATTTGTGTTACGTCAATCAAAATGAATTAATGCATCTATTTTTTCTCTGTGATTATCACTCCTTTTCTTCTTTAGTGTTGCGGGTGGTTCCGGTACAGTTTATGCTTATTTGGGTGAATTCCACTCGGATAAAACACGTTCTCGGTCCATAATGATCGCCTCGTTCATCTTTGGTCTTGCCGTCTTGATGTTACCATTTATAGCTTATGCAATCCTGAACCAGGACTGGATACTGCCGATACCTTTTCTTGGTATCGATTATAAACCGTGGCGAATTTTTATAATTGTTTGTGGTTCGCCGGGAATTCTTTGTGGTTTAGCTCTGTACATTTTACCCGAAAGTCCCAAGTTTTTACTCTTAGTAAATGAAGAAGAAAAAGCGATTGAAGTATTGCAAAAAATTCACAAATGGAATGGTGGCAAGGATAAGCTTCAGGTACCGTTCACTATTCATGGTTAATGCTGTATAATTGTATATTTCCTTATTACTTGAAAATGTTTGGGACCTGTTATAGATCACCCATATTGAGCCTGAGTTCGATGATGTTTCTGCACTAAATTCAACTGTAGGTCTAAGCAATAAAGTATTGAATTCGAACTCAAATACGAATTTTGTGTTAACTTTCCTACAAGCCATGTGGACACAAACGGTACCACTTTTCAACAAGAAATACTTACGAACCACTTTAATCGTCTGCACCTTACAATTTTGGCTGTACGTCGTTACCAATGGACTGTATATGTGGTTCCCTCACATCATCAACAGTATGGTTGAGTTCATGAACGAGCATCCGGGCGAAAATAAACGCATCTGTGATATCATGCACGACAAAAATACGATACTCTACAAAACCGATGGAGTGAGTAATTGCAGCAGATCGAGTTAAAAGTTTCATGGGCTTGTAATGTTATATATTCGAATAATTCCTCTTTTTTATCTGATTCCCATGCAGTCAATGGAATGTGTCACGAAATTTGAAGATTCGACATATTTCTATACTTTAGTCATGGAAATTATGTATGCTTCCAGTTTCGCTATTATCGGATTCATCATAAATCGAGTGGGTAAAATCACGATTATATGTAAGTTAAGACATACGAGTATATGCAATGTTCTTTAAATTGTTTTGATATTTTTATTCCATGGTTTGAATTTGAAAAATCACAGTTGTGGTCATAGTTTTCTTTGCGGTTTGTGGTTTGTCGGCTGTATTTGTTGCTGACCCATCGATCGCTGCATATCTGTACGTGCTGTTTTTCATAGTGGGTGCTTCTAATACGGTTGTCGGCGCTACCATAGTTGAATTATACCCAACAAATATGAGGTGAATTAGTCAAATTTTTATATACGGGATTCCCTCGATTCTTGTAATCGTAGTAGAGTCCATTTAAGAGCTGAATCGTTCTAATATTATTTTATACAGAGCCATGGCCATTTGTATATCTCTGATGTTTGGTCGTTTGGGAAGCGTTGTAGGCGCCAATATCGTCGGTGCTCTTCTGGCGGAAAACTGCGAACTGACATTTTATATATCATGTGGTGCTTTGTTTGTCTGCGCTTTTCTGGCTATATGGATACCACGAAATAGTGTACTAACTCCGACCACGCAATCGAGTCCAGAAGCGTAATTTTTTGCCTCCCTTTTGAGGCAAAGTATTGTTTGTATTTTATATTTAGAATAATTTAAATTTAAATCTTTTGAAATAATAGTTTTGTATGTGTACACATATGTATATATAATCATTTATGTATATATAAATAAGTTTAGTTAAAATATCGTTGCAAAGTGTACGAATGAGACCAGGATGAAAAATGAATGAATTTTTATTTTGTTATAAGCTACAAAACAATTTGAACTTTGCTGAACTAATAAAAATTTTAATCTCTTTTTTAACAATGGTATACTTAATATTAAGTCTATTTACATATTTAAAATATAGGTACATCATGAAAATAAATAAAAAGTAATTTGAAAATTAAAATAAAATTTAAATGAAGTTTTATTACATTTAATGTAGTCGTTAATTTCTTAAATACATCTTTACGATGTATCTTACATTATGTACTATTTATCTCGAGTTTTAAGGTTAAATTCAGAGCACATTTTAATTTACCTTCTTAAATCTTATCTAATCGTTTCTATTTAAAAAAGAACGTTTTGTAATTTATTATCATTTTCAAGTTAAATAAGAAGTTTCAAGAAGAAAATTACAAAAGTCAGAAATAGTAACATTTCAATTTCGTTCCACCCAACAAACAACGGACGGGCATATATGTACAACACACTTCTTCGTATACGCCGCACCAGTCTGGGCTCATGCGATGACGCATAAATGTTATGCAAAGTAGAAGCAAGCATCTACTGGACATTCCGATAGATACGAAATGTTAGTGAACAAGACCAATTAGTGGAAGTTTTTGGGGAAACCCCAACTCCAGAAAATATAGTGCGATGGAATGCCGTGTGGGACATGTGCATAACGGTGATGACAGAGTTCAGAAGAGCTGAGCGATAACGTCCGAGACTTACAGTAGAATCTAAATTAGAGGATGGCGAGGTTGAGAGGCACTTTCTGTACATCATCAGACTTTAAGGGCTTTCCAGAGTGTCGACCGTATTAGTTCATATCTAGCAGAAGAACACGTGCTTCTTCATATAAGAGGATGCATTGTGATAACCCTGCTCGTAAAGTAGTTAAACGGAGTTAAGCAAGGGTTGGGGACACTAGGAGGCTTTTATTGCCTTTCAACGCATATCCATTGCTACATACATATGTAAACAACAAAATACCCCTGTTGTTCTTGTCTTCAAGACATCCTCGAGGATGGGTGCACGACAGAAGAGAATCGTCAAAGACGCCTGGAAGACAACCCCATGGTGGACGTTGATGACATTTTCATGCAAATGTCGCAGTTTTCTCTCAAGACACATTGCAAGACTTGTCTTGCAGATTATCGTCGATGACCACATACCAGACTAGTCTTCTATGTTGTCTTCAACGACAGGTCATGCTAATGTCATAAACTTTGTCATCAACGACAGGTCAAGCTAATGTCATCAATGACAGGTCATGCTAATGTCAACTAGGTTGTCATCGACAACAAACCATACTATTTCAGGCTATAAACTGCCAATTGCTGTTCGAATCAATTGAGGAATTGTCTTGCAAGATTCATTAACGATTTCATCTTTAGCGACGCTTGGGACAACAGGGACTCTAAAAGACGAATACATAATACATGGAGTACGCATACACACATGGAACAGCTGACTCTGATATGAATTTCTATTTCTCAGAACATATTGTACAAAAGGTACTCTTCTAGACTAGACTGCATTCAATGGATATTTACTAGGAATGCAATATGTTTGTTAAATTAATTGGAGTATGCTTAGGCTATCATACAATATATGTCGATGTCTGTGGCTCGGTTTAAAGTCTCTCCAAACAGCGGGGAGCTGTATGGTGTAAGAGATAATAGATATCATTGCTGAATTACCTGTTCTGAACTACTTAACCATAAATGTTTTTGTGCTACACTCATGGCTTAAGATCACGTGATACTATTTACGTTTCTTTCCATTGGGTTAATCATGGCTAACATAAGACTAACCAAAATCAATTTAGATTTAGATTTCATTTCTCTCTTTAAGGTATCAGCAGAATATAATTTTGATTTAAATTTTTTTTTATTAAATGGTTATTTTAGATTGATAAGTGAATTTTATAATTTAGTTCGTTGGTAGTCGTAAGAAGTATCAACAACCTTCCTTAGATGCTAAAAATAAATCTATCTACCTACCGAAATTAATCTCCTATTTACGTACGAGTACATTCATCAAACGAGATTATTATATAATGCCATAAAATAGTCTCTCTGTTCTTATCTTTTGTGTCAGGAACACTGTAAGGCCTTTATATGTTTTATCTCAAGTTCTCTAAACGAATCTCTGCAATAGATTTGTAAAAGTATTTTCTCAAATACGTACATATGTATAACAACCAAAAAAACTTTTGTGATCGTGAGTAAAATAATTGTAATAAATTAGTAAAAACTTATAAATAAGAAAAATAGCAAATAAGAAACTAATATACTTAAAACTGAGGCAATAAATGCATTCAATTTCAATAAAATACAATGTATCATTTTTATTCCGAGCTGGACTGATGTAAAGTAATAAACATATTTTTTGGTTTTTAGCACTATTTTGATTTCTTGTAAGAATAATATAAATAATAACCATAATGCATTTAATGGAATTATTGTATTACTTTGAAAATACGTATATATTTGAGAGCGCTTTCCTTCATGTAGTTCGAGTTATGGACGCAATAAAGTTACCGTTTTAAATATATAATAGCAATAATTGATTGTCGAATGCGAGCTTTTAAATTTATTCTAACGCTTCGTGTTTTAAATCAGTGCTCTATTCACGGTAGGTCATAAAAACGTGGGTCCAATACCAAATAAAATAAAACAATAAAATGCAAATGGCAAGTATATAGATACATATAAATATTATATAAGAAATCGTGAATCAAAACAATGTAATAACCATAACAATTAAAATGCAATATATAGTAAAAATATAATATATAAATACAAATTTAGTAGTAACACCATCGAATATATTAACAAAAATATTAAGTACCGATCACAGCAATACTGTGTAAACTATTCTCTGAGAAAAACTTCTGCCTAAAAAACCTCGAAATTACGGGATTCCCTCGATTCTTGTAATCGTAGTAGAGTCCATTTAAGAGCTGAATCGTTCTAATATTATTTTATACAGAGCCATGGCCATTTGTATATCTCTGATGTTTGGTCGTTTGGGAAGCGTTGTAGGCGCCAATATCGTCGGTGCTCTTCTGGCGGAAAACTGCGAACTGACATTTTATATATCATGTGGTGCTTTGTTTGTCTGCGCTTTTCTGGCTATATGGATACCACGAAATAGTGTACTAACTCCGACCACGCAATCGAGTCCAGAAGCGTAATTTTTTGCCTCCCTTTTGAGGCAAAGTATTGTTTGTATTTTATATTTAGAATAATTTAAATTTAAATCTTTTGAAATAATAGTTTTGTATGTGTACACATATGTATATATAATCATTTATGTATATATAAATAAGTTTAGTTAAAATATCGTTGCAAAGTGTACGAATGAGACCAGGATGAAAAATGAATGAATTTTTATTTTGTTATAAGCTACAAAACAATTTGAACTTTGCTGAACTAATAAAAATTTTAATCTCTTTTTTAACAATGGTATACTTAATATTAAGTCTATTTACATATTTAAAATATAGGTACATCATGAAAATAAATAAAAAGTAATTTGAAAATTAAAATAAAATTTAAATGAAGTTTTATTACATTTAATGTAGTCGTTAATTTCTTAAATACATCTTTACGATGTATCTTACATTATGTACTATTTATCTCGAGTTTTAAGGTTAAATTCAGAGCACATTTTAATTTACCTTCTTAAATCTTATCTAATCGTTTCTATTTAAAAAAGAACGTTTTGTAATTTATTATCATTTTCAAGTTAAATAAGAAGTTTCAAGAAGAAAATTACAAAAGTCAGAAATAGTAACATTTCAATTTCGTTCCACCCAACAAACAACGGACGGGCATATATGTACAACACACTTCTTCGTATACGCCGCACCAGTCTGGGCTCATGCGATGACGCATAAATGTTATGCAAAGTAGAAGCAAGCATCTACTGGACATTCCGATAGATACGAAATGTTAGTGAACAAGACCAATTAGTGGAAGTTTTTGGGGAAACCCCAACTCCAGAAAATATAGTGCGATGGAATGCCGTGTGGGACATGTGCATAACGGTGATGACAGAGTTCAGAAGAGCTGAGCGATAACGTCCGAGACTTACAGTAGAATCTAAATTAGAGGATGGCGAGGTTGAGAGGCACTTTCTGTACATCATCAGACTTTAAGGGCTTTCCAGAGTGTCGACCGTATTAGTTCATATCTAGCAGAAGAACACGTGCTTCTTCATATAAGAGGATGCATTGTGATAACCCTGCTCGTAAAGTAGTTAAACGGAGTTAAGCAAGGGTTGGGGACACTAGGAGGCTTTTATTGCCTTTCAACGCATATCCATTGCTACATACATATGTAAACAACAAAATACCCCTGTTGTTCTTGTCTTCAAGACATCCTCGAGGATGGGTGCACGACAGAAGAGAATCGTCAAAGACGCCTGGAAGACAACCCCATGGTGGACGTTGATGACATTTTCATGCAAATGTCGCAGTTTTCTCTCAAGACACATTGCAAGACTTGTCTTGCAGATTATCGTCGATGACCACATACCAGACTAGTCTTCTATGTTGTCTTCAACGACAGGTCATGCTAATGTCATAAACTTTGTCATCAACGACAGGTCAAGCTAATGTCATCAATGACAGGTCATGCTAATGTCAACTAGGTTGTCATCGACAACAAACCATACTATTTCAGGCTATAAACTGCCAATTGCTGTTCGAATCAATTGAGGAATTGTCTTGCAAGATTCATTAACGATTTCATCTTTAGCGACGCTTGGGACAACAGGGACTCTAAAAGACGAATACATAATACATGGAGTACGCATACACACATGGAACAGCTGACTCTGATATGAATTTCTATTTCTCAGAACATATTGTACAAAAGGTACTCTTCTAGACTAGACTGCATTCAATGGATATTTACTAGGAATGCAATATGTTTGTTAAATTAATTGGAGTATGCTTAGGCTATCATACAATATATGTCGATGTCTGTGGCTCGGTTTAAAGTCTCTCCAAACAGCGGGGAGCTGTATGGTGTAAGAGATAATAGATATCATTGCTGAATTACCTGTTCTGAACTACTTAACCATAAATGTTTTTGTGCTACACTCATGGCTTAAGATCACGTGATACTATTTACGTTTCTTTCCATTGGGTTAATCATGGCTAACATAAGACTAACCAAAATCAATTTAGATTTAGATTTCATTTCTCTCTTTAAGGTATCAGCAGAATATAATTTTGATTTAAATTTTTTTTTATTAAATGGTTATTTTAGATTGATAAGTGAATTTTATAATTTAGTTCGTTGGTAGTCGTAAGAAGTATCAACAACCTTCCTTAGATGCTAAAAATAAATCTATCTACCTACCGAAATTAATCTCCTATTTACGTACGAGTACATTCATCAAACGAGATTATTATATAATGCCATAAAATAGTCTCTCTGTTCTTATCTTTTGTGTCAGGAACACTGTAAGGCCTTTATATGTTTTATCTCAAGTTCTCTAAACGAATCTCTGCAATAGATTTGTAAAAGTATTTTCTCAAATACGTACATATGTATAACAACCAAAAAAACTTTTGTGATCGTGAGTAAAATAATTGTAATAAATTAGTAAAAACTTATAAATAAGAAAAATAGCAAATAAGAAACTAATATACTTAAAACTGAGGCAATAAATGCATTCAATTTCAATAAAATACAATGTATCATTTTTATTCCGAGCTGGACTGATGTAAAGTAATAAACATATTTTTTGGTTTTTAGCACTATTTTGATTTCTTGTAAGAATAATATAAATAATAACCATAATGCATTTAATGGAATTATTGTATTACTTTGAAAATACGTATATATTTGAGAGCGCTTTCCTTCATGTAGTTCGAGTTATGGACGCAATAAAGTTACCGTTTTAAATATATAATAGCAATAATTGATTGTCGAATGCGAGCTTTTAAATTTATTCTAACGCTTCGTGTTTTAAATCAGTGCTCTATTCACGGTAGGTCATAAAAACGTGGGTCCAATACCAAATAAAATAAAACAATAAAATGCAAATGGCAAGTATATAGATACATATAAATATTATATAAGAAATCGTGAATCAAAACAATGTAATAACCATAACAATTAAAATGCAATATATAGTAAAAATATAATATATAAATACAAATTTAGTAGTAACACCATCGAATATATTAACAAAAATATTAAGTACCGATCACAGCAATACTGTGTAAACTATTCTCTGAGAAAAACTTCTGCCTAAAAAACCTCGAAATTACGAGGTTATTTCCACACCATCACTGAGGTCTTGTTTTCCCTTTCACATTTGATTCTTTCAGATCTGTTTCCGTTCTTTTATTCTATATAATTGAATTGAGGGAACGAATGAAAAGTTATGGGACCTAACTAGATATACATAGACCTTTTATTGCATTATTTATTGTGTTATTTCTTATAGTTAGATACTAAGTAAATAAATATGTAAATTAATTACACAACCTGATTTCAAACCTCCCACTTCCTTAATTAAATCACTCAAAGTAAATGGCATTATTTTATTAGTAGAATTTGTATTATTTTTTGTTATTAAAAAGACAATAATACACATTATAACGTCACCAAGAATAACAATCAGAAAAGCAATAACATCTTATGTATTAGAGTTTTTGTTTTCTTTAATGATAAAGCGCTGTAATAAAATTTTATATCGCTGCTTCCTTTTAGAAAAGATTTAAATACGAGTTAATTTCGAAGAGTTGTGGTTAGTCTCGTCTTAAATAACATTATAAAACGTCGTAGTGCACTTTGTTTATCAACGGCTACCCAATTCTTTCGCAAACATAGTAAAATTCTTATCAAGGTGTCAGGTGTCTTTCGTTGAAGATTCAAAGCGATTCTTTTAAAAGAAGAAAAGATAAATTATTTTAATTGTATAACTCACTCTGAGACGTCCTTATGATTCTTTTTGAAGGCATCTTATTTTAATCGAAACACTTTTTAGACATGGGTAAGAAAAAAGGTTTTGATAATACTTCGTTTGACATGAGTTTTACAAAAAAAATTATTTTTCTTGACAAGAAAAACCTAAAAAAAATGTATTTTTTAATAATATAGATTTAAAAAAAGCGAACAACTCAAAAAGCGGTATTAGTATTAAGTAACACGTAATCAATAAATATGAAATGATTAATTTTTTGTACAATTTTTTAAGTGATTCCCATTAAAAGAGGTGAAAATGACAAAACTTATCAGCAGAGCAGCGCCGATTCTATTCCTTTCACAGAGGCCTTAACTGTTGCAAGTAAGTAGTGAATAAAAAATTATGTCTTATCTGTATTATCTTATCATCTAAGCTATTAATCAACTAATATGTCCTTTCTTCCTGCATTTGATATCCATTAATATTAATTTTTTGATCAATCTATTTGACACTCATCCAACATTCGATAATTGTGTACGAGATTTGCATTACTTGACAACTTCCTTATTATTTACTTATCCATTTCTCGATATATTTCTGTTATAGAAAAAATATCAATCATTATATTATCATGTCCAATTAATTTACATTTGTACGTTCTTTTGATCATGGATACATTTATTAATCCATCATATTCATCCATCCTTAAACAATTTATTTAACATCCGGATCCATTCATTCACTTATATATATTTGCAGAATATGGTAAATTCAACTATTTCCTCATTTTCGTATCGGGCACAATATTAGGCAATGTTTTACTTGAGACTGCCACCATCGGGTTCATTCTCCCCATAGCTCAATGTGATTTACAGTTGACGAATGAGAACAAAGGTGTACTGAGTGCGATTGGATTTCTTGGGATTATTTTAAGTTCTCATTTATGGGGTTTTCTGGCTGATACGAAAGGACGCCGACGTGTTATGCGCCCTACACTCATCACGGCTTTTGTAGTGACAGTATTTTCGAGTTTTGCTAATTCATATTGGTTGATGGTAGTGCTACGATTATTAAATGGATTTTTGTGAGTTGCATTTGTGTTACTTTAATCAAAGTGAATCTATTTTTCTTCTGTGATTATTAACAGTTTTTCTTCTTCAGTGTTTCGGGTAGCTCGGGTACAGTTTATGCTTATTTAGGTGAATTCCACACGGATAAAACACGTTCTCGGGCCATGATGCTCGCCTCGTTCATCTTTGGTCTGGCCGCTATGATGTTACCCTTTATAGCTTATCTAATCCTGAACCAGGAATGGATACTGCCGATACCTTTTCTTGGTATCGATTATAAACCATGGCGACTCTTTTTAATTGTTTGTGGTTCCCCGGGACTTCTTTGTGGTTTAGCTCTTTACTTTTTACCCGAAAGTCCCAAGTTTTTAGTCCTAGTAAATGAAGAAGAAAGAGCGATTGAAGTGTTGCAAAAAATTAACAAATGGAATGGTGGCAAGGAAAAGCTTCAGGTACCGTTCACTATTCATTGTTAATGCTGTATAATTGTATATTTCTTTATTACTTGGAAATGTTTGGGACCTGTTATAGATAACCCATATTGAGCCTGAGTTCGATGATGTTTCCGCACTAAATTCAACTGTAGGTCTAAGCAATAAAGTATTGAATTCGAACTCAAATACGAATTTTGTGTTAACTTTCCTACAAGCCATGTGGACACAAACGGTACCACTTTTCAACAAGAAATACATACGAACCACTCTAATCGTCTGCACCTTACAATTTTGGCTGTATGTCGTTACCAATGGACTGTATATGTGGTTCCCTCACATTATTAACAGCATGGTTGAATTCATGAAAGAGCATCCAGGCGAAAATAAACGAATATGTGATATCGTCCACGACAAAAATGCGATACTCTACAAAACCGATGGAGTAAGTAATTATGTACTACTGATCAAGATACAAGTTCTATGCCATTATAAATTGTACATTTGTTGTTTTATTTTGATTCCCATGCAGTCAATGGAATGTGTCACGAAATTAGAAGATACGACATATTTTTATTCTTTGGTCATGGAAATTATGTATGTTTCCAGTTTCGCAACCATCGGATTCATCATAAATCGAGTGGGTAAAATCACGGTTATATGTAAGTTCGATGTTTTTATTAATCTCAATAATTTAAATAATTTTTGTTTATTTTTTGAAATTTTAATGCCATGGTTTGGATTTCAAAAATCACAGTTGTGGTCATACTTTTCTTTACATTTTGTGGTTTGGCGGCTGTATTCGTCGCTAACCCATCGATTGCTGCATATCTGTACGTCCTGTTTTTCTTGGTGGGTGCTTCGATTAACGTCATCGGTGCTGCAACAGTTGAATTATACCCAACAAATATGAGGTGAATTAGTTAAATCTTTATACGCGAGATTCCCTCGATTCGGATTGTTCTAATATTATTTTATACAGAGCCATGGCCATTTGTATATCTCTGATGTTTGGTCGTTTGGGAAGCGTTGTAGGCGCCAATATCGTCGGTGCTCTTTTGGGGGAAAACTGCGAGCTGACATTTTACATATCATGTGGTGCTTTGTTCGTCTGTGCTTTTATGGCTATATGGATACCACGAAAAAGTATAGAAACACCGCCTACACAAGCGAACCCACAAGCGTAATTTTTTGCTCTCTTTCGGGGCAAAGTATTGTTTCTATATTATATTTAAAATAATTTAAATTTAATTCTTTCAAATAATATTTTTATATATACATACGAGTTTACACTATATATAAATAAGTCTAATTAAAATGTAGTTTTTAAGTGTATGAATGAAATAACGATGAAATTAAATGAGAATAATGAATGAATTTTTACTTTGTTCTAAGCTATAAAACAAACTGAATGCTTCCTGAACTAACAAAGTTTTTGATCCATTAATTAACTATACCGCATTAAGTGTATTTACAGATATTAATCAATTAAAAATTCTTTGCTATAAATCTCAAAATGCATATCTAAAAGTTTATATTTTGTCAATTAAAAATATGTACATTTTAAATAAACTAAAACATTTTTATCCTTCCCAATAGAAACAGTTTTATTGGATGTATTTATTTGTGATAATCAATACTCAGCGAGTAACCAGAGTTCAGTTACAGAAAAAGATTTGTATTTTTTTCTGGTAACGATAAATTTTTTTTTTACCCTACACCTTAAGGTTGAGGGTATATTCACTTTCTACCGGAGTGTGTAACGCATAGAACTAGACAAGATAGGTATGGAAAAGTATATATATTCTTGATCAGCATCACCACCAGAATTGAAATAACGATGTCTGTCCGTCTGTCTGTCTGTCTGTCTGTCCGTTGAAATCACGATCACAGGAGAACGGATTAAGATTTCAAAATGAAATTTGGCAAAAATATTCGTTGCTATGTTGGGGTGTTTCGTATTGAAAATGGGCAAAATCGCCCAAGGACCACGCCTACTTTTTATATCGAGAGGTACCTCTGTTCAGCATCACTTTTTGAGAGAAGACAACAAAATTTTATATGTAGGTTTAGACTAATGATTCCAGTTAATATGCAAAATATGGGCGTGATCCGCACACTTTTAGTTTACATAGGTCATGGAGGGTTTTACATGGATTGTATTGAGAAGTATATAAGTTTCCTGAATAATGGTGTACATAATATTGTAGTTTGTGAACCAATAATATTCTGTTGGGAAAAAATGGGCGGGCCACGCCTCCTTTTTACCCATCCACCCAGTATTTTAATATATTTTTATACCCTACACCTGAATTTTGAGAGTAAACGCACTTAGTACCGGTGTTTGTAACGCACAGAAATAGTTAAGCAGCTATAATTATAGTTTATCTTATATATACGAGTATATATGCAGCTTTAAGGTGTAGGGTATTTCGGCTACAGCCCGACTGTAGACAACACCTTTACTAGTTATTTTATAACTTCGACAAAATTATGACTTATCCTTAAAACCCGCCAATTCTATGCCTACAAGTACGTGTCTTCTTGTGAGGACTGTCTTATGTTTGATCTGGTACCTTACTTCTACACACGCGTTGTCGTTGGGTTTCGTTGGTAAAGTAGCGATCAAGGATATAGGATATGGTTTGTTTATTGTGTCGATAGTAAAGTCGGCAGTACTACGTCAATCCGTACGTCAACAGGACACCTTATAAGTGCTGTTGTTGACAAGATTAAGTCAATCCGCACACCATCTGACTAACAATTCCCTCGCTTAGTTGATAAAGTTTGCAGGATTAACTCAATCCGTACGTCAACAGGACATCAACTAACACGAGTAGAGTGGCACTAAGAGGACCAGGGGATACGAGGGAGGATATGAAGCTGTTATGATCGACTTGCCAGAGTACTGGGTTCCGCGTTGTTGCGCTGTCAGTGTCTGATGAACAAAAGATCTCGTTCTGTATTTTGCTGCGTCTTTTATACTTTTGTTCTTCTATTATGTTTCACTTAAGCAAGAATATATGTAATTCTATTTGTTCTTTTGTAATTGCCATTTATGCTAAATATGGGACGACCACGCCTATTTTTTTGGTTTTTGTAGCGTGATGCGATTAATTATTTTAGTAAAGAAGGATTCATCTGTATTAAAAATTTAGGCGTCGCACTGGTTTTACCAATTTTCAATACGAAATAGTCTAGGACGGAAGCATTCCACACCTACCGCCCCTCCTGCTGCACAAAACGGACTTTCTGTTGGTTGAGCTTTCGTACCTAAACATAAACATGACCTTGATTCCTATAATGTATAACTGTATGCATATAATTGGAATCGTGAGAAATAATCCAGGAATCGTGTCACATTACTGACTATTGTATAAATAATTCCGGACACAACGTCATATAAACAACTTTAGTGTCGGGAAGCAGCACACAAGAATTTATTATACATGTTACAGGAATTAACTTACATACATACATATTGTCATGTCAATAGCAGCATCCTTGATATCTTTAACCAACAGAGAGCGTTTAGCTGTTCAAATGTAAGGTATTTGTCACCTGTTGGCTTCATTAATGAAGCTGCGGCTAATTTTGATTTAAATTCATCTCTCTGTCATAATTTTTATAAGAATACAACCCCTGATTCCCATAGAGGTTAGCCTTTAATGTATTTAAGAGGTTTGTTTACTCTTCTTTTTGTTTTTGTTTTTTCGTAGATTTAAGTTAGCATTAAGTCTATATTTTAGGTTAGGAGATATACTCTCAATACATGTAAGCTCCGGGAGCAAGAGCGATTCACATTAATGTTCTTGTTAACTTCAATCTTTCTCTTTATATATTTAAGTACGATACTGTTGTTCAATTATCTTTTGAAGATAATACATTATAGTCTTTAATTTTGTTAACACTTTCATATGAATTTTATAACTTATAATTTGTTTTGAAAAAGGCTCAATAAACAAAATTTAATTTGAAATTTGATTTAACTTACATACATATATTTAGTATATATACAGACTAGGAACAGCTGATGTTATTTATAATCAGCTGGATTCATAAAAATAAAGCACAGCTAAAGAAGGTGCATGAGACATGCGCGGTAAAAAAATTAGCACAAGAAGCTCCCACAGAGGAAATATAATAAAAATATTATTACACTAATTTTACAAACCATGTTTGAAAGATAGACGACTAAAGCAATAGGAAGCACTGGCTATAGCTATGGCTGTCAGCTTAATAATAAAAATAATAATAATTATCAAGCCGTGTTTGCACAGTTGTACACATACAAGTTTGAAATAAATTTTATTTCATAACCGTTTTTATATATGCTATTAACAGATTATTGTTATTTATTTTATCTATTTATGTATTTTTCATAATAATTTGACGTTTTATTATTCTTTTTTTTCATCTCGATTAGAATCGATATAGTTTCAAATTTGTTAAAATATAAATATTTGATTTTTCCCCCTTTTTATGTTATTTCAAATAAGAAAGTATTAACATTTTTATGTAAATCTTATTTGAGGATAATTAGAGGAAGAGATTTGTGAATTCATAATACGAATATCAAGCGAAAGCAATTTTATTACTGAAACCCGACAAACAGAAAAATTGTTTGGTTGACTTAAATTCTGTTGTGTATTATGAAGTCTTTGGCCGATAGATAACAATTCATAAGATGAACAGGGGCTTTTAGCAGGCGTAAGGGGAAGGTTTGTGGCTGGCTTTAGCTTTTTAGAAGGTGAACTACAAATATTTTCCTCAATGCTATGAGAATCAATTCGATTTCATTCGACAAAAGCTCGTGCAAGAGAACAGTTGTCAGTAGAAGCCAAGCCGCATTTAAAAATTAATAGCCTTTGTTGTTATTGCCGTTGATTGAAACCAAAAATAAACACAAGTAATATAAAAATTATTAAGTAATTACAATAAAGCACTAGAAGACGCAAAACAATGGCAAATTTAATCAAGAAAGAAAAGATTGGAATTGTAGGCAGGTAAATTGTAAAAAATAATCGCACATTTATACAATTTTATTCAGAGATTTACCTGCAGTGGGTTGATTGGACGTTCGTGGTCCATGTTGTTCGCTTCCGTGGGTTATCAGGTGATGCTTTACGACATTCTCCCGGAGCAGATTGACAACGCTTTACGCGAAACACAAAAAGAGTTGCAAAAACTGGAAGCCGCTGGTCTGCTGCGTGGTCAATTGAATGCTCAACAGCAAATCGCTTGCATATCAGGTACCACCGACTTAAATGCTCTGGCAAAAGGGGCAATTTTCATTCAGGAATGCATACCAGAGCGCTTGGACATGAAGCAATCGCTATACAAGCAGCTGGACGCCGTTGTCGACGATCAGACCATCCTTTCCAGTTCGACGAGTACATTTTTGCCTTCATTGTTCAGCAAAGACTTGAAACATCAATCAAATGTAAGTGGTGACATAATAACATAAATATTTCCCATTACAACATATCTAGTCGAATTTGATTTATGTATGTCGAGATGACAAAAATCAAGTTTCTATTGGTATTTCGATGTAATTGAAATTAGTATTTCTACTTGTTTGTTAGAGGTAATGATTTCAAACTAGGTTAATGGCATCATTTTCTACCACCGAACGTTTACGGTTGTTTCTATCACGGTGGTTCTTAAAACACAATTTTGTATCTTCCAGTCTACCGTACGTTCAGCGACCTTGCTTTCGTTCAACTTTTCCAGCACTTCCCGACCAAACGTTTGGCTGCCAGTACTGTCTGTATACATACTATAGATTTGTCTTTTCATGTATACTCGCTTAACTCTTTCCTTCTCAATTTGCAGCAAGCAAAACCGTACCCTACATATGCAAACGTTTGCTTTTTTGTGTACGTTTGATAGCACAAACGAACCCGGGGTTCGTTCGGTTGATAACGATACAAAATGCTACATTTGACCTGGAACGCACAAATAGTATGGAAAGTGTTGTTGTGAATTTGGAAGAACAAACGATCTACGTTTCTCAATGTAAACAATGGCTCGCCGTTCGTTGAGTACACATTTTGAACAGCTGTGTTATGAAAAGTACAAAGCAACACAAGGAGAACCGAAACGTTCGTTGGTAGAAAATGATGTTCAACTAGTTCATCTTATGGCATCATTTTCTACCAACGAACGTTTCGGTTCTCCTTGTGTTGCTTTGTACTTTTCATAACACAGCTGTTCAAAATGTGTACTCAACGAACGGCGAGCCATTGTTTACATTGAGAAACGTAGATCGTTTGTTCTTCCAAATTCACAACAACACTTTCCATACTATTTGTGCGTTCCAGGTCAAATGTAGCATTTTGTATCGTTATCAACCGAACGAACCCCGGGTTCGTTTGTGCTATCAAACGTACACAAAAAAGCAAACGTTTGCATATGTAGGGTACGGTTTTGCTTGCTGCAAATTGAGAAGGAAAGAGTTAAGCGAGTATACATGAAAAGACAAATCTATAGTATGTATACAGACAGTACTGGCAGCCAAACGTTTGGTCGGGAAGTGCTGGAAAAGTTGAACGAAAGCAAGGTCGCTGAACGTACGGTAGACTGGAAGATACAAAATTGTGTTTTAAGAACCACCGTGATAGAAACAACCGTAAACGTTCGGTGGTAGAAAATGATGCCATTAGTAAAAAATCAAATCAGGGTTGTAAAAACCTCTCTCTACTATTATTAGTACTGCCAAGTTTTATTTGTTGTTTTGTTTATGATTTCAAAAAGAATTCATTATTTCATAATTAAAGTAAATAATCAAATATTTATACTTATACTTAAATAAAATTTGTATATATTTATAGTAAATAATATAGTAATATATTAAATATTTAAAAAATTAATAGAAATAAGTATTGATGTGCTTTATATAGGTTCTGGTTTCGCATCCCGTCAATCCGCCATACTATGTACCATTGGTCGAAATCGTACCTGCTCCATGGACAAAACCTGAGCAGGTGAAGAAAACTCGAGCTCTGATGGAGGAGATCGGACAGAAGCCGGTAACACTGAGTCGAGAAATTGAAGGATTCGCTCTGAATCGCATACAATATGCAATCCTGAATGAGACTTGGCGTCTCGTGGAAAGCGGAATACTCGATGTGAAGGACATCGATAGTGTCATGTCCGACGGGTTGGGTATGCGATACGCCTTCCTGGGCCCACTGGAAACAGCTCATCTCAACGCAGAAGGAATGCAAAACTATTTCGAACGCTACTCGAAAACCATTTACGCCGTCAGCGAAACAATGGGTCCAACACCGAAAATGGATGGTCCCACGGCAGCGGACATCGCCAAACAGTGTGAAGCTATGGTCCCCATCGAGAAGTTAGGCGAAAGACGTGCCTATCGTGACAATTGTTTGACACAATTAAGCATACTGAAGAGGAAAATAAATGCCAAAAACAATTGAGAAACTTCATAAGATTTGGACAAGTTTTTTTCTGATTTGTGCATTGCAATAATAAATATGCGGACTACTATTTTCAATAAAATTAAGAACTTCAAAATTTAATTTTCTTCCTTTCCAAATCATATTTAAGTTAACTTAAGTTATTTTGAAATAAAGCATAAAGAGAAATTTATTTTTCAGTAAATCTTATTTTATTTACTTTTTAAAACTCATTTAACAATAAATTTTGTAAAGTTATGTTCCAAATGTAATATATATATTAATAATATAGGTTTTTCAATTTAACACTATAAATGCACCAAGAAACAAATTATATTCTCGTTACGTATCTATCTATAATGGAAAACATATTGCATGCATTACTTGAAATATTGATATTTTAAACAACACTTAATCACAAATTTATACAAGAGTATAACTTTTCCTTTTACTCAGACATCAGCTGAAGTTTTTTAACTAATTTTCTTTTAAACTGATGAAAGTGGAATGAATGAATGAATGTATGTTTTTTTATTTATCATGAGCTTAAAACTTATTACAATACATCGATTAAAGGCATCAAAGAAATTAGCTGTTTTTGGGACGTTGCTAAAGCTGAACAACTGTCAACTTAAAACTGTCTTTAATTGACCGAATTGAATAACAAATTCGAAGCAAAAAATACGCTTTAATTATACAATTGCTTGCTTACAATTAATTCTTTTACTTCTCTAACACTTTCAAGGAAAAACGAGCAAACTATTTGTTCACTTCACAACTAATAACACTTTTGAAGCATTATTCTGATACTTAATTATAAATCAATACATGAATGTAATTGCATTATTACTATGAATGTAACAACTATGAATAAGTTTTAGAAGAAGACCATTCTTCATCGAAAACGTTGTCATTATTGTCATTTCATCATGCATCATGGACGCGTTTAATTAAAGTTTCTTTCTTATTTTATTAACTGTATGTTAATTATTGCTACATCCAATCCTTTATTATTTGACTCGAAGTCAGATTTGCTCTTGTGAATTTCAGATTTTTTTCAGTTTACTAACTTGCAAATACATCCAAACGAAATGTATTCATTTTATCTTTTAATTGTTGGCATAAAGTCAGAGCAACTGTAAAAAGTACTATCGCTTCATTCAGCCAAATGACTGTGCATTCTGCTTGTATAGCCTCCATTTTCATGGCACCCTGTACGTTAATCAACTGATACACAGCTACAATCAGTTTGTGACTTTGCAGAAAAAAGGATATTGCTTGATCATCGGGCAGATTTGGTACTAGAGATTTCTAAATCAATCAATTAGAATGAAGAAAATAAAGGAATTCAAGCAGTGATCAATATTTTGGAATGCATGCTTATATATACCATATTACGACCTTTCATAAGTTCATCGATAGATTTCTTCTTTGGCACAACTAAACTAGTTCGTCCACGTTGCAAGCAACCGAGTAGTTCACTAACAATTTGCAGGACTTCATCACACGATCTTTAAGAATAGACATAGTAAATTTATTAAATAAGAAACATTAAAATTACTTACTTAAACTGGTAATTTTCATCTATATTATCAATTTGATTGATAGCCTTTTGTAAATGATTCGCTGCATCTTGCACCTGTTGCAGTTTCCAGGAAGCATCCGCCGTTATTGACGTACGTTGCACTTGATTTGAGGCTCGCTTAACTTTGAAACTTATATCCTTTTTCAATATATTTAAAATTTAGTTTTAAGAATCGATAAATCCAATAAGAATAATGTACCGCTTGCACGATGCTATCGCCTGTAAGAGTAACGGAACATTTCAGCTGATCCTGCGGTGCGACTAGAACGAACTTTTCCGTTTTCTTGTCCCCATTATCGTAAAGTGGTACTGGAAATACGTCTGCACATTCCTGGGAAAATGCGAATAGATTAAACAAGATTACCAAATTCGCTTTAGAATTATCAATGTTTAGTTTCTAGGGATTTCTTACGGTGAGAATTTGACGCAGCTTCTTTAGTATTGAGTGTACTTCTTTGCGCATTAACCATTCAAATTCGATTTGCTACAGATACGAAAAAAAGGAACAAGACAACAAATAAAACGTCTCCATTTGAAATTATTGATTTTTCAATTTTATTATTATTTGTTATTGTGTTTAATAATTTCTTAATTCTGGTTTTAATTTCACTGTTTTGCGATACACTTATTGCAGTAAGTTATGTGATGATAAAAATACTATATTTTAATCTTAACTTTTTGCATGGCTTCTTTTAATTTCCGCTATACTTCCTTATTTTTGCTTTAGACTAAAGTAAACTTCAACTTTTTCATTAACGTTATTAAATAACTAAGAGGTATCAATTTGTTCACTTGTCAATATATTCACTAAATTTGTATTTGTTTAACTTACAAGATTTTTAACCTCAGCTTCGATATCTTCCATTGTTTGTAGAATTGCAATAAAATTTCAATTTCAATTCCGTAGAATTTTTGACAGTTTAAATATTATATTGCAAGAACTCTACTGCGAGCTACCAAAATAGGATATTTAACATCATTAAACATTGAATATGAATTATTTAAAAAAAAAATCTTTACATAACTATTTCCGGCTTCTTCAGCTAAAAAATTTACTAACATTAGTATCATTTAAGAAACGATATTAAACGAAACTATTATTTTTCAACGAGTACTAAAAGTGTGTACTAAAGCAGGTGTTATTATACAATTGTAGTTGGCAACGCGAGTATATTATATTTTCACTGAAACCGCGGTTTGACTCTTTGTTTTTATGGTTTTGAGAAAACTCAGTATTATATTTTATTTTTATAATTAATATTAGTTTTCATACAAAAAAATAAGTAGCTGTAAAATGGATGTAAAATATAAATTGCAGAAGAGGAATATTTTGGCTTCACGAGTGAAACGTAAAATAACATACCAAGTTAGAAAATAATATAAAATCACACAAAAACTTTCAGTTAATCTTCCCGAGAAGGACAAATCCAAAGTACACGTGCAGTTTATAGAGAATCGTAGGATTATTGAGAAAAATAATGTACGCCTGAAAACACCAACTGGCAATTTCGCACCGCCTACGCCTTGGGACACTGAAATCGAAGGAGAAAATGTTGAGTATCTTGACGAAAGCATAAGCGACCAATCTACTAAATTTGAGCAACCAAATGGAAACAAATCGACGACGAATTCAGTTTTTCAGCCGGTGACGAAGCCGATTAAAGATATATTTTACCCAAATGCTATTCATTGTTTGATTGATTTGTATAAAAGAAAGTATGTGCAAATTAAAGGCAAAAATGAAGAGGAAATACTAGCAATGAATATTTGGGATCAAATCGCCGAAGATATGAATGAGTGCCTCTTCCATTTCAATCGATTACAAATTAAAGAAAAGTTTATACAACTGCGCACACAGTATTTCGGCGTAAAAAACTCGCAAGATGCGGATGAATTTGAATATTTTGATCAATTACATGAACTGTATCAAGACAAGTACATCGATGCAATTGCAGCCGGAGTTTTTAAAAGAGAAGATGCAGAGGAAAAGCTGCAAACTGTGTATTGCGATGAAGTTATCATTGTGGATGACCATTTAGCAATAGGAAAACAAAATGAGAGCGAAGAGGATTCACATTTGGAGACTACCAAAAGCTGTGAAGAGATGTATCATTTAGATGCAGCACAAGAAGTAATCGTGCATACAAGCAATGATGAAATCGAACACAAAGAACAAGAATTCATTGACATGGTTGAAAAGGAAATGCGAGCAATTTTTGTGGATGAAGAAGGGTCAGGTGTAACTGCGCAAGAAATAGTTACAAACAATGGGATTGACCACCAACAGGAGGCCGTAATTGCACTTTGTGGGGTTGGTCGAAAGAAAAATAAACACACGCCATCTGTGTTACTGGAAAGAGGTGTTATTAACCGTGAAGAACACATCGAGCCTGTGAAACGCTTAAAATTGGACACAAAACCTTTTAATGTAGGCTCACCTATTAATTTACACGTCCCACCAGTTCCTCAAAAGCATTACCGAAACGATAGAGAATTACATTTAGCGAATAAAACGTCTGCAGAAGAAAACACAGAAATGAGTTTGGCTGATTATAATTCGCACCAGGAGCGAAGACATCGAGAGAAAATAGAATTGCTACACCGAATTATACTGCTACAGGAGCGATCTCTGAACGTACATCGCGAGTTAATGCAAGAATTAATAAAACGCTAATAACTACAAATGCCTCGTTTAATTATTTGTGGAAGATTATTGAAATATTCTCATTAACTACTGTAGGGTAGATTAGACAAATCAACTGATTGGTTACTAAATATTTGCTGAAGCTCCTGCTGTAGTAAGGAATGAAGCGTTTCACCAGTGTGTTTGTAAATCCATTTTCCCTTCGAAACTGATTTCTCGGCAGTGAAATCGTAACGTTTTGGCCCACTTGTAGGTGAACTCAGCCAAATTTGCTTGTTAGGCGTCTGCCGATTAATGACGTAGGTTCCATACTGACCACCCAAAGAGACCGTAAGTACACCATCCTGTAGGGAAAATATTTTCAGGAAGTGTCCAAAATATTGTTACTCAAATCATACACCATAAACTATATCTGCACCAGTCATGTTTGCAGCATTTTCTGTAAGTTCCTCAAAGTATTCACAAAGGGAATCCAATGTTTCAGAGCATACCTTATCATAGGTATTATGGTCCAGTTCAGGTTCTGATTTAGTTGAATTTGTAGAGTTAAAGCGATAGTTTGTTGTGATTTGCTGCTTTTGGCGAAGACTGACGATGGTCGGAACAATCAATAGATTTCTATACGTTTGTAAATTTAATAGTAAACGAACGTTTCGCAAATATTTAGCAGTACAACGAAATGCTGCAGAGGTTGTCATTTCTCCTTAATTGTATAATGTTCTTTAGATGGTGTTCACACGTAGTACAAATCTTGTCTTGTTTTATTCTAACTTTAATATTTATCAAACATATGTTTGAACAACATATGTTTGTATATATATACATAACTAAAACGTGTCCAGTGTGCGACCGGCTTTATTGTCTATGTTCGCTCATAAGACTTTAAGGAAAACACAAAAAAAGCTCTATTTTTAATGGCTTATCCATTTTTCTTCATATCTTCTCAAACACTGCCGTGTAATTCTCTTTTGATTTTCATATTCTTACAATTCTTTTAATAATTATAAATTGTTAGAGAATATAATTTTGAATGATTATAAATTTGCATTCAGTTTTGGACTACTGTCTGCATCGGTTTCGGAATATGCGATTTTTTGCTTTTAAAAATATTTGGTGAATAAATTGGTATATGGAATACGAGTTCACAAATTTGTAACTAAAATTCAATTTACATGAAGTTAACACGGAGTCGCCGAAATTTATTAATATTATCGGCTTCAGCAGGTAAGCTGCGCCGCCGGCACAAAATGCCTCCAAGCCGCCGCCAACAATAAATGTTCGGCTAAGTACTCTGTTTCCTGCTGCTGCTAACTTAGCGTATGTATATAATATTCTGCTAAATGTTAGAATAAAATTTTATTGTCGATAGAAAATGGCGTTACCTAGTAATTATAAACAAATAGCAGTGAGTGCTCCAACAGGACCACTCCCGAGTACTCCCAGCGGTGTTCAGTCTGTCGGTAGTAGTCGTTCCCGTTCTTCTGGTGGGAGTGGAGGTGGTGACCGAAACAAGGATACAACACCAATATTCACGCACAGCAATTATGGAAACCCAGCTTTCACACCACAAAAAGCCGGAAAGTCTGCCAGTTCAAAAAATCAGGCCAGTGAGTCACGTACACCGAAACCACCGAAGCCTCCAGAGAAGCCAATCTTGCCGTACATGCGCTACTCGAAGCGAATATGGGATAGCGTAAAATCTGCACATCCCGACTTGAAGCTATGGGAACTAGGAAAGAAGATTGGCGCCTTGTGGAAGCAGCTGGGCGAGGCGGAGAAGCAAGAATATTTGGATGAATACGAGTCGGAAAAGTTGGAATACGAAAAAGCGTTGAAGGCGTACCACAACTCGCCGGCTTATTTGACTTATATGGCCGTGAAGAGCAAGGTGAAATCTGACGCAGATGTGCACGAGACACCTTCGCGTTCTGGTGGAAAAGGCCAACAGGAGCGACGGATTGATATTCAGCCAGCAGAAGATGAGGATGACCAGGACGAAGGCTACAGCTTTAAGCATATTGCGTACGCCCGTTATTTGCGTAATCATCGACTTATCAACGAAATATTTTCCGACGCTGTGGTGCCAGACGTGCGATCCGTTGTGACCACACAGCGCATGCAGATTCTCAAGAGGCAAGTTAGCTCGTTGACCATGCATCAGACTAAGCTCGAGGCGGAGCTGCAACAAATGGAGGAGAAATTCGAAGCCAAGAAGCAACGCATGATGGAATCGAGTGAAGCCTTCCAAGAGGAGTTGAAGCGACATTGCAAGCCTGCCGTTGATGATGACACGTTTCAGCGCATGGTTCAGAAAATGTACGAGGAAATGAGGCGTGATCGACAGCGCATGGAGATGGAACCAAACAATCCTAACACAGCAGCAGCCGCTGCTATGCACGCGATGGCACAACGCACAGAAGAAAAGCCACCATCTAATTCACCAGCATCTGCTGGCAGCGAAAGAGAAGCCCAAGCGCATCCAACAGGTAACTGAAATATCTTTAAAATATATTTGCTTATTTATATTGCGTTGTTATTTCCAGGTAAAAAAGAAGCACCATTGGCTAAAGCGAGTCATGAAGCTAGTAGCAAAACAGATCCGGAACCTATGGATATAGAGCCACCACCAAAACCGTCCGTCCCACTTCCACCGAAATGTGAAGTACGATCTGGCGATGCAATGAAAGTGCATGCAACAGAAGCGCCAATTGAAATTCCTAAACCACAAGCTCCATGCAGCAAGCCGCCTACTCCTGCTCCGACCCCTCCACCGCCACCACCAACAACCAGTGCCGAACCGCCTTCTGCTGAGGTGCCGCCTAACGCAGCAGTGGCAAATACGATGGCGAGTCAAGGTCCTTCCCCTCCAGTTCTTACTCCACCGCCACCACAACAACAACCCATTCCACCAACTATGCCCATGCATCCACATGTGGCACCACCATCGCATGCTCATTTGCCTCCGCACATGCCACCTCATCAGTCCATTTCCGGATTGCCGCCACATGCAGGTTACGGCAGCTATGGAGCTCCGACCGGACCTACACGCTCTCCCTACTACCAGCCCCAATACGGAGCTCACCCATCGCAGCCGTACGGCCAGTACGCACCCTACTCGCACTACCAACAGTCGTACGGTCCCCCACCCGGACCACACTACATTAATACGCGCCCGCCACCACAGCATAACGGCTCACCAGTTCACTACGCCGATCACAGTGCATCTGTTGGCCAATCGCAGCAGCAGCCACCGCCGGGACATATTGCCGCACATGATGTGTACGTGCAACCGCACAATGTAGTGCCACCACAACAGCAGTCATTGCCAGCTGCAGCTCCACAACCAGCGACTGGAGCTGCCGTTGTCGTTAGTGGCCATCCTGGTGCTGGCGTCGACAACTTAGTTAAAAATGAAATTGACAAAAAGGAATCGGATTAAATAGATACATACATACATATATTACTAACCTTTATATTTAAACTAATTATATAAACTAAAGATAAAAAATTTTACATTTGGCCGTATTTAATGTGTCAATAAATTTCATTTTATATTAAAATACGCATATACCAATACAATTAATCTTATCAGCTTCTGGCTCTGCGCAAAATCTAAATTTAAAATTTGCGGATTTTATGATAATAGAAATAATTTCCTTGCACCAAATATGTATTCTCAAGAAGAAGAAAAATTCAGCAAAATCAGCATTTTCCCTGTGCGTGCCACAACACAACAACAATTTTGATGACTTTTCTTATTGTGAATATCATAAGTTGTGTTAAAACTCCAAAACAGCGGGTAGACGGCGCTGCATTTCTACATATCCTTGGGGAAAATCAGTTTGTGAATATCATAACTCATGGCGTTGTGTTAATATGGTCCCAAAACTAATTTAATTTAAGAATGTTAATTTAACGGTGCCCATACAAAATTTTTCAGTCATTTTGAAAATGCTGATTTTGCAATTTTTCTTAAAAAATTTCCCTCGATACTGCACACTCGACTTGGCACCACTCGCTGTCATATCTGAATCGGACATTTCGGCAGGAATTCTACCGGCGCGTGTTTGTTTTTTTTAGTTTTTCATTTACAGTTTGGTTTATTTCTACAAAAAATCCTAAAATATGAAATCTTTCTATAAACGTGCTCTGTTCATATAAACTAATTATAAATTGACAGTGAAAGAGGCGCAAAATAGAGTGAAGCCAATCCAATCACAACCACGCCGCGTTCGATACCTTTTTTGCTAGTTTTGTTGCATCTTTTGTACACACGCACAGGGTAATCGACGTCGACGTTGATTGTTTCCATCGGAATTTCTGGACTTCAAATATTCGTCACAGGTTATACGCATTATATTTTATTTTTCCTACTTCCGAAAAGTGTCATTCTCCTGGCGAATGAGTAAGTTCTGTGGATTTAATTAAAGTTTTAAAGTGCTATAGATTAGTGTTATGTAGCTACAACAGAAAATGAGTCACGACACTCCAGCATTGCGTTGCGTCGGACGCCGGTTTCACATATGAAGAAAGAAAAAAGCCGTTAAAAATAAAATATGGTTAGAGGTGGAGGAAATTGCAAAAGAAAAATACCACAATTACTAGTTACCTGTAATGAATAGATAATATAGAAAAATATATTTAAGGAACGAGTTACCATACTTTATATTGCAATTAGTGATTATCCACAAGAAACTTCCCTCAGCAATTATCGACGTTATGCGAAGACGTCGAACTTTTTCAATCTGTGGACCATTTCAATGATCTTATAAAACTGTAGCCATAAGTAAATTATAAAAGCGGCGTCTGCAATGTATTAAGAGTTTGACATTGAATTGGCAAGTACTCAATTCATTGTTATCAATTTCATCTTTTATAATGAAGTTACTTTACTCACTTTAACTAAAAGCAGAACGTTTAATTAAACAACAACAGCTATTTTCGTCACTTTATTCAACTTCAAAAGTAACATAATCGGCGGATAGAAGTTCCTGATTTTCCATTCTTGCATTAACATCATTGTTGTTGTTTTTATATATTAACGTACTCAATTCAGTTGGCAAATTAGTAAGTGTTCTTTTGAATGAATACCAAAAGAGCAAAACAACTGTTGATGTCGTCTTTCTCACGATTAAATTTTGTTCGCCTTTCAATTCTCGGAATAATTTTGTAAAACGCCGTCGTATTTCTTTGTTGGTTGACTTTCTCGTACATTTTTGCGAAGTGCTACATTTGAAATGTTTTCTTTTGTGCAAAAATTTTTTTGTTTAGTTATTTTGTTATATATAAAATATTATATTTCCTTTGTATTTAATCTCACTCCCAAAAACACCCAAAAAACGGTTTAATGGATGAGATTGAATCTTAACTGACGAATATCACTTTTTATGAAAGTTTAAGTCGAGATTGAATGCCTGTAAACTGCGCAATATAAAAATATCTTATTGAAAGAAGATCCTCGAATAATTTTAAGTCTATGGGTCTATTTTATTATGAAGTAGATTTGCAGTGTGCCCTTTACTTACGGTACCCACAGAGAATTATTCACCAATGATAGTTGGTAACATTGGCTTTGTGAATTTTTACCTACACACACAGGTAGGTCACACAGACACCCGCATAACCATAGATACCATTGAAACGTGGAGATACACCTTGAGTGCAACGGAACGATCGGTTACGAGGGACGGACGACTTCACAGGTAAATGGCGAAAACGTCAGCTCATAAAAAGCGAAAACTAGCCAAGAAAAAATAACAAAAACAAGTAAATATTTAGTTTGAGAGAGACTTCTTTCCAAAAATCTACATATGTATCTTCTTCAGTAGATCTTTAAAGTTAGTGATATTATGTCAGTGGCTTAAATAAAGCGGCATGTACATGTTTTCGGCTATTTAGCGCAGATTTCAGTTAAGTCTGACGCAGAAATGAAGTCGTCATCGTCGCTTGGAAACCAGTTTATTTCGGATCTTCACAAAAAAATATATTTAGTTTTGGTTTCTCTGAGGATTGAGCAGCAGTTCTCTGTTCTTATTCTATTCCCAAATCTACTTTTGCTTCTCTTTTCAAAGTTTTCTTTTCTGGATTTTGTTTTATTAATATTCCTTGAATTTCTTACTTAATGATATATATTTAGGATTATAGAAGTTGTAGAGTTCCTGGAAGCATAGCTCGTAAAAGGAATACAGATGATATTAAATAAGAAAAAGGATCTAAAATAAGATTTAATTTTTTTTTAAGCCTCTAAGAGTTTTTTTATTATACATATACTCCCTGTTTATTTTATATCCTTTGTTCAAAATTTGATCCAAATTTCTCTTATATTTTCTATTATTTTAAAATTGTCATTAAGTTAATTTGTTTGTAATTATTTTGTTTATTCTTATTATTAATAATTATTCACACTATTATTATTAATTTTCTATGATAATTTTTAAGTTAAGATTCTGAACCAGTCTGTCCTTTATTCAACTCTAGTTTTCAACGGAGTTCGTCACATGATCCGCTCTTGTTCTTCTCCACTTCTCCCGTTTCATTTTCGCTCTCTCATTCAGCGCAATCGACCGTTTCTTTGTGTGTGTGTATTTTTTCTCAATGATCAACAAGTTGTTTTTTTTTTTGTGGTGTCCAGTTTTTCTTTTTCTGTGGAGATATAAAAAAATTAATGATGCCACTTTTTGATATCGGAGGAAATTCATAATTTAGATAAAAAGTATTGCCGTGAAATGAAAAATGCACATTTATAAAACAATTAAAATATTTTTGTTATTAGAAAATATATATATATTATTTGTATATTTATAAAACTTTGATTAGCGTCATCTTGTTTATAGTTTTTGTTTAGTGATTAGCAAGTAAATGGCATATAATTATAGCAATAAAACGACAATCTCTTGTTTCTTTTTTTTTGTCTGATTCATCGTTGTTCTTGTTTGGTTAGTTAGAATAGAATCATGAACGTCCTTGGTGGCATCTCCATCCATTGTACAACACACTTTAATCGAAACACACACATACAATAATATCTACCATCAGACGTGTTTCTTTCAATGCATATTCACCAAAAGTCAACTCATCTCTGTTCGAAATGATCGCGCTTTGAGTCAACTTCGTTTATCTCTCGCGATGTTCCCCAAATTAACAAAAACAAACACAGCAAAAGTCTCTCTCGATCCACTGGAGAATCGTTCGCTCGTGTGTGAGTGAACCCCCTCTGCATTAATTTTCTCCGTTTTCCATTCTATTTCTCATTTGTCTCAAAGACTTGGGCTAGTGAAGTGCGGTTGTGTCGATTTTTCGTTGCGGCGTGAAAAATTTAACATTTGAAGAATTTCATACGTTGAAAGGCAAACAAACTACTTTTATTTTTTATCGCTTCCGTTGTTGCGTATGGTGATTCTCCGCAGATTTATACGTGAAGTGCGTCTAATAAACATAATTTACATATTTTTGATTGCAGTGTTTTATTATGCATTGTCTTTTGCAGTGCTTGTGATTGTTCTTCTCCCATCATGTAATCATAGAAGAATAACATAAATAATAATAATTTGTCCGTCATCGTTTTTCAAATGTGATTTTTAAAAAACTACCTGTTAAATACGCAGCTCCAAAGTCGCCGCTGCTTTGAAGGAAAAAAAAGAAAACTTGTTGACTCTGTCTTAACTCCGTTTTTCGGTTGAAGAGGAATTTATTTTCTCATAACTTGAATTTCATCTCGATTTACGGACTCAACTCAACCCTGAGTGTTGAATTTCTTCTCTGTTGTTGCAGTTCGACTTCGACTTTAATAGAAAAAAAAACATGTTTGTAACTGCAGTTGATTTGTTGGCAAAGTTTCGCTTTTTTAACAAACTTTTCCACTGCACTTTCGTTAAAATTATGGTTATAAATACGTTCAAGTTCCTTGCTAGTGTACATTGACAGAAAAATTAATAAAATGAACGGTGCTTTTGGAGCTCGTTTTTGCAAATAGTCAACTGACAAGTTTCTCTTCTCTCGGTTTGTTTTGGTAGCTGTGTGTGTGCGTGTGTCGTTTTCCAATTCGAAATCTGCGATTGTGTGTGTTTGAGTGTGTGAGTTGTTGTTTATTTCTCCTTTTTTATGAAATTATCTGCAGTAAGTTTGCACGGTCATCATCATCATCAATTTTTGTTTACCTAATGATTAATTAACGAGAAAAAACCTGTTGAAATCTAAAAAATTTATAAAATATTGAATCGTTGGATAGTTTTTGCATTTTCAGGTTAATTCACCAAAAATTATTATAAAAAATTTAATATGAAATAGAATAAATCATTGCTGTGATAAATTTATTGCCGAAGAAGAGTTCAAGCAATAAACAAAAACCGGAAATAAACATAAACTTCATTGCGAACTTCTTTAACATATTCAATAAAAAACAAACAGTCAACATCTCGAACGGATATTTTTCCATCCATATCCAGAAAGCAACAAGTATGTATCTATTTTTATGTGCTATATACAAATAAGAAAGAGCATCAATTATACACACTGTAATAAACGACAGCAATCACATTAATTATCCAGCGAAGGCTGCAATCCAACGACTTTTTGATGGGCAGACATATTATATGCATTTGTAGATATATCTATCGCCATATAGTACGTCGATACGATCAATGCAAATTTCCATTTTATAGTCATTTCATATTCATGTGCGCATTTCGTCTTTTATTATTTCCCATTCTACAAAGTATCTTTTTGCTATTATTCTATATTGAAAAAGTACCTTATTTATAGATACATATGTACATACATATATCAATATACATATGTCATTCATGGTTTACATTTCATTCATGAATTCATTCTCGGTGTGATTAGCAGCGTGACCTCAGCGTTTGTTTCCGTTGCCTGTTGATCTATTAATAAATTCACTAATAAAATCAATAAATTCATAAATTCAGATAGGAATTTACTTAATATCTATCACAATAAATACTTATTCATTTCAATTAAACAGTTTTGTTATTTTATAAAAAGGAAAGGAGTTTCCGCTTCCCTCAATGCTAAATATCAGCAGCGAAACATTGTTTATAAACATATGTTGCTGCTATCAAAAAGTATTTAAACACGTTGCTAAACTTTCTGCTTTCGAATTAATCCCATGTTTTTGTTAATTGAATATAGAAATAAAAGTACTTTTATTTGAATAATTGAGGCAATTATTTATTAGAGATTCTTTTTCCAAATGTCACGCTAGTCTTTTTAAATCTTTTATGTTTGACAAGAAAAACAGTTTACCAATTAATATCCAGTTTTTGCATTTACTTTTAGAATATAGTTTATTATAGACCTTTCTTTGGCATTGTAAAGTGAAAATATTCTGTAGTTGTGTATTGCTAATAGAAAGGGATGAATTCTGTTATTATTTTGTATCTAGATCTATGAATAAAGGCAATAAATAAATTAATCAATCGATGAATAAAGTCAATAGACATTTGCAAAATCAAATTAATAGCAAATATTGTGATTACTTACAAATTATAGTGGAATACTGTCAAATAGATATGAAGAAAAATAGTAGAAAAATATATTTCAAAGGAAGTTCGGGGTGCTTTCGATATTTTGATTGCTAAAAAGGGTCGCTTTCGGAGTTTATTTCTTTATCTTCTCGTAGATTCTCGAATTTATTTTAAAGAATGTCCACTCAATTAAAACAAAGTTGGTGATTTTAGTTGAAAAACTACACATATTCAAAGCTTATCTCCCGATACTGTCTGTAATTCCAAAGAATTGCACGTTGATTTTTATTTTTCGGCTATTTTTTAACTATATTTCTGATAAATTAACGATTTTGAGGAATATGTATAAATTTTTGTTCAGGTGTGTGTGTGTGTGTGTGTGTGTGGAAACATTCAAGAGATTAAAAATATATTTTTCATATGAAACTTTAATAAATTATAAAAGCCAGCTACGTTTTCAGTTGCGTACTTTTATCAACAATTTGCTTATTTTACAGCCGTAAATTAAACTTTGAAGAAAACACAGTCCTAAATAATTTTGCTTATCTTGTTTTTAGGTGCTTTATGAAAAAGCTGTGTGTGTTTTTTCATTCGAGTACTTAAAAATAAATTTCGATTGTGAGGTTTTGTGTACTATAACCTCTTCTTTTCCGCCTTTATCCCCCTTCGTTCCTTTCTTCACACACGATATATTATTATCAGTTGGTTGGCGTTATGAAGCATAATTATTATTATTATTATTATTTACCTATGAGTTAATTATAAGTTCCAACGTTTTGCGTTTCGAGCTACGAGTTACGTAATAAATACGAATTCCTTTCGATCATTATTGAATAGCCACGAACATGCATATACTCAAAAAAGAAAAAGGTATTAACGCTAATCAATCCACTAAAGATCGATGAAAAGTACAGAAACTTCAATCAGCATTTTCGTCGGTTTTTTGTTGGCTTTTCTATGGTTAACTTTTGAGAAAGTGCCACTTTAAAACAAAGCAAAGCACCGTTTAAATTCCTTCCATCAACTCTGAAATTTATTTGTTCTCGTGCTCGATAATTTACTGTACATTTCACATGATTAGGTACTCACATATCGCACACATAATAATAATATTGATGATATCTACTTTTGTTCATATTTATAGACATGTTTTTCTTTTTGTTGCTAAAGTGTTTCTTGTGGTTGTTGCTTTCTTACCTTGTTTTTTTTTTTGGGTATAATTCAACGTTCATTGGTAAATATGTATAATAAATAACTTTATAAAGTATTGTTGCTGTCATTTTAATTTACTAAAAGTTTTTAGAGTTGTTGCTTTTCTCTCTTCTTCCGTCTGCTCAAGTCAAGTAGCCGAGGTTAGACTGTGTCGTCGTTGTTGTTGTTGTTGTTGTTGTTGTTGTTATAGTCGTACTTGTTGACGTGCCAAGTGTTCAACTTTATAAGTTTTTATTCATTTAGTCAGCAAAATACTCGCTTTCGCGTCTGATCGTTGGCGAAATTTCTTCAATTGACGTCGATTCAATTTTATTAAATTTATATTATTACCGAAAAAGGAAAAAAAAAACCATCGACACATTTTTAAAAATTACCTAAAAGCATTTAATTTAATTATTTTTCATAAAAGACATAAAATATTTTGCAAATGTAAGTGAAATTTTGAAATATATGCAAATCGATTTTTTATACATGTGAAAAATTCATTGAAATAAAAAGTTTTAAAGTTTATTAAATGGTCAACATTTTTGTTGTTTTTTTATTATTTATTAATTAAAAAATCAAGTGATCGTCTCAAAACCCTTTCTCTGTGTGTGTGTGTGTATTTGCTTTGCAGTTGTTTTTGTATTTAAAAATAAAACTTTTCAAACGCAACGTGCCACCGCAAAAACAAAAATTTAAAAATTCTTTTATCTCATTTATTATGCGATGTACTTAAAAGTGTTGCTGGAGAAGAAGTCGCTGTTTGAATAGCGACCGAGTTGCTTTTTTCTCGATGCTGATGACATACTTTCTAAAAGAAGTTAAAAAAGCAGGAAAATGGGAAGTGCGAGGGGAGCGGCGGGCGACAGAGAGAACCGAGAACTAAAAGAAAAACGTATTTGGTTAAAGTTGCTGTCGTGGAAGCCACAGCGATGCCGTTGTTTGTCGACGTTGTACCGCTGAGTGACAAGCTGAGTGCTTCGCTGTTGTTGTTGTTGTTGTTGGCGCTTGTTGTCAACATGGATAAAAGTTTGCTTTGACGTTCATCTCAGCTGCTGCCCATCCATCAGACGCTTTCCTCGTCGGTCATTGAAATCGTCACTGCTTTTGTTTGTTTCTAGGCGTTTTTTTTTGTTTGGCTGCGAGTTTGTGTCTCTTTCTTACGCTCTCCCTCGGTCTCTTTCGCACTTGAACTCTGTCTCAGTCTTCAGTGTGTTTGGGCTTTTGTTTGGCGTTTAAAACTCATCTGTTTGCTAATTTGTTCATCTTTTAACACTGTTCGTTTCTTTGCTGATCTTCCGTGTTTTTTCCTCTCTTTCTTTTCTTGCTCCTTCCCTTCTTGCTCTGTCTAATATTCTGTTTCTATTTCTTTTCGATTGTATGGTGGTCTCTTTCTTGTACTTTACCATTCTTCACTGTGCTTTCTTTTTCTCTCTCAACTGCGACTTGTGTGTTTTTTGATTAATAGTTTTTAATTTATGTTTTAGTCGGTCTTTTCCTTTGTTGTAACTCAAGGAATGATTTTGCCCTTTAATTGTTTTATTAGTTTTTTAATAGTCGTTTCTTCTGAATATTTATTGGACCCTTTATTGGCTTGTTTCTAGGTTTAATAGTTGCTGAACCGCTGATCAATCAATCACCATTTTTAATTTCTTCTTATAAACATGATTTCGACACATAAATAACAAAATAACATGTCACATTATTTGAGTTTTTATCTTGCATTCAAATAAGAAGCGCAACAATCAACAAAAAGACTATTAAACAAAATCTTGAAATATGTTTTTCTCTCTCTGTACGTAGAGAGATATAGCAACATTTGTCTGATTGCCAACTCGTTGTGTCTGCCTGTCGGCCTCTCGTTCGTGTGCACGTCCATCGGCCGACGTTAGACGCTCGCCGCCGCGCAGGTGGACCGACTGATGGCCAAGTTTGTTTGCGGCTCGGACGCTGTGTAAAGTTCAAGGCGTTTCACTTTGCCAATGATGTGTTTGATTTTATTTTTGTGGCGTTGTTGCTATTTTAATTGTTGCACATTCATCCGCTCGATCTTGGTTTAGCAGCATTTGCAATTTTCTCTACATTTTTTGTTGCGGTTGCGTGTTTTACACATCAAAACACATCATTTTTTCTTTCTTCGTATTTTTCCAATTTTTTATCATTATTTTACTTTATGTAAAACGTTGTTTTTTTGTTGCTGTTTTGAATAATTCACAGAAAATATTACAAACTTGATTTTTGGCTTTTAAGAAAACGTGTCTGTAAATTCAATGGTTATTTAAAAAAATTATTTTAATGGATGTCATTTAACATTCCAATAACGATTCCTTTTTTAAGATTTGTAATTAAACCTCGTTCCAATAGAAAAGTGGAACTGCAACAATAAAAAAGCGGATAATTCTATGATTGAAATAAATTGGAATTGACGGCAACAACAGCATAAAAATTGTTGCAAAATAATAGCAAATAAAACACAGATGACGATGAAGATGTGTCAATGAAACATTAGCACAAGTGAACCAACATCTAGAAGCAACATCAAGTTTTATCATCAATAAATACCAGCAACAGTCAATTTAATAACTTGGGAATAAATCCATAAACATTCGTTTAATCTGAACCTTAGAATTATTAAAGATTACTACGAAAATTCGACTTCTATGGGTTGCTAAAGGTCCTCATGCACATTCTGTGACTTTATGGCTACTTCAACTGCTGTCGATGGAATTGTGACAATGATTTCTATTGCGCTGCTAACGTAGTTTTATGGCCCAATGAATACTTCGACTGTAATCAGACTTTTACTTAGGAATTTTGGTATTCCCAGAATTATATTCTCAAACACTTGTTAATTACAGTGACGCAGCTGAAAAGGTTCTCTACTTTCGACGTTGGGACTGCGCACAGAGTTATGTACATTAAAATATCACTACGATGTAGTCACTTGTTGTGTATGGACCGGGCCTGTATCACAGCTAATACTAGTGGACATTAGTTGGAAAAATTCGGTGCTAAAGATTTTGATGAAATGGGATCATTTAGCTGTAATATCCTAGATTCAATACAGAATAAAATAGGCTCTATTCGGTTCTAAGCTGTGCATTCCTTTTTGTGCCGAAATATAACAAAGGATTTGCTAAGAGTTCGTCTAAATTAAATAATATCATAATTAAAAGGTTCGGAAACGTATCGGTTTTTATCATGGTCACTAAAGACCTAAAAAATTCTACATTTTAAATATGAAAAATTAAAATATGCTGTGTATTTTGATTGACGGTTTGCATGTTTGGTTATTTATTTCTTTCGGAATTAAAGTTTTCTCATACGTACTTGAAATGCAATTCTGCATTTGCAATTGCATTTCTGCAATAAGCAGAAGCTTTTCGATTGTATGTAGATTAATGAAGAATGAAGAATAATTAATTTTATTTAAGAATAAAAAATTCTCAAGGCAAAATATGTATACAAAATACTTTGAACTAAGCAATTTAAATGAAACACGTGGCAACTTCGATGCGTTTTACTGCTACATGTTAAATAAATTGTAAACTGATGCAATATAAATGGAAATCAGTAATGAAACTGTAACTACTTTAACATTAAATTTAAATGAAATAAAAATAAAAGAAACTAGGAATTTCTTATCGCAGATCAAAGATGTTAAACGCTTTTGTCTATCGTTACTTCAATTCAGAAGTCGTTGCATTCGGAGGATTCGTTCGCTGTGACAACGTGATTGTCGTCAAGCTCCGATTGACGTCTATTGAAGGCACTTAACTAAATACACACCAGATCGGAGTTGTTGTAGCCTTGACTTAAATAAACACAAATACTTATTATCGACTACACGGGTTATTAATGGCTTTAGTTAAAAGACAGATCATATCACGAAGTCGATGGAGGGAATAGACAAATATTTCAAGTTAAATAAAATAAATAATTACTGCACTAAATTAGTACTTTGAAGATATAACTTTACCTTTTATACACATTATTACATTACCTTTTATATTAGAAATTTATTTATTTTTAGTTATTATTAAAAATTTATTTTTTTTTTTTTAAAACACGCTTAAAAAATGCAAAGTTTATTTTTCTAACGTCTTCAAAATGAAATTTACGAATGAATTCATAAAGAACTTAAATAAAAACCTGTTCGTTAAAAATTTTTAAACAATAAAAAAGCAGAAAAAGAACTAAGTTTTTTTTTTCTTTTTTCCTAAACATGCAAAAATGCGAGGGATTTTGAATAAAAAAAAACTTCATACTAGAAAATTAAAATGTTTGCAGCTGCATCTGCATTTCTTATCGCTGATTTTCACGTAGATAATTTCCAGTAAATGCTTTTTTTCTTAAGGTATTTTGCAGATATTTTTTAGAATATTTGCGAAGTTATATCATCAACACGGCAAAAATAATACACAAATAAAAAAACACATCATGACCTTAAAAAGTTATAAAAACTTTGCAAGCTGCTTGTGTCATGAATCACTATTAAAAAATATTAAAAAAAATTGTTAGCACATGCATTGAAAATCTTCAACGCAACAACAACAGCGACGTAATCATTTTCAAGTTAATTAACTGAACTTGTTTGCTTTGGCGAATGAAAGCTATAAAAAGAAAATTGAATTTTTTGTTCTAACTGAACTTCTAAACTCCGAACAATTAAACGCATACAACGACAACGAGCAGCTTTTTATATTATAATATCTATTAAACGAGAAAAGCAATTCAAGGGAAAAAGCCTGCATCACACTTGTTCAGTTGAAAAACGAACGAAACGTTGAAATTCGTATTGAGACAGCTGTCAATTTGACGGATTGTTACTGCTTGAGGGCCACCTCAATAAAGGCCAACAACAAAAACGTGGAAAAACGTCGTTTCTGTGCACATAATCAAGTCTATAGACAGAGTTACCGTTTGTAAAGGAGTAAAGAATCTGATCGGCGATATTAAACCCATATTTTTCTCATTTAAAAGATGATGAAGCCTCAAGTGGCTCCTATGAAGAAGGACTATGGAATTTATCACATTAAATAACGTCGCATCATTACTTTTGGTTGAATTTTAGTTGCTTCTTGGACTTCATACAGTTTTCAATAAATTCCTAAAACCGGAAAAACTCTTCAGAAGTGACAGTCGTAGTTTTGACAGATTTTTTCATAGTTAAAGCAAGATTCTCATTGAAAAAACTTTATGTTAATATAAAGAATGATAAAAGATTCTCATTTTCTTACATATAATTCCAAGAACAAGTTTTGTTTTATAATTTAGGCCAAATCAAAATGAGAAAAAGCAAGCAATCGAAAATCTTTGAGAGGAAAAAATGAATCTTTGACTGGGTTATTTTATTTATTATTAATAATGAATAAATATAAAATCGAATCATGAAGCAGAATTTAACAGAAGGTTGTGGTATATTGGAGTGTTTACTTCTATACTTTCACGATTTTGAAGAAGTCTTGGAAGTTATTTAAAAACAGGACACTATTTAAAAATAGCAAAACTTGGCATTAAAAAAGCAATGAATGTTATTTTTCTCCAATATTAATTCATTCATTCATTGTTGCCAATGATTTACAAATTAAGCTTTCATTGTTCTTTCAATCACTCGAACATTTCTCATCATTACCACTCACGGTGAGTGGCTTTCCCCGCTCCCCTCCTCTCTCTCCGCTGTCACTTTTTGTCGTTCTGCCTCCTTGATTTAGTTTAATCTTTCGTTATTCTCATGAGTAAGCTTTAAATTACAATTTGTTTCTCAAACAAGCGTCAAAAGTATGCGAATTTTGCTCCATTCAGTTTTTATACCCTACATCCGAAGGAATGAGGGTATATTCACTTTGTGCTTCCGTGTGTAACGCATTAAAGGAGGCGTGGCAGGTATGGAAAAGTATATATATTCTTGATCAGTGTCACCTCCTGAGTCGATTTAGCCATGTCCGTAGTCTGTCTGTCTGTCTGTGGAAATCACGATTACAGGAGAACGAATGAAGCTATCGCGATGAAATTTTGCACGTATATTCTTTGTCATCCGAAACTCTGTGGGATTGAAAATGGGATAAATCGGTGCAGCGACACGCCTACTTTTTTAACAAATACTAATTCTTTTAACAATATTTCAACTTGTAGACTTAGTTTTGAGCTTCAATTTTGTTTCCGAATACATCGGTACAGGTAGATTAAATTTTTAAAAAAAATGGGCGTGTCCGCCCACGAACATATGACATTGATATAAACCGCAATTCCAGAATAACGGTTGGAAGAATTGACTTGAAATTCGGTACGAATATTCTCTGCCATCATAGATAACTCTGTATTGAAAATGGGGAAAATCGGCGGAGTGACACGCCTACTTTATATAACTTACTAAATATGTATAATAAAGGTTGCTGGGATGTAGGGTATATAAGCTTCGGTCTGACCGAAGGTACCCTTACTAGTTATACCCTACATCCGAAGGAATGAGGGTATATTCACTTTGTGCTTCCGTGTGTAACGCATTAAAGGAGGCGTGGCAGGTATGGAAAAGTATATATATTCTTGATCAGTGTCACCTCCTGAGTCGATTTAGCCATGTCCGTAGTCTGTCTGTCTGTCTGTCTGTCTGTCTGTCTGTCTGTCTGTCTGTCTGTGGAAATCACGATTACAGGAGAACGAATGAAGCTATCGCGATGAAATTTTGCACGTATATTCTTTGTCATCCGAAACTCTGTGGGATTGAAAATGGGATAAATCGGTGCAGCGCCACGCCTACTTTTTTAACAAATACTAATTCTTTTAACAATATTTCAACTTGTAGACTTAGTTTTGAGCTTCAATTTTGTTTCCGAATACATCGGTACAGGTAGATTAAATTTTTAAAAAAAATGGGCGTGTCCGCCCACGAACATATGACATTGATATAAACCGCAATTCCAGAATAACGGTTGGAAGAATTGACTTGAAATTCGGTACGAATATTCTCTGCCATCATAGATAACTCTGTATTGAAAATGGTGAAAATCGGCGGGATGTAGGGTATATAAGCTTCGGTCTGACCGAAGGTACCCTTACTAGTTATACCCTACATCCGAAGGAATGAGGGTATATTCACTTTGTGCTTCCGTGTGTAACGCATTAAAGGAGGCGTGGCAGTTATGGAAAAGTATATATATTCTTGATCAGTGTCACCTCCTGAGTCGATTTAGCCATGTCCGTAGTCTGTCTGTCTGTCTGTCTGTCTGTCTGTCTGTCTGTCTGTCTGTCTGTCTGTCTGTCTGTCTGTCTGTGGAAATCACGATTACAGGAGAACGAATGAAGCTATCGCGATGAAATTTTGCACGTATATTCTTTGTCATCCGAAACTCTGTGGGATTGAAAATGGGATAAATCGGTGCAGCGCCACGCCTACTTTTTTAACAAATACTAATTCTTTTAACAATATTTCAACTTGTAGACTTAGTTTTGAGCTTCAATTTTGTTTCCGAATACATCGGTACAGGTAGATTAAATTTTTAAAAAAAATGGGCGTGTCCGCCCACGAACATATGACATTGATATAAACCGCAATTCCAGAATAACGGTTGGAAGAATTGACTTGAAATTCGGTACGAATATTCTCTGCCATCATAGATAACTCTGTATTGAAAATGGGGAAAATCGGCGGAGTGACACGCCTACTTTTTATAACTTACTAAATATGTATAATAAAGGTTGCTGGGATGTAGGGTATATAAGCTTCGGTCTGACCGAAGGTACCCTTACTAGTTTAGTATTCATTCAAAACTTTTCGACTTTGCATTGATTTTGAAAAGTTTCCGTTTCCTCCAATTTTAAAGTTGGGAGCAATTAAAATTTCATCGTTTTGCTAATTTTGTAATAAATTACGTCATTATACCCTACAACTTAAGGTTGAGGGTATATTCACTTTCTACCGGAGTGTGTAACGCATAGAACTAGACAAGATAGGTATGGAAAAGTATATATATTCTTGATCAGCATCACCACCAGAATTGAAATAACGATGTCTGTCCGTCTGTCTGTCTGTCTGTCTGTCCGTTGAAATCACGATCACAGGAGAACGGATTAAGATTTCAAAATGAAATTTGGCAAAAATATTCGTTGCTATGTTGGGGTGTTTCGTATTGAAAATGGGCAAAATCGCCCAAGGATCACGCCTACTTTTTATATCGAGAGTGCAGGTACCTCTATTTTGCCTATTAAAAAAGGCCATATCAGCATCACTTTTTGAGAGAAGACAAGAAAATTTTATATGTAGGTTTAGACTAATGCTTCCAGTTAATATACCAAATATGGGCGTGATCCGCCCACTTTAAAAATTTTTTTTTTTTTATTATTATTATTATTATATATGTATATATTGTATATTTATTATTAGATATATAATATATATATTGTATATATATACGAGTATATATATCACAGTATCAGTATCAGTATATATTATATCACACCACTTCTAAATATATATACGAGTATATGTATATGCAGCTTTAAGGTGTAGGGTATTTCGGCTACAGCCCGGCTGTAGACAACACCTTTACTAGTTATTATTGTCAGTTTGTACTAATTTTACGTTACCTGTTATTATCTTGATTATTTTAATTTATCTACGATTTCTAAAGTTGATTTGCACGTATTTTAAAAAGAATTCTTGAACTGTGACAGGCTTTGATTACGATACTCGTCAAGTTTTGTATATTTGTTACAGTAATTAAATAAAAAAACAACGTTCCAAAAATACCTTTGAATGACGTCGTCATGTTTGGCATTTTAGTTTATTTTTCCCGACAATTTCTTGGCCGAAAAATGTCTTTTAAAGACTTGGCCAAGTCCCAGATAATAACAGAAGTTCTTTTATGGTTTTTATTTGTATTCTAAATAAACACATTTTTTTAAAGTCTCTTAAAATAAATCTTTTTAAATAATAAGCATTTTAGTTTAATTTTCAGCATTTCCGTGGAATATTTCACTTTTCTGTATTTTTAGTTGTGGAGAGATTTGCATTCATCTGTGGCTTTTTTATTTATTAATTATTAATTTCCGTTTTCTTTTTATTACCTTTCAATGTAATTCTCATTAATAATAATCGCTGTTAATCGAAGTTTTATTGTAAAAACACGGAATTGAAAAATCGCCTCGTAAAATAACCGGTTTTTTATATTTTATAATTCTCCAATTTAAAAATAGAAACACAAATTATATATAGCTTTTTTGGAATAAGAGGATTTTTTTATAGATTATTTTCTATATAAAAATAAAGAATTCATAAAAAGCAAATGTTTATGATAATTATTCCAACTATGGAATCATTATTATACCCTACATCCGAAGGAATGAGGGTATATTCACTTTGTGCTTCCGTGTGTAACGCATTAAAGGAGGCGTGGCAGGTATGGAAAAGTATATATATTCTTGATCAGTGTCACCTCCTGAGTCGATTTAGCCATGTCCGTAGTCTGTCTGTCTGTCTGTCTGTCTGTCTGTCTGTCTGTCTGTCTGTGGAAATCACGATTACAGGAGAACGAATGAAGCTATCGCGATGAAATTTTGCACGTATATTCTTTGTCATCCGAAACTCTGTGGGATTGAAAATGGGATAAATCGGTGCAGCGACACGCCTACTTTTTTAACAAATACTAATTCTTTTAACAATATTTCAACTTGTAGACTTAGTTTTGAGCTTCAATTTTGTTTCGGAATACATCGGTACAGGTAGATTAAATTTTTTAAAAAAATGGGCGTGTCCGCCCACGAACATATGACATTGATATAAACCGCAATTCCAAAATAACGGTTGGAAGAATTGACTTGAAATTCGGTACGAATATTCTCTGCCATCATAGATAACTCTGTATTGAAAATGGTGAAAATCGGCGGGATGTAGGGTATATAAGCTTCGGTCTGACCGAAGGTACCCTTACTAGTTTTTATTTATATCAATTTTATTTCAATTCCAATTGCATCGAAAAGTATAAATTTGCTGCTCAATTCCCTCGCATGCATTCACTCTGTCTCACTCTGGCGTCCAAAAATAATATTTTTACTGTACGTGTAACAATTAAACGCTGCTCAGTGGAATTCAAGGTCTGTTGGCTATCGAATTGGAATGGCACACTCGCTCGTATACAAACGCATTCGCTCCCCTTCTTTGGCCCCCTTTCAGACTTCAGCAGCGCCTAAATTACGGAACGCATTCGGCATGCATGTTTTTTTTTTCTTTATCTTCTTCGTCTGCATCCGTCGTCTTTGTCGTCATCTGAATTTGTGTAATATACTCTGCATTATATTATAATGCGTTTCTGCTTCTTGCTGCAATAACGAACCTCAACAAAAGGTTTCACTTTCCATTCAGAAAAAGACAAAAAAAAAAAAAACTACAAGAAGGTCGCATGTTGCCAGTGTAATAAAAATAAATAATAATAAAAATATTATCAAATATTTTAAAAATACAATTCTTATATTCTTCTTCATAAATATTTCATAAATGAATCATTATAGCAAAAAGTTTAAAAAGTATTTCTCGGAAGAAGTAAAAAATTTACAAAGAAAAGCTACTAAATATTTATAAGATACTTAATTATTAACAGAAATATTATAATACTAATAATATTTCACGAATCTGTGTAAAATAGACTTTACAGGCTTCATTAAGATTGAGGATTTTAGTCGCTTTGTAGTCATCCGAACCCAACACAAACTTGAGTTTTCAAGTGTTTATTTTTGGGTTTTTTTTTGAAATTCTAAAAATTCTGGGTACAAAGATTGTGTATAACATAAAATTTTATTGATTCAAGCGTGCAAAAAGATCGTAAAAATGTTATATTACTATTTTATATTCTAATTCTTGGTATAAAGAAGCGAATTGATCGGATTTAATCTTGGCGATCGGCTTAAGTCTGATAGAGGAGAGGATGGGCTCAGCACAAGATTGATTCCTACTCTGATTACGTATCTCCTCTTTTATGAATTCCATATTAAAAGTGTTGATGATCAATGATCAATCAAAGTATATATTAATGATTATACTGAAATATTAAATAGCTAAAATAGGCAGCCGTAATATATCAGAAATGGCCAACATTTTTTGAACACAAATAGTTGTTATTTCTTATTTATTTTTACCCTACTTCAAATTAAAATATTATTCAAGTTGTTATTGAAAATGGCCGTCAATTAGTTACCGCTTCCCAGAAACGATCATCACGCTGCCGTGATTCACTTTTCTCAGTAACTCAGTCACCTGGAAATGGCCAATAATGAATATAACCAATTTTAACATCACATGTTTAACGTTAAAGCGTAAAGCGAAATGACGCAACTACATAAAAACGATTCCAAAACGATTACGAAGATTGGGAATGTGTTACGATTGAATGTATTTAACGAGGAACTCATCTCATATACAAAAACATGCAAATATCTCTTGGCATAATGTGTTTACTAAAAGTATTATACTGAAAGTGTTTTTAGTATTAATAACAAATGATTTCAATGTCAATGTCAATCGCTGAATGATGAAATCGAAACTCTACACAAGCAAAGGAATATTAATTAAAATTGGAGTCTGCCTGGCAATGCCGCAAAAAAGGTTTACGTGTGAAATGAGCGTGAGTTGATGACGGTGGCCTATATTTTAGTTTCGTGATTAAGTTTTTGCTCAGCATCGAAGCCCATCAATTTAATTTGACACACTCATTTGCAGGCGCAATTATTTATTTTCATTTTTAAAGCAATTCAGATTCAGGTTATGTAACGTTTGCTTAAATAAATGAACAATTTGCGAAATATGAATCAACTGTAATAAATATGAAAATAACTTTTTCCTTATACATAATTGTTGAACAAATAAATAAATTCTATTTTTAAATAGTGATCTATGTATATTTTTTTCACTGTTGTCCTCGTGCTGCTGAAGGTGTATTTTGGGTTTGTTTTCTAGTGTATTTTGTCTATGATTTCCGGTGCAATAATAGAAAAACGAAATCCGCATTTTGTGATTTTAGCGTTGAATGGCCTCCACCACAACGACTACTAACAACGTCTTCATTATCCACCATCATCGACACCATTATCCTCAATACGAATCACTGTCTTCATAATCCTCATCATTATCTTCGTAATATCGTATTTATTTCAACTGTACGCTTATTATTATTATTGTTGTCAACTTATCATTATCCCCACATCACATTATCTGAATTAATAATTTATAAACTAGTTTTAATTAATTGCAATGCTGCTTTCTTCTGTATATAAACTCTTTTAGCAACTCTACTTTAGATACTCTCTAAAATAACCGACCAAAAAATGTTATTGGATCTTTTAACCTTTAAAAAGAATTGTGGAGTAATAATTATCATATATTTTATTGTGATTTTCTTTTGCTTTTTTTGTGATAATTAAAACATTGCTTTTAATATATTCTTTTTTATTTACTTTAAACAAAACTTTACCAACTTTTGACCGTTTGTTCTTTGTTATTTTGACGAGTTGCTGGCCTAGTTACAGTTTCTATTGTGTCTTATTTTATTACCCTTCTTTTATTTTTATTGTATTACAATTATTTCAATCTTTTGTTTAAAATTTAGTTTTGGGGCAACTGAGATTGTCAGAGGTTCTCCTCGTATTATTTTCATGCTTAACTTTGTCCGTTTGTCTCGAACAAAAAAATACATATATTTCCGCTGAACGCCAAAAACATGCACATGTTTATTTGCGATTACTAAATACGCCTCTGAGTACATAGTATACACTCTTATATATAGACATGTCTCGCTATGTTGCCATTTAATTATGATTCCATGAGCTGTGCTCGCTTCTTTTTATGGTGCGTTGATTTTCATGCTGGCAGGCAAATAATTGAAATTTTTATTTATATTCGACAACATGTCGAAAGCCTTCTTTTCGTAGACCTTGCATTTGATCGGGGTTTTTTGTTTATTTGTGGTTGCATATTTATTTAGTTTCACTTTTCTTTCCGTTTCCTCTATTTGCCTCTATTTCATTGTTCTCCTCCGTGTCGACGTTGGTTTTGATTTATCTACAACTTTTTTGACTGAAGAATAATTGAAGTTATTAACTTTGGAATTACTATTTTGCTATGTCTATAATACCTTTAAGAAGACTTCCAGAAAAGCTTCCTTCTTTCCCGAATTGTGGAAAAGTAATTAGAAACGATTTAATAATGCCATTGGCTATAGTTTTTGTTTTGCTTATTCTTTAATATGATAAACACCATATCCAAGACGAGGGAACAATTTTAGGGGACTTCCTTTACAGTGCCTGAACCTTTTTGTGATATTACAATTTGTAATTTGCTTTTCCAGTTGGGGAGAGAACTGAGGAGAACACAATCTCAACTTCTGCAATGGATCAGAGGGTTTAAAGGCTTTTGTATGGGTCACTGCTGATTGCAGTCTATGACTACTGATGCTTCATTCACGATATGTTTAAAGGAACATCAATAATCAGCTTGGTTAACAGCTTTTGACAATGTTTTGTATTTCTACAGGTTTCTTTCAAGGGTCTTTTGTACTTCTCGAACATTCTATCAATAATAATAATAATAATTAATAATAATATTAACTCTTTAATATCTTTTGTGTACTATTTTTATATTTAATAACAAGGTATATATTTTATTTCGTATATTTTCGGTATTGTTCTTTAATCTGATTTTATCTATGTTCTATTCTATTTGTTTGCTCGGTTCTTTGTTCGATTCCATGTTGTTTGCTACTCAATTTATTATCTTCTAATATAGATTCAATTTTTCCCATATTAATGTTGATTTTATTCACTAAACGTTAGTTTTCTGTTGGTTGGAACACATTTTTTCGTTAGGGTTAAAAGAATCTTCTCCATTCTGTGGAGTGATCTTTAGTGAGTCGTGTGTTATCACGTACGAATCGTGTGCTCCATAAAATAATGTCATGTGACGCTGTCGCCGGCGTGAATTTTATTTTATCTTTTATTGGAGTTTCTTGTTTTTTCGCTGTTGTTTGATGATGTCATCAGAAGTTTGATTAGCACGATTCAACACTTTTCTGTCGTGTTATTCTGTTGAATTTATTCTATTGCTTTCTTTTTTCTGATTCCTCGTTCTCCTTTTAGTGTTGACAGTTCCTTCTCTTTCTTCCCCACTTTCATTGCAAATTACACACGGTTATCTATGGGTTTTGAGGTTATGTTTGCTAACGTCTGCTAATTAAGAATCTAATGTTCCTATTTCTGTTAATTTTATTTGCTTAACTTTGTTTTTTTTTTTTTGTAAATTTTATTTGCTATCTTTTCTTTCTTACACCGTTCAACTCTTGTCGCTCTCTCTCTCTCCCTCTTTTTTGTTATTCGATACGAATATATGCCACACATCACCTATTTTTGATCTTTGTACTTGACACATTTACGTGATATCCAAAAATTCATGGGTAAATTTTTTGGAATAAATTTACATCCATTTTTATCGAAATTAAATTTATTTGTAAATATTGATTGGTAATTCATTAATGAAACACTTTTATTTTTATCCCTTTTCATTCGTACATACCTTGAGTCTTTTTTTATAGTTTCGACTTGAATTTCGAATATCTTTTTAAATTTATTTCAAATCTTTTCATTTCTTCGGCGAATCAATCGATCTGCATTCTGGGAATAAAAGTAAAAAGATAGGTAGTCGGTCAACTCATGATTCAGTTAAAGGCTTTAACTAGGAGTTAACTAACTACTAACTAAATCGAAGTCCACTCTTTGACAAAAGTCTTGCTGTGGGCGACGAGTACAGCTCAAAGTGATGCGTGGAATGTCACTTGGAATGTTCTAAAAGTATCTCCTCAGTGTGATTAATTCGTCTAAAAGTGATAGACAAATCATTCGTTATTAAATCAATGAGAATTTAATTCTTTTTTATTTAATTCTAATGATGCACACATTACTTCTTCCTGTCGCCGCCCATGATGTTACATTTTTTTCCTTAAATTTTTGTTTTAAAAGCATCCATAAATTAAAACAAAAAAGGCAAAGTCATAATATTAAAAAAAAAATATAAAAACCTTTAAATGCAATTTCAATGCGATTTCTGTATAAGAAATCAAGATCGAGGTCGTTTTTAATAATTTTTAAATGCTGTTTCATTGATACTTTCGAAACGCGTCGCAGGCGTCGTTTTTGGCGTGTTTCTGTAGTCGTTTTCCTCCACGTTTCTGCGTGTTGAACAAAATAAAATCTTTTCAATTTTTACAAAAATTAGACAAAAATTATAGAATTTAGACATTTGTTGAGTGCTGAAGAATGTATTTATTATATTTAAAGATAAATTCAAATGGAAAAATAAACATTTTTATCATTTTACTTTACATCAGTCGTTGAAATTAAAAGAATTCCTCAATTCTTACTGACTCACTTCAGCGCTTCTTCAGATCGTGTTTTGCGTAGCATCGAGGGAAAACGAAACTCTCTTTTATCTTTAATTATTCTTAATAATTATGTGTTGCGAAGGTCTTATCAAAAAAATAGAAGCTTCAACTGGAAGCAGCATTTTTATGACTCATTCAAGCGATAGTGAAAGAATGATTTTTGCGTTTCTTCATTAAACTGATCTCTGTTCATTTCATCTATGTATTCCGTCCACATATTCTTCTTCTTTTCATCATAATTTTTAAATATTTTCTCTTCTCTTGCAGATTTCTCACAACAAAACTGCTGAAGCCTATCCGAAAAATATAACTTAATATAAATTAAACACAATCAGTCGAAATGTCACCCAAATCGGTAAGTTTTAATTAATTAAATTGACTATAATATAGATATATGATTGATTGAATAAACATGTTAAAAATTTAGTTTGAAATGTAATTTTTGTAATCTAAACGAAATCCTTATTTAATACATTTGAATTGAGATAAATACTTGAAAATTATGTGTTAACTTTGGGATAAATCATAATTTAATAGTACAATAAAATCATTATTCAATTTAAATATAAAACTCAATAATCAATAAAAAAAGGTGAAGATTTCCTGTTGTAAAACTTTTAATGTTGTTATTAATAATCAATTTAATTTTAATATTTACTTTAGTCAGAGTTTAAAGTCTGAATTTTATTTGTATGTTGTTTTTTGTTGAATTAAATTGCATGCAATTGCATCTGACTACAGTATAATTATAAAATATCACGTGTATTCGATGCATTCGATTGTATCGTGACATTTCTTCAATTATCATTGATTTTAATTGAAGTTTGATATTAGATAATGTCTCTGGAATTATGAACATGTGATAATACCGTAATGTCTCTGATATACAAATCGATAATAAAATGCATTCATTTAAAAGTTAATCTATAAAAAATGCTCATGAAATCACTTCTCATTTGAATGAAAAATCATCACGGAGACTGCACATGTTAGACAATTTCTGCTGTATATATAAATTATAGACTATTATAGACGATATGTCCATATGTATTATACTCTAGATATTATAGACTAAATGTATTTGCACAACATACTTCAAGCTGTTTCCCTGCACCTGTTGTTGCAATTGTTGTAGTCTTTTGTTAACTCTGTACGATAAGAAACTAGGACAAGGTTCTTTAAATTCTAGCACATCTCACTTCATCATCGCCTTAGTTATAATTGTTTAATAATTATCAATTGTTTTTTGGTATTCATAGAAATGTGTGTGTTCTTTTCCTAGAGAGGCCGTCATTTGCACCCATTTACAGTATAAATTCTGCTTCCTTCTTCCGCATGCTTTTTTGATGAGTCTTGATGAGGCTTGTATAAAGATATGATGCGTCTATATAGTGGGCCTTTTGTTGGTTGCTGTTTATTTGGCCTACTTTGCAAATTTTTAAAAGCTGGTGTTGCTTTTTTTTGCTATAGAAAAATAAGAGGAGCGGACAACAAACGGAAAAAAAAACGCTTTCGCTGTTCGTATTGTTCTTTTCATCGACCTGCTGTCGGTCTGTTGTATTGTCATTTAAGTGAAAAATAGTTCACTTCATGTAGAAAATTATATACAAACGAACTGCGATGCGATGGAAATGTTCTAGAAGTTTCAGTGTATGGAAAACCTTTTAAATGAACATTTTCATGTAGTTCCCATCCTCTCGCCTTCATTTAACTATCGAGGAAGGGTGTGATGGCGAACAAACATGTGTGTATGTACCCCCTCGGGGCCAAACATCCACCTAAGCGCTTTTTTAACTGCCTAAGTGACAGTTAAGCAAATTAAAATAAAGTCTTTGTGTTCACTTTTAAGTGGGTTCAGTTAGTTGCCAACCAGCCAAGGAATCAATTCAATTCAATTCAATTCAACATTGAATCAGTCCGTCGATTAATAAGTCAATTGCGAAATTCAGAATTGATATATATAATAATTTAAATACTAAATAAATCATTGAATAATAATATAAAATTATTAGTAATTTACTTGATAAAATATTGTAATTGTTTTTCGTTAAAGTGTTTTTGTCAGTGTTTTGCAATTAAGAAATTTGTGAAATCAACATTTAATCAAATGGTTGTGTCTGAAAATCGTGTGCGTTTGTCGCGTTATGCGGGAAGTCTCAAGCAGCAAACGGTGCGTTCAAAAGAAATACCCATAAATAATAAGCGAAAAATAACACGCATTCACACTGCAGAACAAATCAATTTTATTCTTTATATTGCTGATTAAATGAATCGCGTACATTATTTAGAATGTTTCATTATTGAACTACTTTAATTGAATATTTATTTAAATTGGAATTAGTTTAGTTTTAATAAGCTTAAATTAAACTTAACGCTTTGTTAAACGCTTCTTTTGTAAATTCTCTTGAAGGAATTAAGAAGGAGTTATTAAATGTAATTAAATATTAATATTGCGGCGAGTATTAAAGCTGTTGATGTTAAGGTTCAATAATAATTATTACAATTAACTTTTCCATCATCAAATCCATTTAATCATAAATAATCATGACTCAAGATAGAAACAGAGTGATTAGAAACATTATCGAATTGCGTTTAATATATATTTTTTACATAAGGCACGTGAAATCTTTAGAAAACACGAGAAAGCGAAGGATCCTGCTATACAAGGGTCACTCTATCTAAAAGCCCATAAAGAGCAAAAATTATTATTAAATTTAATTATTTATTAAGCAATTTTTATTATAGAAATATTTTTTTCTATTAATGAAATAATAATAAAATATGAAATAAAATAAATAAATTATAAATAGCGAAAAATTTATTACAATTATTAATAAAATAATTTTACTATGAATATTTTACTTGCTTTTTATTATTAATTAAATTTTATTGATGTCAACGTGTCTTTTTTCTTTCGCCTTTTTTTGTTAATTATTGCATTAATTTCTTTCTTCATTTACTTCTTCTTTATTTTTTTAACACTTTAAACAAACAGTTATCGCCTTTATCGCTATTTTTAAGCTGTTGGTACGATTTTTATTCAGTATCAAAGTTAATTTAATTCTATGCGGCAGATGTTACGTAACACGCTGCTTCTGTTTCTGTCTCTTTTAGTCTATCTAAACACTAACACAAAGACAAAAAAGTTGTTAATTGGATTTGTCACTTAATTCTTCGTTCTTCTTATTTTCTATTCTTAACTATACGAATGTGTAACACATAATAAAATAGATGAAACATAATAAAGAAATGCACAAAGTAATTTATATGCATGCGGCAACATGTTGCCTGCTCTGGTCAACATGTTGCTTTCATAATGTTGATGTACACATGTAATAATTAAATACATATGTTTATAAGAAGAAAATGCATAAATGAAATTGAAAATAGTATTGTTAATATTAGCTTTGTCATTATTATTACTTAGGTACATATCCACATTTTATTATTTACAATTTTTATTAATTTACAATGAGTGGTTTTATTTGCAATAAATACAATAGATATGTAAAATGGATCAGTTTTTGTTACATCGCACCCTGAACACTTTTTCATGAAGCTCAAAGAAGCGTGACTGACGACGACCAACTTTCTAAATGCAAATCTGAATTCCGGCTGCTGTTGGTCAGTGAATTGATCGGCTTTTTTGTCAGCAAATCGATCAGCCGCTTCAGAATTTGCATGCATTTTCCGAACATCTTTCATAATGCCAGTGAAAAGCAACTCTTAGCTACGGATGCTTGTTGAGTAATCGTTTAATCATTAATCGTTCCGTCGCATCGTCATTTCAATCTTTGTGAGATTCGATCGTGTAGCAACGAGTATGAATCTATGCTCGTTGTCGTTAATCGATTGTCGCAGCTGTCGTTCGTTATAACCATTCCATAACTAATTTAATCGTAATCGTTAGTTTTGCTCATCTTCTACTCGTTTAATCAATTGGATGCGCAATTCTTCAGTTCCTAGCTCAAATTAAAATCTTGTTATTGTTATTATTATTATTGTGATGGTTTTCGTTTTATTGCAGTATAATGTGCGTGTCACCACGATGGATGCCGAGCTGGAGTTTGCCATCCAGTCGACAACAACTGGCAAACAGCTCTTCGATCAGGTGGTCAAAACAATCGGTCTCCGTGAGGTTTGGTTCTTCGGTCTTCAATACACCGATTCGAAAGGGGATTTCGCATGGATTAAGCTATATAAGAAGGTATATTTCTTTATTTATTGTTTTTAAATTTATTATTGTTATAATTTGCTCCAAACTGAAACTTTTAAACTTTATCTTGATTTAAAAAAAACATATGTTAAAAGATTAATAGTAAAGAGGAAATTTCAAAATGTTAATTTTATTTTTAATTACTTATTGCTGCATGCCTTCAATTTTAAACCGAATTAAAACCGACAAATTACCAAAAATCAGGCCGAGAGTCCGGCTCTGAAAACCATAAAATATTTGAAACGTGTTAAAAAGTATGTTGATAAAAAAACCGCTGATGGACAGCATCACCATCATCATCAGGGTGATGATACAAGTGACTCCGATGACGATGCCGACGATTTGGTGAGCGGAGTAATTAAGCCATCCCCTTCCCCCTCTACGAATTTCCACCGCGCGCCAACAGAACACTTGAAAACATTCAATTAAAGAAAAGTTGTTTCGAAAATGTAGAGAAAATCCTTGTAAACGTTTTGATTGTTTACTTAATTTGATATTGATTACATAGTTAAATAATAATTAGTTGCTTGGTTAATTTGCTTATGATTTCGCCTTCGTTATTTAATTTTCCATTTCCTTCATATTTTACCGTGTTTAGTAGACTTTGAAGAAGCTTTGATGAGGACGTTACTTTAAATAAGTTTATCAACGAATTGAATTTCAGTCGTTTTTAGAACTTTTAATAAACAGTATTTTTATTTTTATCGATTTGATTGTCGCTTCGTTTACCTTGATAAGTTGATCTCCTAACTTTAGACTGATTTAATTGCTTAGAATTCAATTATACAATTGATTTCCTTCTCTCTCTTTTTCGCCCCACAAAAATGCCTTCCATAAACAGAACGGATCAATGCCATTCTCAACATGGGTAAAATGTTTTTCCGTCATTTGACTACACTTGAAATTTATATAAATTCTCCTTTTAATTAACTATTAAAAGCGATATTAATTGCTATTTCTGTTCATTCTTAGGTAATGAATCAAGATGTGAAAAAAGAGAACCCGCTGCAGTTCCGATTCCGTGCCAGATTCTATCCGGAAGATGTGACCAATGAACTCATTCAGGAAATCACATTGCGTCTCTTCTACTTGCAAGTGAAAAATGCCATAATTGCCGATGAGATCTACTCGCCGCCGGAGACGTCAGTGCTGTTGGCCTCCTACGCCGTCCAGGCTCGCCATGGCGACTTCAACAAGGCCGTCCACACGACTGGCTTCTTGTCCAACGACCGTCTGCTGCCACAACGCGTCATCGATCAGCACAAACGATCGAAAGAGGCTTGGGAGAGTTCGATCATGGACTGGTGGCGCGATCATTGCGGAATGGTTCGCGAGGACGCGATGATTGAGTACTTGCGAATCGTGCAGGATCTGGAGATGTACGGCGTGAACTACTTCGAGATCCGCAACAAGAAGGGAACCGATCTGTGGTTGGGTGTGGATGCGCTGGGCTTGAACATTTACGAGCAGAACGACAAGTTGACGCCGAAGATTGGTTTCCCGTGGTCGGAAATCCGCAACATTTCCTTCTCGGACAAGAAATTCATCATCAAGTCGATCGACAAGAAGGGACCCGATTTTATTTTCTATGCGTCACGCGTCCGCATCAACAAGCGCATCCTGGCGCTCTGCATGGGCAATCACGAGTTGTACATGCGCAGACGCAAACCGGACACCATCGACGTGCAGCAGATGAAGGCGCAAGCCAAGGAAGAGAAGAGTGCAAAGCTGCAAGAGCGGTGAGTATTCGATTTCGCTGCATCAAACAGCTGATTGCTCATTGATTTCTCATTGATTACAGCGAGAAGCTGCAATTGGCGTTGGCTGCACGTGAACGCGCTGAAAAGAAACAGCAAGAATACGAAGATCGCCTCAAGCAAATGCAGGAGGAGATCGAGCGCTCGCAGAAGGATCTGCTGGAGGCGCAGGAAATGATTCGACGTCTGGAGGAGCAGCTGAAGCAGCTGCAGGCGGCCAAGGATGAGCTCGAATTGCATCAGAAGGAACTGCAGGCCATGTTGCAGCGGCTCGAGGAAGCCAAGAACATGGAAGCCGCCGAGAAGGTCAAACTTGAAGAGGAAATCCATGCCAAGCAAATGGAAGTACAACGCATCCAAGAAGAAGTCAATGCCAAGGATGAGGAGACAAAGCGCTTGCAGGAAGAGGTTGAGGAGGCGCGCATCAAGCAGGTGAGCGAGAATAGAATTGCTTCGGTATTTAATCAATTACTTACTGTGTTCTGCTTAATAGAACGAAGCTGCTGCCGCTTTGCTGGCTGCCTCCACCACACCGCAGCATCATCATGTCGCCGAGGATGAGAACGACAACGAGGAGGAGCTCACGAACGGAAACGCTGGCGGCGACGTGTCCCTCGATTGGGTGACAGACGAGTTCATAAAAGACCCCGTCGAGGACCGGCGTCCTCTGGCCGAGCGCAACGAACGTCTACAAGATCAGCTTAAGGTATAGAGAAGTGATTTTTGTGGCAAGCAGCTTGTCGTTCAATTGTTCTTTATGCAGGCTCTGAAGCAGGACTTGTCACGCGATGAAACGAAGGAAACGCAAAACGATAAAATCCATCGTGAAAATGTGCGTCAAGGACGGGACAAATACAAGACGCTACGAGAGATCCGAAAGGGCAACACAAGACGCCGCGTTGATCAGTTTGAGAATATGTAAATTATCTTATATCGTACGATACGACACCAACTCCAACACCAACATCAATTAACGGGAAAATAAAGGACGAGACAAGATGAAATTCTTTAGTCTTCGTCGTCTTTGAATGTCGCAAAACAATAGCAATTGGTTTACTGAACACAAACCGAACAGAACACAACACAACCAACAATAAGGACACTAAAAGCTATATAAGAATATTTATATATTTTCGTTAACACTTTGCATTTCGCTAAATTTGATAATTTAGTCATAAATTTTGTATAAACGTATAAAAAATAATTAATTTAATTTGCTGTTTATAAAACTGTGAACTCACAAAGCGTCAAAACTATAAGAAAAGCAAACGAAAGATAAGTAAAAACAAAAGCAAAAACTGAAATCAACCGATCCGTATCCATCTTGCGGCGGCGGGATTTATTCTTCTTTTGGTACCGTTTTTTAAAAAAGATTTATTTACTTATTTATGAAGAAGTTCTATTATTAATATCAATATTATTTTTCCTAGTAATGAAATATTAATTTAGTAACGTCCTTTAAACATTAAAAAACAGTTGAAAGCAGAACTTCTATTATATAATTTTAAGAAATTTATAAATGTTACATACAAAACATATACAATACAATAAAATTAAAGTAAATTCAATTAAATCGAACAGAAACAAGGAGGAATGAAACAATTAAAGCAAAGCAGAGCAATTTTGATATTGCAATTTATGTATTAAATATTATTTTTATTATTATATTAAATTTTAATAAGAATTCATTATACAATTTAAAATATAATATAATAATGTATTATTAAATATATAAAAATAGACAGCGACACAAGGATAGTAGAATGCTTGATTTTCTTTTGTTTTTATGTTATCTCTTTGCTAACACCACAATTAATAAAATTCTGCTATATAAATTTATACAAAACATACAATTAAAAAAAATATGTACTGTAATATATTTTTATAACTGAAAGAAAAACCACAAGAATTTGAAAAAGGAAAGAAAACAGAAAACTGCAGATATTTTATATTTGAACTGTCGTAGTTAAAACGGGGAAAACCGAACACAACGTATGACCATAAATAATAATAATAATAATAATCAGTCATGTATGACATACATACATAGGCATGTAATTGCATTTTTCTGGTTATTATAGTAATGAAAACAGAAAAGGAAATGCATAGTATTTGTTATTTTTACTCTACTTAAGTCTACTTAGAAACAAAGCAAAAGAAAACAAAAACAAGCAACAGTTTTAATGAAACAAATAAAAGTAAGCTAAATTTCGACTTTTATAATCGATGAGTTATTCTTGGTAAACTTTTATTTCATTTGAATCCTTCCTTGTTATCGATGTTACTATATTTTCTCATAAGGGCAACACAAGAGCATGGATTGAAGAGATGGGAAGAAGGTTTAAATCCAGAATTCATACCTCCGAAAGCAGGAACTTAGCGTGGACAACGCTATCCGCATGGAGTCATTGATGAAATGAAGGCCACAAGTCACCAAGTTAATTCTGCGTACAACGCGGAAATACTACGTAAAACCACAAAAGTGATAGTAACAAGTAATTTGAAACTGTAGACATTTTCTACAATTACCAAAAATGTCTTTATTTTTTCCATTTCAGTTATCGTACAATAGAATGACTTATATTTGGGATATACTTAAAGATCTATATTAAAAATAGCAGTAGTAACGATTAACGGCAGCGTACGTTTATGAATTATGTGTAATGTTCGTGATTCAACTTGTAGTCGTTTTAGTCCATTAACAAAATCGCAGTTTGTAAATAAAATAGTTTACGTAATATACATTTTGTTCTTATTTAATTAAGAAAATAAGCTAATTCTACTTTTCTAATCTCTTTCATTTGCTTTACAAATTATCTTTGCAAAATTAACGTTGTTCTCAACGAATTCTTTTTTTACAATTCATGTAACTTATAGAAACAGCCAAAGTCATCTGTCATCCATTACAGCAAAGCCTGTCCCTCTTGCCATTTACGCAGTAAGTCGCCGCGTTTTATTGATGGCAAATCTTCGTTTATTTTACGCAAATTGAAAGAATCGAGCGATCCGCCGAAGGGGAAGCCGCTGGAGCTGTGCGTAGCAGGTGACCCCAACCACCTCGAACCGTTATGAGTAACGGAACAGTTCACGCTTAGGGGACGCATTGGAGTAGATTGCGGCGATGAAAATGATGCCGCGTTGCTGGAAATTGGCTCAATGGGTTGAAAACCACCCAAGCCGCCAACGGAGCCATTTTGCTCAGTGGTTATGGTGCGTTGCAGGAGATCATTTGCTTCGGGACACAGAGAAGTCTCACGCGATGCATTCGCCGGGCGACTGTTTTGCGACTCGAAGCCGGAAGATTGCGAGGAAGAACGCGAAAGGTTCTCGTCGGCGTCCTTTCGATGTCCAAGTAGATTTGTGCTCATCTTGGGATCTGGCTGGGTGATGGTGCTGTTCAGCGGATTGCGCTGATTGAAGTAACCGCCAGAGAGCCAGGACGCTGAAGCGGGCACATTTTGCGCCACGCAGATTGTATTAAAGCGCGATGGTGTTAGGAAACTGTTCGCTCGTTGCTGCTGATAAACAGCGTTGCAGATGGGCGCCCGATTTTGTAATGAGGGCGAGTTGTGCGGGGCAGCACCGAAATATGGCGTTGCATTGAGCTGTTGTCCTTCAACAGGACACGTGTTACAATGGCTTTCATGGAGCTCTCTTGGAGGGCAGCCTAAAGAATGCGAAGAACCCTCCAAAAAACTGGAATTGAACACATTCACTGGACTGCAACCGAACGCCGATTGTGGTCTTCCTTTATTCGACTCCAAATTGGAAGCGAAATGCGAGGAGCGGTCCAACCTGGATACATTTCCTGCCTTGCTAAAGCTATTCACTGATGCCACTTGCGGCGCACGTAATGAACTACGACTACGGCACTCGTCGTTGCAGGATTTCAAACTTGCATTTGGTGAAAGCTGCATTCGCGACCATGTCGACGTGAGATTGTTGACAGAAGCAACAGATGAGGCTAACGGTGATCGAGTCAAACGTTTGGTGGCTGCAGCTGCTGATGGGAAACGTCTGCAGGAGCTATTGGAGCGCGTGCTACACAATGAGGAAGAACTAGAGTTTAAATATTGACTAATCACGCTTAAAGTATCTTCGTCATCCAAATAGTCATCAGCGCCAATTTTATGGAAACTGTTATTCGTGTCGTCGTTGAATTTACAGCTCCGCGCGGCACTTTTATTTGTAGCCGATAGAAACAGAGTCAGGAATGAAGTAATTAACTGAGGATAAGGAAGAATCTTAGTGCAAATGATTGTTACAGTTAAAACAAAACTTACCAGCATCAATTGATTCGGTAAAATCAGCTTGTCCTCCACTAGACCACCAGCTAAGACACTCCACACGACCAACAGGAAAGTATAACGTGTCAACTTGAAGCCATCAGCCACACTATATGCAAAGAAGCAACATAACAGGACAAACGGACAGGCGAACACATACAAGCTGCGCAGCTCAAAGCTAACAATTTGCGGCCACTTCAAGCCCATGGAATAGAGAATCAACATGAACAGCGTACGACAGAAGAGGGCTGCCTTCACTGCTGTAGGATGTGATGCAACAGCTTGAAAATATGCAGAGAACACTTTGATTAATGCTAACACATGCGAGCAGATAATAAATAACCGCGTGCCCATGCTTTCACCCAAGATGCTGACGAAGGCGTCACGTTTTAAAGCTGGCAGGCCTTTCAAGAGGCAGATTATGTTCAAAATCGTGAAAACGGTTATCAGCCATGAGCAACGTCGCTTCCACTGCTGTCGAATGTAGTGTATTTCATTGAAGTGCGGTTGCTTAAGCGTTTCGGCGCCTTTCTTTAAGAACTCGAGGAACTTGGAACCCAGCACCATTTTTTTCTTCTCTCGTAATACTTTATTAAGATGGCGATCGCAGGTAGAACACAGCCGAAATCGTTCCTCCAACTCTGCTCTAAAATAGAAGACCAAAAAATGAAGAGGTGTGTGATTTAAAAGACAGTGACCTAAGAAACCAATGATCGCAAAGTTATTAAAATATTTCTTAATACTTCACAATAGTTTATTATTTTAAAATCTCCATTTGCATGTAAACAAATATTCTCCTCTTCACATTACTTCAACAGAGAGAATAAGTATTTGACAAAGTTTTTCACCGGAATTGTTTACTTTAAAATACTCAATTGCCCCATGGTTTTTTTTGTTTTTGGTCAGCAACTACTGATAACAAATCAATTGATATCAGAAAATTATATAAACAAAAATAATGATGTACGTGTCAGATAATGAATCTGTTCTGGACAATTGCGGAGTAGCGAAGACTTTTGTTGATTACTTACTTGTACACCTTCAATTCCCGGTCGAAATGTGATTCATTCTTTGGTTCGAACTGTGCCAACTTCTCCACTTTCAAACGTTGCGCTTCATTGCAGTTGTCGCAGAAACCATTTCTTGGTGGGCATAGCAATGGAGCACTTCCGAAGCCTGTATGGCAACCGGATGAATGCCTATTGGCGGCTGTTGCATTAGCTCCTGTTCCAGACAAGTTACTGCAGTCGCGTTGTTGAATTATTTCCCGGTTGTAGTCGCCATTCTTAAAGCCATTGTATTGATCACATTTCGCACAGATCCAACTGTTTGCCTCTAGATATGGAACGCGCGAATTTTGATTGCAAAACCAACAGTTGACAGTAGCATCAAATTTTGATCTAAAAATAGAATCGGCGAATAAGTGGCGCGAATATTTGGTTATTAGTTAATCCAATTTTCCGGTTTATTATTAATACGAAGGTTTGTTGTCAATTTTATGAATTTTTCTGAAAGGCGCTGCAACCATATATGGCAACAGCACTATTTTAACAAGCTTAGAATTTCCACTGATCTTTTTAAACTCACCGTATTTTAATATAAACTTTGTAGAAAAGCAGCACTACTACAAATGCAATCGCTAAAATAGGAACCGCACTGCTGACCAGAGACAACAAATAATTATTATTCATAATTATTTACAGCTAATTTATTAATTTTCTTGGAATTATAAAAAAGGAATTATGCGGCCCGCGTGCACGCACACATGTATCGGACGGTCACAAATGGTCAATGGTAAGTGTCCTAGATGTGCGTGAAAACAGCAGTGGAAGTTTGTACCGCTTTTTAGGGTGGTTTTTGTTGAGGAAGATGTTTGCGAAGCAAAAATAAGTTGATTATTTAATAAATCATTAAAATTAAACCATGAACAGTAGACTACAGTTTGTTACACAGTTTGGAAGAGAAAATTATGCTAGAAAATTATGCAAGTAAGGGAAAATTCTGATAATTATACAAATCCTACTTTTTATATAAAATCAAATCATCTATAAAAAAAAACAATTTTGCTCAGGTGTAAAAAGTCTTAGAAATCTTAGAAACTCTGCTAAAATCCATCCTGAAAAATATAATACTCAAAAAAGTAACCCAAATTCAGTTTCGTTATAATTTTTAAGAAATTGTCGAAAGGATACTTACTAATATTACTTAGAATAGTTTTGAAGAAAACTTGGCCTCCTCCTCCCCCAAAATTGAACTGCGAAAAAAAATTTAGGGGCGTGGCCTTACTTTAGGATTTATGGGCGTTTGAAGGTCAAAACCGTTCAAATTTTGAATAGCTATATCTTCTCAATGGAATAGTGTACAGATGCATAATGTATATCATCAAGAAAGGTATTTTTGAGATCTATCTTTTAGGTATTAATCTTTTTTTTGATTCTGCCACTATTTTCCGAGATAATTTAGTTTTAAAAAAAAATTCGGGGGTTGTCTTAAAAAAATATAAATTGTTAAAAATATTACGTAATGATGTCAAAAGTTAGCATCATCCCCTGAAAGCTTACAGTCTCCCCTTTCCAATGATATATAACATGTTGGGGTTATCTCTTACGATTCCGACGATATTCATCGAAATGTTCAAAAATAAATGTAAAGTGCTCAAACTGTGTAGTGTGCATATCTGTACACTTGCAAGTGCTTATTACGAACAATGTTTCTATTAGTTATTATTGGCGTATTTTCAGGGTATCAGTAAGGTATATTGTTATAATTTAGGGTATTTATAATTTATTAATTACAAATAAAAACAAAAAACACAAAACAGAAAAGTTACAGATTCTTCTTCACTTCCAATAGTATACATTTCAAATGACAAAACTTTAAAAAACCTGTTACTTTTTAAAATGAAAAATTTTTAAGAAAAATCGCGCGATTTTGCTTAAAAATTTTTCGCCTGCGGCGCTTTTCCCTATTGTTGTTGAAGGGAGGAAGGGAGGGGGAGGGGGTGGCGTTAGGCAAGGGGGGAGCGGGGAAGCAACACAACTCCACTGCGGAACCTGCCCGAGGCCCTCAACACTTCAATTTTTCGCCTGCGGCGCTTTTCTCGATTGTTGGCGGGTTGGTGGGTGGGGGGGGAGGGAGTAGGGGGAAGGGGTTTTAGGCAGGGGGGGGGAGGGAGTAGGGGAAGGGGTTTTAGGCAGGCGGGGGAGGGAGTAGGGGGAAGGGGTTTTAGGCAGGGAGGGGAGGGGGAGGGGGAGCGGGGAAGCAACACAACTCCACTGCGGAACCTGCCCGAGGCCCTCAGCACTTCATTTGACCTTCAAACGCCCTCTGCATGACCTCGGAACGCCCACAATCGGCCACGCCCCTCATAAAAACCCCTAATTTCAAAGAAAAACAGTAAAAAATAACGGTACAAAAAAACACAAAAAAATTGGCAAAATCCCGTAATGCACATTTGTTCCGAAAACTTATTTATTTTAAAATAAATGGCTATCCAAAAGTACCTTTAAGTTGTTGAATAACAATATTCGTCGTATTCCTCAATATGCATTTAAAACTACCATTAGTAAAATTTCAATCCTTAAGTTAAATATTTTTGAAAGGCAATCTACTTAAAACGTTTTATGAACGTACATATGTTAACAGTACTTACGATTTCAACCAATTTCCAGTCGATATTTTGTAATTGTTTAAAGGTAAGATGTATGATAGACAAAAACTTTTTATATAAACACGATTTAATAAAATGAACTCGGCAATACTGTTGTTGATTATAACGCAATTGACAATTGATTGTGTGTCTGATATGCTTGCATTCAATTGTGTTTTAGGCATAAACACACACGTGCTAGGTGACGTCGGCGTCCAATCAACTTCTGAAGAAGCTACATTTTGAACAAAAGAAATAAACTTATTAATTGTAAGAAAATGCAGCATGATGACGTAAGTATTATAAGCAGAACTTTAAAAATTAAAGTTCTTCCAATTTTAAGATAAATTACTAATGCTATTTCCTCTCTAGGTTGTTTGGAGTATCATCAACAAATCGTTTTGTTCCCATAAAGTCAAGTGTGTTCTCTATTTATTTATGTTTTATTTTGCAATTCTATATTAAAATTGATAATATCTTTTTGTATAGGACGGATACACGCACCTTCTGCCGTCACGAGTACAATTTGACCGGTCTGTGCACTCGACGCACTTGTCCATTGGCCAACAGTCAATACGCGACGGTGCGCGAGGAAAAAGGCATAATATATTTATTTATGAAGACTGCGGAGCGTTCACACATGCCCAGTAAGCTGTGGGAGCGCGTAAAATTGTCGAGGAACTTTGAAAAGGCCATACAACAGATCAACGAGAATCTGGTATTTTGGCCAAAGTACATGATAGCCAAAAACAAGCAGCGTTTTGTTAAGATTACGCAGTATTTAATACGGATGCGAAAACTGAAGCTGCGTCGCCAAAAGCTTATTGTGCCATTATCTACAAAGATTGAGCGTCGAGAGGCACGTCGTGAACAGAAGGCATTAATCGCGGCCAAGATCGATAATCACATTGAGAAAGCATTAATGGACCGACTTAAAAATGGTACATATCAGGATATTTACAACTTCCCGCAAACGGCATTCAACAAAGCAATGGAAGCGGAAGACATTGAAGATGATGAGGAGGTCTTGGAAGACGATGATGATGATGATGAACACGAAATGGAGAAGGAAATGGAACTGGAAGATGACGTACGGCGTGAGTTGCTTGATGAAGAGTTTGTCGAAGCGGATTCAGGAGACGAAGAGGAGGAAGAAGGATTCAGCGACGCTGAGTCTGCGCTCGAAAGTGATTCGGGTGAAAAAGAAGCAGTCGAAGTGCCAAGTGATTTTGAATCATCCGGCGATGATGACGTCACTGGTGACATTGAGGTGAGATCTTTGTTTGAAATGTTAATGAACAATGGTGAATTGTGTTTAGTACGAATGAAACGTTTAATTTTTTTCGTTTATTTTAAAAGAGTAACTTCGAATATTAACTAATTAAATCCACATTTTTGTACTTTAAAAAATCGTGATTAGTGTGTATAAAAATGCATATTGCGAACAAAAGCATATTGCGTGTTCGTCTGGACCACTTTATTGTCCACGTTTTGAATAATTGCATACATGACAAGTAAACGTTATATCCATTTTTTTTTTGTATCGACAAAAACAGGCATTGAAAGAAATAATATATTGAAGTAATATAGTGATATTACCAATATTTTCAGCTTTTTTAATAATCACAGTCATATTCGTCACAACAAACAATTTAACTCGGCTCTGCGTTGATATACAATATTTCACTAAATCGAATATCTGGCTGCTTGGCGGATGTTTTTTCATAACATTCATTCACGGTTTTTAGTCGTCGCTTTCAATTGCGCGGCATCTCGTCGAGCGTTGGTTTAACGCTTTACTGACTGCATGAGATTTATTTAGTTTTTCGCTTGTGTTGTGTTGTGATGCATTGAATAAATTTTAAGTTCATAATTGAAATGGATTCCCTAACAGTCAATTTTATCAAAAACGTGGAAAATAAAAGCGAGCAAATTAATAAAATAACAAATATGAAATAAAAGTAACAATTTAGTTACTTTATTTAGTGGACGCCTGAATATCCTGCGCGTTTCACAAGATTTAGAAGTAGCATCGCAGAATGCTGCCACACCGAATTAAAAACTTGTTATTAAGCTCGAGTTTAGGCAAACGCTAATCACGGTCAAGGTTACGCGATCAAATTAAGTGCGATGCGGTGCAGGTTTTATACGCGGAAGGAAAGCAACAAATTTCAAGATCAACGCTTTCATCAAATCTCAGTTGTGTTTGTTATTGGACGAATAAAATTATAATATTTCAAAAGATGCATTAAAGCAATGCAAAATAATATCCAAATCTGAAATCCGATTTGCATTAAATAAAGTTGAATGAATGTGAAATGATGCTTAATTTAAAATATCATTAATTTTTAATGTTTTCACACTTTGATTGGAAGCTTAAAAAAGTGAAAGTGAAGTTTTTATCCTCATTAAAATATTTGTAATAAATTCTGCTCTATTCCATTGTGTTCCTCTCCATCTGTACACAGGATACAGCGACGCCTGCGAGAGGTGGTGCCTTTGTGCGAGCTCCCAAAAGTGATCCTGAACAATTGCCGCCTAAAACGATATCAACGAAAAAAGCGGCGGCTGTCACCCGGAATACGCCGACCCGAAAATCCAAACGAATTCTTGCAGCCAAGTCTAAAGTCGAAGTTGAATATGAGATGGAAACTGAGAATTCATCAACGCGCCAAAGGTTACATAACTGAGGTACATGAATCTGTCGTGATTGCTGTGAATATTTTATTATTATTCACAAATGCAAATAATAGAATTAGGTTTTGAATACGTTTTTAATTAAAATTGAAAAATAAGTTAAAAGAAACTCAATTTTAATGAGATACAAAATAAAAACATATACAGGAAAAAAGCAATTTTCAATAAAATCACCAAACAAAAACAACTTATTACACATTATGTAACTAAAACAAACAATTCTGATGATAATGGATATTTTTTTAATATCAAAATTATTCTTATTATTTAGTGGGAAAACCTGTTGTTTGATTGAATGACGTCTTCGCTATTATTTTCGCTTTATTCAATATCAGCCGTTTTTAAGTGTGTTATTTCAATTTATTTCATTTGTTTCTTTGTTTTTATTCACCTCATCAGCGAAATAAAGCAACAAAAACGATAAAAGAACCTGTTTTTATTCGCTTATCCAAATGCGTCCAATTGAAATTTGTATGCTATTTTTTTGCATAAATAAAAAATTATTTTCCAGTTAAACTTCAACGAACTACAGCAGCAATATCAGAATCAGCCGCAAACCGTTTAACCACAATAAATAGTTCAATTTTCCATGGTATTGCTTTGAATTCTGCTCAGAATTCTGTGGCTTAACACAAAGAACGATGGAAAAACACATGTTAAAAGTAGATACTTTAAGATGAAAACCTTCAACGTGAGAATACCTTTTTTAGTGATGCTAAAGAGGGTGGAAGTGTGAAGTACGGGGTGAAAAACTGCAAAACTAACTATTATTAAACATCATTCGTTTGTTTTTTTTATTAGCAACTGTTGCTTATTTTTGTAATTAATCTTTAAGATTGCATTTTCGATTCAATTGCATGTTTTTATTATTTAAATAGTTTTTAAATTTTATTATACACTGTAAATTTTTCTTTAAAAATATTTAAAATTAAATTTAAAAAAAAAGTTATATCTGTATATTATTTCTTTTCATCTTCTATATATCTTTTGATATTAGTTTATTCCTAAAACTTGTTATTAAATTAAAGGTATCAAGATAATAAATATAAAATATGCCATTTAAATAGAATTCTATAAAGCATGAAATAGATAAATAGATATAGTAAAAGATATAATTTGAACGATGCGTTTGTTTCACGTTGAATTTAAATCTCTCGAATTTTGTGATCATTTCTGCGCTTCTTAATCGAAAAAGCGTTCGTCTTATCGCGGAAGAAGTGTTTCATCGATATTATTGAAGACTAAAGATGCTGCTTAAGTTCGTCTTCATTGTAACAGCAATAAAAAACCATTTGCACAAAACGCTTGACAAATGTTTTAAAGAAATTTTTTAAATTCTCCGTAAAAAGACAGAACAAAAGTGTTAATTAAGTGGACTTAAGTTTGTACTTTAAACAATAAGGAAAACTACTAAAGAAATCTCTCGAGGCAATCAAAAGTGAGTAAATGACATTCAAACTAGCAAAAAAACTCTTGGATGTTTATCATAAAATTACTCTTTTTGGTATGCTTTCGATTGCTAATTGCAAGAAATATGATAAAAACTTGTCTTAAAATTTATCTTAATTATAAACTTATATAAAATTAACTTTAGTCGATGAAAGGTTAAAATTTATATATTGCAATTTAACTTAAGGCCAAACTTTTATGAATTTTTTATGGCCAAATGAAGGCCAATCTAAAAGTTTGGATACAGCACGAATTCATTTCATATTTCATTTGTTTTAAAAGGCAATTTCAGGTAAACTTTTTTGGTGATTTAATTTTACTTTTACTTCTTTGTTTATTTTTATTATGTTCAATTCGATGTTCACAACGATGCACATTCACTTCCATTGTCTTTGAATTTTGCTCTGAACAAATTTTTTATATCACTTCAAGAAATTTAGTATCAATTTTCTTGTCAGTTAAAATAAATAACAGAAAGTAATAAGCCAAAGTATTTAACTAATATTTGATGGTTTGATTGCTAGTCAGAGCAGTAAAAAAATCAAATAATCAAATTTCCATTCTTTTAATTAACGCCTTTTCAATGAAATCACTTCAACATGCAGTTGAACAATTGTATGAACAATTTTCATTTAGATTTAAAATAGTTTGATGCTAAGATATCTAATTATTTAAAATAAAAACATTTCTAAAAGATTTGATTTTATTCAACAGCCGGACTTTGATGTAAAAACTCATTTCGTGTAGAATTCATTGTATTTAAATGACTTAAAAGTGTTTCGTGTGAGATATTTATGATAATGTTAATTGTATCCGGAGGACAAAAATTCATTGTTTAAATGAAATTGTTTTTTACAGTATTTTCATTTCAAGTATTTCAGATACTTAAAGGAAATCTTCACGTCGTATCATTTTAGGCAGTATGTTTATTCAAATGCAAGCAACACACCTGCACAACATAAAAAAAGTTATATATGCTTACGAAGCATTTTATTCAACAAACGACGAATAATTTCAACGTCAGCTTCAAGTTTCATGTATAAAAATCTCAAGAAGAGTGACTTTTCTAAGTTTGTTTGTTTTAATTTGTAGTTTATTGTTTAGTTAGAGCCCCTGCAGACGACAGACTCATATCGGGGAGATGGTTTCACTCAGCATGCAACTGTTGCTGTAATCGAATCGTTTCCAACACAACTATCGGCCGATAAAAGTCTGCCGTGCACGGAGACCATTAAATGGATTATTTGATTAGTTGTTTGCAATTTTTATCGCAGCTACGAAGTGACCCACGACTCGGTGACCTCAACAGGAATAAAGAAATTACGTAGCATTTTCGATATCAATTTATTTCAATTGGTATCGCTTAGTCCAAAGCAACTAATAATAGTAACATCTGTAGTTTTATTTACTTCCCAAAAGTGAATCCAATAAATCAAAAAACTTTTAATAATGAACCACATTTTTACGGAAGTTGCTTTTTCAAATTTTAAGCTAGAATTAATTTGCATGAGAATCAAAGTTCTCCGATGAAGTTTTGGATAATAATTGTGCGTTAATGTATATTTACTGATGAATTTTATTGCATTTCGATGGAATATGCAACATATATCTTCAAATATTCTAAACACATTTGACTATGATTATTGTACAGCAAATAAAAGAAATAATGTTTTGTTTTGTTACATTTATTTAATTTCTAAATAAAAACTTTTCTTCATAATTTCATCAAAAATTAAAAATATTCAGAATTCAATTTCTGTTTTATACATTCACTTTGTTTGCGTCAAGTTGCAAGATTGGATTATTAAAGAATCTTATAATTATTAGTTTACAAACAGAAATATTTTACTGTTTCCAAATATTCTTTTAGAATTGACTACATCTGCGAACATATGACTGACACAAGTATTGATTGAGATGAATTAGGAGAACCAGATTTTGTTTGATTTATTATGAAATACGGAAATAATAATCAGTATGAGTAACAGATAAAATAAATGCAATGATTGCTTGAATTCAATTCTGCAAGATTTCAAAATGAAGGCGATTGCAACCAGGAATCAGATTTGTTGGCGAGCACAAAGTAGCATCGCTTCTTACGCTTATTTTTCCATAGTTGTCGCCTTGCTTTAGAGTCTTATACATATTTAGTTTAGTCATTGGTACCCGCTGCTTGTCGCAGGAGTACATAAATCTTCTCCTTGATCCATTCCTTGTTGTAAGGAGCGTAGGTGTTTGTCGATTTTTGGTAAACTAAGCAGCTGATGTCCGCCAACTGATCTACAAAGTCAAACAACTGGCTGATGTCATAGGTGATGGTTGGCGTATTGGGATTGCGACGCTTCAGGTGCTCTTCATAGATCTTGCATACACCTTCCATACATTCGTTGACGCTTTCGTAGTCGCTGTAAGTGCGCGTTTCCGGACGCTGTCCTGGCTGGACAAGAAGTATTGTATGCGACATTGCTGCTTTTGTTCGATTTGGCGATATATTATTAATCTTATTTGAATGAAATGTTATCGAGTTCGAGTGATTTTCGACAAAACGATTTCTTCAGCGTGCATGTACGAAACTTGATAAAAATGCGTGAATATATAACGTTATTAAATAGAATACTTTTATTTCGCCGAAATAGTTTCTTACCAAATATTTTTTCTTAGGAAGAATTATCTATTTTTATATTTTGCAGATAATTGTTATATATTGTAATAATAGAGTGCAAGGCATTAAAATAATAAATTTTATTACTATTATTTCACCGCAATAATTTTTTTTCTTTTAGAAGAAATTAACTTTTTTCTATTTTACTACTTCTCAGCAATCGGCTAAAGCTCTGTTCACACACGAATCTTAACGGCGTGCTTAGATACGTTTTTTACGTAAACGGAGCATATTATAATACCAAAACGTACAATAGTTTAAAAAAGTGCACTCCGCAAATAACTTTGTCCTGTTACGCTTCCATAATTGATTAGATTTTTTTTTGCGATGTGTGTTTGAAACTTTTCATACGTCCTCGAAAAGATAATTATCTCTGGCCATACGTAAAGATAGTAAAAGTACGTGCTCAGTATCTAACGTATTGCGCATATCGCTTCTGTTTGCTGCTTAAATTGTTAAAATGTGCGTTGATTCACTACCTTCTCCCTTACTCATTCTCTCGAACCGCATTGTAACACTTGTTATTCCATTTTCTCTTGCGCTGTTTTCCGAAAATGGCCGCAATGTAGATTTCAGTTGTCTGGAGTCGATTAATTTCAAGAGATGTGCAAGATTCCTAAATACCATAGAGCTGCCACAACGAGCAGATTCACACAAAAATATACTTAAGATATTATACAATTTTTGTACAAGTTTAACAGTCAAGTTTAATTATTTTTTATTACTTGTGTACGTATTAAAAAAACCTTGAATGTACGGTAATCGTAAAGAATAGTCATACTAAGATTTTAATGGATATACACATTTTGAATAGTTTCGTCGTGATGTACTTACTTGTGTCCTCCATAACTCGAAAACCAAAGATTGCAAATAGATGATATTTGGTATTTGAGACTGTTAAGGCTTTTGAGACTCTTTGTTGTGCGTGTTATAATATTTAAATATATTCCTAAAACTTTTCTTGCAATCGGTTTAAGCACAATGACATTTCTATTAAGGGACTTACTGCAGTTTTAAGCAACTTAATACAAATTTTTAAATGAAATTATTTCACGTACTAGGAGTTCATGTGTTGTCCACATATAATGTTTTGTATAAATCCTTTTGTTATTTATTTATTTACATAATACATGCTGGTACAGAAGAAAGATTACTCTCGCAATAATATAGTGGTCCCATACCATGTTTCTCAGACTACAGGCAACAAAGCGATGATGTGTGGAGGTCGCTGACAAGTGGAAGTTTTCAATTCACGAAATGGGATTTGCGATTTCTTATACCAAATTAAATAAAGTTTCTGGCAACACTGTTTGCGATCATCAAGATCATATCTCAAGATAGCTAAACTTATTGACCAGCTGATTACAATTGAAACGAAATCTGTGAATGCGGCCAAATGCTTTCAACGCCCAATGAAAAAAAAGATTGTTGTTTTCTAACAGTTCCCCTTGTTTAGTAAATGAGCTTTTGTGATTAGAAGATCTTGCAATATGTTTGTAATTATTGATTAATTAATAGTAAAGCTTCGTTTTAAATATCTTCTCATATAAGTGCAAAGTAAATGTAAAATGTTTGTTTAAGTTTAGTTAAGAAACCGGGTGACGAAAATTTTACCTAACTGAAGTGATCGTTGGCACAAAAAAGCCGCGATTTAAGTGATTTGATAACGTGGTCGAAAGCCCAACTACAAAGGCTGTGGTGATGATCTTTTAATCGGTCCGATTTGTGGCATATTATGTTTTTATCGGCAATTTAGATTAGGTTTTTTTTCTGTTTTTTTTTTTGTGATGGCAGAAATCAAATGATCTCCACGAAAACCGCAACAACAACCGCTAAAACAAAGGTACTTACAAGTGGTTGGTTATAAATAAAAACTTAGAATTCTCAAATATTTTGGATTATAAAATTTATAAATAATCGTATAAATACATCGCATGTTTCTCTTTCTCTCACTCTCTTGCAGCTGCCCAGTGAACATGCGCCTTCGCTGCGATGTCTGCTTAACGGCTCCTTTGGCGATCTGCACTTCGCATCTGCCGATTATCGTATTGCACCAGTCCATGATGCAGTCTTCATGGATGAGGCCGACAATGCGAACGTGACGCCGCTGATCTATCGTCCGATCTCGACATCCTCTCCAGTCGACGTTGCAGATGTTCTAACAACGCAGTAAGTGAAAAGAAGTCAAAGTAACCACTGAAACTAAGATTTTAACATAATAATTAATGACTTTTGAAGTCATACAACTAAAAATTAGTATAATAAAATTATCAAAACCATTGTTAATGAAAAGAAAACAAACCACAGACATGTGCGTATTTGTTATGAAAGGCGGAAAATTGATAAGAGGCTTTTAATAATGACGTTCGTCTGGCGGCGTCAGGTCTGCCTTGAAAACGCTTCATTGATAAGTATTATAATTGCGTCGGTTGTTTATATATATTAGGCATGATTGTCCGACTAATGACGCCATACATAGATTACTGAATGTACTTTCTTTAGCGACTTACTTATTAAGGTTGTGGTGATAACGTTGATGACACTTTTTCACATTTACATAAATAAATTAGAACACGCAAAAATCGACATCTTATCACAATTAATTGTTGGCCTTGACATTGCCATTGACATTATATAAAGAATGTGTTAATTGGATTAATTGAGCAATGCTGAACACTTTAATGTGTTCCGTTTTAGAAACTAAATATGTTCTTTAAGCAGAATCATGAGGGGAAGAAAAATGGAGAGGAGAGCAGCGTTTGATTGATGTCGGCTCTTTGCGCCATAAGAAAATGTTTAATGGGTTAAAATGTCAAGAATGTTGCTGAAGTGATGTACGAGCGCGTGAGATAATTCAAATTTGGAATTAAAAACAAAAGGGGACAAGAATCATAATTGGCATGAAAGAGAAGAGCTCTCAAATCATTCAGTCCGTTTGTCCGAATGTGGGTGAAATGAGCAGCTGAGGAACTGATTCAGCACGGATCTACACAGACGATAAGATTTATGATGATCGTAGGAGGCAATGTTCATGCCAATGTGAAGAACTGTATTCATCGAACGCTTGACGCTTGGCTTGACGTCTTCCATTAACTTCCTTCAGTTGGGTCAAAGGCTTTCCATTGACCGTAGTAATACTGGCCGCCAGAATATTTTTGCTACAGTCTGGCGAATAATTGCAAATATTATTGTTTTCCAATCGCGTGTGACAAATTTCGTTTAATTGTGTGAATTGTAGGCAGTTTTCTGTTAAATTCCCATTCTTTCCAATCGTTTTTTTCATGTATGAGTCTTTCTTATGGATTTTTCCTTAATTTGTTAGCCTCGCTTTACTATTCATTTATAATTTTCTTCTATTGTTATTTCTGTTTCTGCCTTTTCACTTTTCTAATACTTTTTCACGTTATATTTGACCTTATTAAATGCTTTTAAATGATTTCCGGAAATTTAACTGCAATGCAATGTAAATAAAAGTAGTTTTTAGCACATTTAAGGTTTCCATGTTTATTAGAATTTAGTAAAAACTTGGCACAAATAATAATAATAATAAAACAAAAATAATAACAGAAAATGTAACACAATTTAAGACAAGACTGGAAAAGGAATCGATGGACATATATAAATGAGAAAAACATTCACAATATGTTTATTCTCTGAAGCAAAACAAATAAGTATATATTATAGATTTTAAAATATATTTCGCAACAATGTTGCTAACAGCAACATATTCTGTTTAAGGAATAACGAATAAACGAATGGATTAACGAGTGAATATATGAATGGATGCATGGATGATCAACGAGGGTTGCTCGTTCATGTGTCCACACTAATTGAATTTAGAGGTACCTTTAAGTGAAACCTTAGGAATTGTGAATTCTCGTTTCAGACGGTTTCCATTTCCAGTCGCAGTTTCTAGTGTTAACTACTAGCGAATTATTGGCGAAAACAAACACGGTGCAGTTGAAATTTAAAAGCGTGTTCGTTAGGTTTGCTGTTAATTGATGTATTATCTAATCGCTTTATATCAAAGCGGAGTATATTCAAAAATTTGTGGAAAAAATTAGTTCTTTGAATGAAGCAAACAAAGCAACGTGATGAATAAAAACTGATGCAAAAAATACTTTCCATAAATTATACAAAATTATTCCAATTTAAACAAAAATATAAACGGCCATAATATAAAAAGAAGACGAACTCTGAAGAAAAGTGTAATTAAAATTTAAATAAAAGAAACAATAAAAAATAAACATCAAGTGAGGAATTTAAAAATTGGAAAAATTCAAAGCAAAAAATAATAATTAGAGATTATATAAAATACAAATCAATCAACCATAAAAAAGCAGGAAAAAGTTAAAAATGCCCGAACGACGTGACTATGGACGAGATGTTGATGAAATCGAATTCGACGACGACGACGACGAAGAGGAGCTCAATCAAGGAGTCGGCGTTCGTGTTCGAACAAACACCAGCCGCCGGCCGAGCACCGTCAAGGACTTCGAAGACATGAACGATGACTACGAAATGGAGGATGATGATGAGGAAGAAATCGAAATGGTTGATTTGTAAGTAAAGGCCTATAAATGAAAAATATAATACAACAAACAAAGCAAATTACAAAAAATATAAAAATTTCCAAATTATAGAAAATATTATAGAGAAAAGAATAATGTTAATCAGAAAATTTAAATAAATAAACAATAATGATCCAATTTGAAAATTAATTCTTTAAGAGACTTTTTTTTAAAATTCAGTTTTAATTCAGTGCTAATTTAATTTTAGTTGGTTCTTTAAAGCCTCATATAAAAGCTATTAATTAAGTTTTTGATTGATCTTTTCACTGATGCTTTCTCAGCGTCTTTTGAGCGAGCCTTTGGTGGTTTTTTTTGGAGAATTATTTGAATGATTTGTCCTGTGAGAACTTTAAAGATTTTATCCCATTTTATCCCCTTATTTTCATGAAGATTAAAATATTTTTAATTAATTTTTAATAGTGTAATTTTTGTGGAATAGTTAAATTGATGTTTAAAGTTTATATTCAGTTTTCTCATGATTGTTATATTAGTCACTTTCTTAGCTTAATTGCAAAGTGATTTTAGAGTAATTTATTTTTAAAATATCTGCTTTGACTTTATTCAATCGTTTAATTTATTACTTTATCCTTTCTTCCTATTCTTCCTTCTTTCTATAACGGCCAAACATTTATCATTCGACGACTGTTTCAAAAACTGACATCTGCTGAAATTAGGTTGATGGAGCACGTCTTTTGATTTGAATTCTGTGACTTCAAGTCTTTGATTGTTATTATGTGTGAATATAGAATTGTGATATCTGTTTGATGTCCAAATGTGGCGCCAAGGTCAATCAGCTCAGTTTAAAAATATAAAATGTAAAAAAATGATATTGAATATTAATTGAAAAGCCAGATGTTATAATTTAAGACTCTTTTTCTGTTGTCTTTGGTTTTTCTGTAAGAAATATTTTAATAATATTTCTGCACACTTTTTAACATATTTAAAGCTAGGTTCAACATCAATGACATCGGCTTTCGTTTTATTATTACGTAATAAGAGTCTTCATTGAATAATAATTTAATTTTAAAGTGATTTCCCGAGGCTTTTATCTATCTAATTCCCTTGAAGAATAATTCTTTTTTGAGTATTTATTTAACAAGCTTCTGAAAAACCTATATTAGGAATTTAAGCTAAGTTAAAGGATTTTTTGAAAGGACTTCTCAAACTTAATCGAAATTCTGGATTTCTGTTCTGACGATAAACAACGAAATATAGAGAAAAAGTATAAAGAATCTATGTTATTTCGTATTTAGCTTCAGGTTAACGAAAGTTTTTCATAGACCCATCATCAGTTCCTTGACTGCAGCATCAAATGAGTTCGTTGCTCCTTTTCAGTAATGGGGAACTTTCAAGAAAGAGGAGATACGCGAGAGTGAAGCTCAAAGAGTGAGCGAAGAGTGATTCAAATGAAATCAGATCAGAAGCAAGCAGTTGCCTTGTGAGTCAATCACCTTGCCTCTTTTTTCCTACAGATGCTGCCGAAATTGAAATTGATTTGATTGAGGATTAAAGATACACACGAAAAAGTAATTGCGATTTTCATGCAATGCGAAAATTTGTCATTTATATTTATTAATTCTTCTTCTATATTCAATAAAAGATATTGTTTATTTTATAATATAATATAATATTTATTTGATAATAATTATTAACAGCATTTCAAACTTTCAAAAAGTCCTCGAAAAAGACTTGTGATTGATAAAGAAATCTGAAAAGAATCCTCTATGATCAACGCAGTATTTTTGCCAGTGTAGTTCGTTAGTAGTTCTCCTTTTCAGTTTGTGCTTCGTTATTTTTTTCTCTAGATAAAAATGTAACTGAACTATTTAACTGTTCAATGAACTAAACGGGAGTTTCAACTATGTATCGACATCAATTTTCCCACGTAAAATCAATGTGTAAACAGAGCATTTATATAACCTTAAATGTACACTGGAAATAACAATTGAAAATGTTCATAAATCTGAATTTTGTTTGTTTGGTATTTGTTCGTCTTTGTAAATGTTCTTCTATGATTTTATTAATTCTCTATTCGTTCTTATGCTAGATTTCCTTTTTTAATTTTAGTTGTGTCAATAGTTTCCGTTTGTGCGTTGCTGCTTCTTCTTTCTTTTTTGTCACATCGTTTAATTTATTTAAGAGCTTTCGTTTGTTGTTTACGTTTATGTATTTTTATTGCCATCAATTGTTGCTGTCGATGCACATCGGCTGCATTTCTGTTTGCTCAACAATTGACGACGTTCGTTAGTTTCGTGTTTTTTCCCTCTTGCTGAATTTATAGCAAATCTCTGCGGCATAAATACGGAAAATGAGCTTGAACTTCTTTTAATTTTCTTTCATTTGTTGCTCCATCTACTCAATGGTAAATCTGTTTGTTTTAAATGTCCTTTCTTTATAGCCATATTAATAATTATTAACATTTTTTGAGTTTTATTATTCAGCTTATCAAATAAATGCTTTAAAGTCCTTCAATCGCTGAAGAGGGGAAGACGCATATAATTCACCCATTGCTCTCTTTTATTTCTGTGTATTGTCTATCATCGATTTCGGTGATATCAATTTTCATTATTTCGAATTTAATTTCTTCTATTTATCTTTCTTATTTATGATAGATGATTAATTATTCATTCATTATTAATGATTTATTATTCATTATGTATCTATCTCATATTCATCGATATTAATTTTCACTTTCTCCTTTTTTCTCTTTTCAGTGACTCGTAAGTGAAAAGAATTTATTTAAAATTGTCGCTTATAAAATACTCAGCGAAGACGCAAACCCAAAAATTGCATAACCAAAGATGGACTTTACTAGATCCAAAGAAATAGTACTTAGTCCCAAACTATGAAGCAGAGAATGTTATTGAAGCTTAACAAGTGCCATATAAGATCCTTAAATGGTGTTATAACCGAGGTAATATCTAGCAAAAATAGACCTATTAGATATAAATTCCATGAAATACAACGCAATGCGTCGTTGCTTATAATTGCTGAGTGTCCGGACTGTTATCAGACCACAAGATGAAGCTTCGGCAGTGCTATACTGGATAACTCAGCACCAGCCAGAATTAATGGTAAAGAGCTAACAATATTTATAATCACAACTAGAGTAGGACATCTGCTCCAGAAAGTTAGGGCACAATAGTTTTTCAGTACCGAGCCACTGAACAAATCAAGTAATAATAAAACAGAAAACTCAGAACTCAATTGCCAGACTCGGATTGTCAAAAGGCAATTGGTAAGAAAGACCTCCGAGTGTTTTCATGAAAAATAGCTCCATCGAAAGATATTAGACAGTTTATAAATATATATTTCTATTATCAATTCTTCTGTAGTCGTCCCAAATGGAAGGAAATATAGAGTATATTCCTTACTTCCAATATGTGGAATCGAATTTTTATGGCAAATTGTCATCAGATATCGCGCAATACTATAAAAATCGGATATTTTCGTGTTTGTAACAAAAAAAAAACTTTTTTATTAATCACGTTAAAGTGAGAAATTGAACATGACAAGCGAAACGAAGTGTTTATCTAAATATTTCTGGCTTTATTATTCCATAACTGAAAAGTTAATTTAGTCAGTGGTGTTGTTTTTTTTTTATTGGGCATTTTAAAAGTAGTGAGCTTGTCAAAATAATTTCGACCATCAACTCTAAAGTTAATAAAAGGCACCTTTTATTACATCACGCAATAAACTGTACAAATACACATAAAAGAAGTGTTCTTGACACACATAAAATAATTTAAGTAGTGATAAAAGTGGAAAAATAAAATTTCGAAAATATATACTTATATACATTTATCCACTTCCATAGCAACGGTGGTTTTAGTTGAGTTTTCCGCTTGTGTGAATTCATTTTCTCATCAGAATAAACTTCCACAATCGCTCTCAAATAAACTCTCTACTGTGGGCTGTAGAAGGAAAGGAAAAACAATGTCCTTCATCCTCACGCCATCCAAAACATTATCGTGAGAGAGGAAGTGATGAAGTGATGACTTTGTTCTTAAACTCAGTCTGGAGTCTGTGCTTGAATAATCTGTACCAACATCATTCTATTCTCTAGCAACTATGGACCCATTTTACGAAGCCATCTGTGACATGTGTAAAAGCGCCGGAAAATCCTGCCTCTCTGTTCCCTGTCGTGATATTTTGTTGTGTTGCTTTGCATATCGACTTTGTATATCCTTGAAGGGTGTCGGTTATTGTCACCTGTTGCTACTGTTATTTCTGTTGTTGTTATTCTGAATATTTAAAAATTCACTTCCATTCCTGGGTCGACTTTTCACCATCAGCGTACTAAAAATAAACTGAACTTGGAGTATCGAGTGTGGGAGGAAGACGAAGTTGAAGATCAGAAAAATCTTAAAAAAACAAAATAAATACTTGGCATTAAATATTTATTTTTCTGATGCTTGTGTCTTCATTCGAAATGGTAATAAACTCCCAATTGTATTAAATTCCACAAATGCAATCAATAGAGAATAAATATTTACTACGTTTTCAATTGCATCCTGAATTATGGTCTTAATTTTGTTCAATTTATCAATTTCTAGACATCTTGAACAGATTGTGGGAGATATTTGGTATTTACTTGACAATTTCCAAGCTGATAGAATCAATTGGATACAGACTGAGAAGAAGCGAGAGAGTGAATTGAAATTGCAATAAAGTTTTTCCTTGATAGCATCTAATTCTTCTCTATGTCTTCGATTGACATTGCACACCACATTTGATTTCAGAATATATTCAAGGAGATTTTAAGATATTTGCACTTGGATTAAATTCCAATGAGTAGAATTGCATCAAATATATGTGGAAACTCCAACAACAAAGCCAAATAGAACAACCACCAAACAATGCTACAAACACATGTACATAGCTTTGCCTCTATCGCTTTTTCTATAGCTGCCGAACACGATATCAAAACCAAACACAATCTCATAAAGATCGCATATTTTTGCTAGCTTCCTTCGTTGCTATCTTTATGGTTATTTTGTGGTCCATCAACTCGTTGGACATTGTGGGTTTTCCTCTTTCTCTCACACACTTCCGCAAATACCCAGCCCTGTGTGTATGTGTATTTATAGAGATATAGCCACGAGTGTTAGCAATGACAGCCTTTCGAAAGGATTTCACAATTTGTCATCAAACAACAATCCACGAAAAAACGTACTCCATTGCTATTGTATTCTCATATTTTCCTGCAATATTTCACATCCTTCTCTAAGTAAATTCTCCTCTCGAGTCTTTTTATCTTATGTCCTTTCTTACTTTCTATTTGTTACTCATCCATCGTTCCCACCACGTATATATATTTCAATCTTCTTCTCTATCCGTGTCACATCCTTCACATTTTACTCTGAACCAGCTCAGTATTCGGTATTCTTCGCATCTTCTCATCATACTTCCCCTTCTATAATAAACATTTTTGAAGCTTAGTACTAAAATTCAGGCCAACTCAATTGCAATTACAATTCCCGTTCTATGAAACGTGTTTACGGCTTGGTTCTGCTTTTATATATCCTCATACCTGCCCAAAAAAGAGGGACCAGCTTGAATATTATGAAGCATTAGCCAATTTTGATTCAATGTACACCATCTCGTCTTCCAAAGGGTGCACATTGGATCCTTACAGCACATTCAGTCCAATTGATTTCCCATGCGGTATCTGAAGGCGAGGTATCTGAATGCAAAAAAATATTTTCCAAGTTTTCATATGTAGATAATCCAGGCGATATATACATAGTACATGGAGTACAATAACTAAAGGTTTCCTTAAAATGAGTGCTTAAAACAATATATAAGAAAAAAAATTCACACCTCTCTATTGTTTGAATTATTTAAAAGTTTAATTATATTTAAAAAATTATATTTAAAAAAAATTTTTAAGAAATTTTTTCCGTGGCTTCGATATAAATTTTCTTTTAATTTTCGGCCTTATGTGGAACCATAACCCATATATTTTAATGTGTGCGCCATTTCCAATACAGAATGGAAAAACATTTCTCCATTTGGCTTTATCTGCCATCCAGGTAATTGCATCCAAGGTGCTGAATTGAATTTTGTATCGTCAGTTGTTCCCAATTCGTAAGTGAAAGCCATCGTAGTGTCTAACTGTGGGTCACTGAGAACTCGATTCATGAGGGTGCCCTCATAAGTATTGCACTTTTGGAACTTAATTTCACTAGTGTATTGAGCACCGCTACCGACGTCTTTCATTGCTTCGACAGCTCTAAACGACACTATATCCATATCAGGATCAAAATCGCCGGCGGCATTATTTGGATAAAGCAATTTATTTGAAAAGCCATGCAAAGAAATTAACAACATGCCCCTTGACCGAATCGATTGTAGCAGTTTAAGTAGACTCTTATTTTCAGGTTCCGATAACTCCTTTGCGCCATTATAGTACGTGGAACACGGCTTCATGTTGGGGCTTTTAGGGAGTTTACCCCAGTTACGATTGAGATCGACACCAAAGCAGCTGCTGTGAGCTGATCGTGTCTTACGCCACAAGCGATCTGTCGTACGGGTAAAATCGTATCCATCGGGGTTTACATGAGGTACGATATACCAGTCGTATCCGTTGGTACTGTTTTTGAAAGTCAGCAACTTATTAATTATGTAGGTAGCTACAGCAGAAGAGATCCATTCATTTCCATGTTCACCAGCTGCTATAAATATGGCCAGCCTTTCAGAAGTAATTCCGTATTTCAAAGACCTTTCGTCAGTTCCAGAGATCTTAGCATACAGCAATTCCTTGCCTTCAGAACTTTCTCCGTACTTACGAACTGTATAAACGCTGGATTTATATTGTTTCTCCAAGGAATGCAGCCAATTATAGGTGGATTCCAAATCGTAATAGAAGTCCCAGTCGTAGAAAGGCAAACCATATGAATGCACCTGCCATTCGCCGTTATCGAACGCTTGTTGTAGATTGGACTCTACCACGCTATAAGGAATGTGAAATACTCGCATGACTTCGAGGAAATCAGGATTTCGATGTGGAGCAACAGCAACATGTGTCTTAAAGCCTATTTTCAATGTGTCATCCAGAAACATCAGCGCATCGCTGGAGGTTTGCATCGTTGAAATTATCTTCAAATGATCCTGCGAATTTGGCCTCAGTTCATAGACTTGATAATTGTTGTAATTAACCATGTCGCCGTTAACAGAAGTTAGATTTAGAAGCGCGAAATAAAGACCCAAAACGGGCAATAGTACACTTTTCGGTAGCATACTTTGATCGAAACGATACGATACTTTAGTCGATACGACACGGAATGATTACTGGCGACTCTAAAGTCACCTTATATAACACAGAATTGAAGTATTTCACGATAACTTATTTATAACACAAAAATAATAAAACTACAAATTTGAAATGTTGAAAAACCTTTTTATTTATCGTTCATAAACTAATCGAATTTATCTTTATTGCTTACGTCCACGTGCGATATCATAAAATTTTCAACATAATTTGACACGACTTCCCGCGTATATATAAAGAGACAGCTTTTCATTATCGAACAGAACAAAGTTCGAACACGCTCGAATATGTCGTTGATTATATCTAGGAAGTTTTTTTTTATACTCTACGTAATCGTGGTAATCGCACTATGCTTTAGTCGGGGATTGGAAATGTCTAAACTTTACAAAAACTATGTTGTCTACGAGGTTTTTGCTATAGGTGAGGAACATATTAATGTCCTCCAAGAGATGGAATGCAGTAGTGACTCATTGATATTTCCCTTCGGCGTAACTCGGATCGAGAATGCAGTTCATATAGTTGTGGCTCCCCACAAGATTCCGGACTTTAAACTAATCATGTCTAGACATGATCTCAAGTACAGAGAAAATATCTCAAACTTGCAGCAACACTTGGATGCGATTGACATACAACTGGCACAAGACGAACGTTCTAAGCGATCATTATTCAATGATTTATTCAATGCTGTATTTAATAAGGGACCTTACAATTGGCGATCTTACAAGAGTCTAGAGCGTACCTACGTGTGGATGAATAATTTGGTAAAGAAATTTCCGAATGTTGTTGATCTGTTAGAAATCGGCTCCAGCTATGAAGGGCGCGAGCTATATGTCGTTAAGATATCGCATAAGGACAACAGAGAAAAACCTGGTATTTTTTTGGAAGCTGGCATTCATGGCCGTGAATGGATTGCCCCTGCCGCCGCTACATACATAATCAATGCGTTGCTGAGAGGGGACGATATCGATATGTTGAATCTCGCACAAAACTATGACTGGTATATCATGCCGCACGCCAACCCTGACGGTTACGCATATTCTCAAACCAGTGATAGGCTCTGGCGGAAGACGCGAACCCGTTATGGCATTAACTTCGGCGCAGATCCCAATCGCAACTGGGGCTATTATTGGAAAGAGATCGGTGCATGTTCTGCTCCACACAGCAGCAATTTTGCCGGCCCTAAACCTTTTTCTGAAAAGGCAACATTGGCTTTATCCAATTTCATTCAATCGCTGAAGGGTAAAATTAAACTCTACGTGTCGTTTCATTCTTTTGCTCAGGCGTTGGTATATCCTTACGGTTACACCAGAGAATTGCCTGATAATGTTGAAGATCTGAAGCTCGTGGCTAAGAAAACTATTGAAGCGTTGGAACAACCATACGGCACCAAATATTCTACTGGTGCTCTGTACCACACTTTATATCCGGCAGCAGGTGTTAGCATCGACTGGGTTTATGGCGCAGAAGACGTCAAAATGGCGTTTACCTTTGAGCTTCGTCCGCGTGCACAGGGTCAACCGATTAAGGTCGGTATGCAGCTGCCCACGGACCAAATAATACCAACTGCAAACGAGACTTTGGTGTCTCTGGTCGCCATGATTGCCGAAACAGAGAAGTTGGGATATTTTAATATGAATAATTAAGTTTTATAGACTAAACCTCAAAAGGGTCTTTTTATAGGGTTATTTATTAATTTTAAAATAAAATATCTGATGTAGCCAACAGTTGTCTGTCTTTTAGTAAAACACACAAAACATGTATTCTTACCAGCAAGAGATATACAAACCATGAGGAATGGATCGTGTATGAGCAATAGTGCGTCCTCTGGAGACTATGTAGAAAAGCGAACTGCAAGAGCTACCACGCACCAATTTGATCTCCATGGAGTCCGCTTACCGCCGAAGTGCTGTCCTTTATTTACAGGAAGTCAATTATGCCATCTGCGATATAACAATCGGCCACCGCCCAGTGGCAGTGCTGAATACTATCAAACAGCACAGAACTACGCGCCTAGTGGGCAGAAAAGCTGTGACTTTAATGTACGGTGAGAGGTTCCATAGGTGGATGGAATTAAGCGGGAACTGACGCTTGGAAATCAAGCTTGTGTTTCACGGTTTGACTCAGTTGTTCGATTTAATTGATAATATTTACAGTTGATAATATTTGTTGGACGTATAATAGAGTTCCCATTTTTAGAAGATTATTAGGAGAGCAATTGAAAGTCCTTGAAGATACGTAGAGTACAAAAAACAATTTGAAAGTTATAATTAACGACATAATCGAGCGCGTTCGAAGTTAATTCTGTTCGGTACGTTACTATGTTATGCTTTATATATGTATGTACCCTTTTCGGTAATCGGTAACAAAGTCCATAAAAAATACCTACCTTAAATTCCATATCTGTAATTGCAATCTTCTACAGATGTTATACATCTTTATTTGTCTCTTAGATATGATAATTTTTAATATTTATATATATAACGAAACTTCAGATCTGTTCTTTCTATCTATCTCTCTCACTCTCGTTTTTGCTATTTACCTTTCTCTTTCCTAACTCTCGCCGTCGAAGGCACTCAACCGTCTGTTACAGGGTGTTATTTTTGTTGACAGCCGGCTGCATGATTTCCGTGCTAGCTGCTCTTACAGGTGTTTTTCTTTTATAACTTGTGTGTAGGTTTTCAAGTAGACATGCTGAGAGAAAGCAAAGCTCCAACGCTAACGGTTTCGCTTTCATAGAATGTATAAATTTTCTATAAAGGAAGTTTGCAGAAGATTACATTTCGTGAATTACGTAAATTATATTTTCAATTTGTTTTTGACAATTTTAAAAAAATTACTTAGCTTCTAGATATATTATAATAAAAATCCGCGCTCTCTCTCTCACTCGCTCTCTGTTCTTCTCGACTTTGACTTGCGCACTTTTCCTTAACGCTCAGTCAACTGCTTGCAATCGAAAGCTTTTTAGCTTTTCTTCTCAACACAAGCAAAAGCATCTTCGAAATTCGTGTCTTTGTTTTGTTCCGAGTCAGCAACGAGCACGATTTACGTATAAAAAACGTTCATAGTGATTAACAGAACGCAACAGACTTGTTTTTCGGGTCTTTCCTGCCGAAGAATTCCTTTCCATTCAGTTTACGGTTTACTGTAGACGTGTGTTGTTCAGCGCTGAAAATTGCGCGAAAACTGTGAAATTTTTCGGAATGAAACTTTTTGTGAAAGAACAAAAATTTCTGCGAGCATTTAATGTGCACTTAAGGAAAAAGCAAAGCAGACAACAAGAAGAATATTTAAAATAATTCTAATAAACGAAATAATTATAAATAATGTAAATATATAATATGCTAATAAAAAATATTAATGTTAATAAATAAAACAAAAATATGACTTAGTAAAATAAGAGTACTCGTATGTATATAAAAGAATATTCAATAAGTGTTTAAATAATAAATTAAATATTACAATTTTAATGATAATAGAAAAAAAAAATAATGATACAAAGGAATTTTCAATAATAGATGGTTATAAATCGAAGTAAAATATAATTCCAAAGAAAGGAAAATGTAGAAAATAAGAGAAATTAATTTAAAAATTTAATGAAACAATATCAAAAACCTTTTGAAAATATAAAATTAATATTCATAATAATAATGACGATATTTTTCATAAGACAATATATAAATTAAAGTATTGTTTGTAGGAAAATTGAATAGATCACCAGAGGAGAAGAAGCAAAACGAAAAAAGTAAAAAGTTTATTCTAGTCTTAGTTGAAAATAATTTATTTTTAGTAGTATTATTGTTGAATTTCGGTAATAATTGAGGTACTTACTCTATATTTTTTCAATACTAAATTCGAATTTTGAACGAATTAATCATCCAGATGATGTCTAAGACAGTGAATGGATTTGATTTTCAGTTAAACGCATCCCGCTTTTGTCTCCTCCTGAAAAAAACCCCATACCGACCACCAGCACCGATTTATGTTTTTTTCCACATAATTTTTGGGGTTTGTGTTTTGTTTTATGCCGGGAAACAAACAAAAAACGGTTTAGCATTTGTCTTTCTAGCATTACAGCCTTCATCTTTGAGCGGTTTCACGTTTGTGTTCTCAGTCAGTCCCACGTCCCATTTTTCGAGTGATTTATGTTCACTTGATTCTTCCTCGGCAGTTCCGTTATATTCTCTTCGCAGGGGATTATGTGGGACTTTATTTTCTGAGCCTTCGTGCCAAGTGGTTAAGTAGTAGAGGTGTAAATAGTGTCTCCATACATGCGTACATTTGTATATTTTCTTGTTTGTATTTGGGAGGTTTTTTGTTGGTTTCAAATTGTTGACAAAGTGTTAAGTAAAAAGTGTCAGTGTGTTTCTTATCTTGCATGAAGTGTAGATGGTTTTTTTATTGCTTGCTTTTTGACACCTTCATAAGTTACACTTTCTTCCTTTCTTCTCCCATTCCTCTTACTGTTCTTTTCTCTTTCTCGAAATCTCCATCAGTGTTCACTTTCGCAATTTATAGTCTGCACTTTATTTTACTTTTATCCTACGGTTTTCTGATTTTGTCTTCCTTGTTTGTTTTGCGGGAAACTTTTATACTCGGTTTCCAGATTCTCCTCCTTAAGACACGTTTCTTTGTCTTTTACTGTACATAAAATTCTTTTATCTTTTTGCGTATCTTATTGTGGTGCCCACCCAAATTTTTAGTAATTTTTCAGTATTCCCAAATGACTTGGATATCTCTTAACTATAACCTCAATTTATAAAATTATAAATCTTTTTTTTTCTGTTTAGGGGAACGGAAAACTAAAAATTCGTTCATTAAATTCAATTCAACCAACATTTTCTTTAGAAACAAATCCATTTCTGTCATAATGCAAAAGTTCAACGAAGTTTAATATTTTTTTTTTCAAAGAGCCTTTAACTTGCCGTTCATCATTTCTACTCTTTGCTTCGATTCTCTTCTGCTTATATTAAATTGCATTTATGCTAATCGTCTTCTAGTATCTAACGAAGTAGTCAAAAGGGACACGAGCGAGAAACGCCGCTTTTCTTCGTCCTTTTTTTGTTTTTTACACAATATTTCAACTCAATTGACTATGTATTATTATTTTGTTTCTTGTAGTAGTGATGGTTGTGGTTCAGTTTAACCGCAACAATAAAAAACATCAACAATGAAACCGCATTTCCGTTGGCGTTAAGAAAATTAATCGTTTGCGAGTTATAAACGGCCCACAAACCTAGACCTCTATATCGACATTAATTGTGCGAAGTTATAATAAGGAACAATAAGTAAAATAAGTTGAAATAAATTAAGGTATACGGTCTTCATACAATAATTTGTTATGTGCATAAAGGGAATATAGATAAACACATTCTATATATGTAAATAAAACCTTAAACCTATCATTAAAGCCTTTATTGGCATCATTATAATCAGCAGCAGCAACTTCCATTAAAAAGGTAAGTAAAATTATTTCCTATTTTAGTTTAACAATTGCAAAATTATATTAATAAAAGTTAAAATAAAATAAACGTTGAAACAAACTTTTTTGGTAAATGTTTATAAAAAATCTATGGAATTTATATTGCTCATATATGTATATAGTAAATATCCATGATTATAATTCATATAACCCAATAAGAATATCACTGAATAAAACCCATTAATAATCGCAGTTTATAATCAGCTCAAATAATCGCCTTTAATAATCTGCAATTAATATTGACAAATAATACAAACCAATTAAATCAATATTAACCATTAATAATAACGATTAATTATGACGTTGAAAAAAACATTAACTAAAAGAGAAATAATATTTAAGAAGGACTTTATTCCGGTACGATTGGGATGTTGTAATCGTCCTTTTCTACTATTTTTCAACTATTTCTTAAATTTTCACTGTACGGTTTCTGGTTTACTCAGTTATTATTACCGTCCTTTACGGTATTTCGGACATGGGGCTGTACTAATTAACTTATATCTGATGAATGACACCGTTAGACGCCAAAACAAAAAACTGACACCCACTAAATTAACTGGGGGAAAAGCAAACAATGTCCAAAATGAAACATCGCTTGGAAGCAGAAAAAGTTTCGTTTTTTCTCTCTCCGAAATGAAAAATTGGAATCTGTCACGCAAATCCTGTCCATCGTAGAAAGCAGTGTTTGGCTGTTGGATAGCACAATGAGGATGCATGGGTTTAGGCTGGGAATGCGGTTGGCGAATATGGGAAAAAGCGACGTTAAGCGCAGATGTCATTGGTATATATTTCAATGGACTCGGTCTTAACTTCATTTGACTAATCAAGCCTTTTTACTCCTGAAACCGAGTAGATTTGCCGATATTTATATATATACCAATGTATTCCCGACTCTGTTTATGTTCAGATATAAATTAATCGACGGACATACATTAACACAATCTATCCAAATATATTCTGGACTTGTTAACATCTGGAGCAAATTGCTTGGCAAAACATTAAAGAACGGAGAGATTCGATAAAATTCTGGTAAGGCGGGGAGGAGCGGTTGAGGTTGCTGTTGGTATTATTTGAATAGCGAGGCAAATAAACATAACATGGATAGACAACAACAAAGTTATCATCTCGGCTTTGATATCTGTGCGACCTTTGCAACTGTTTGAGTTTGTATTTGCGTAGGTCGCTCAGCTCCATCACATCACCACCACCAACTGTGTTTTGGCTGTGTTGCCTCCGGTTGTGATCCTTTATCGCCGTTATGTTCCAGCGGTTCATGTTGCAGTATCAGCGGGATAGCAAAGGCAAAACTCTGCATAAATATGGCAACACTGTTTGTTTGCGGTGGCGTCAAGCCAATTGGAGCTGTCGTCCTTTGTCCATCCAGCGGCCAACGTCTTCTCTTGACATTTAAAATGCCTGTCATATTGAGGGAGGAGGGGGAAGGGAAGCTTTGTATCTTCACATTCGTCCTTCTTCTGCTATGTTATTTATTTGTTTGTGTTTCCTTTCGTCATGTCTGTTAGTTTATTTGTTCTTTCGCAGTTTACATTGATTCCTAAGGTTAACATATCCATTTGTTTACTCGGTCTTTTGTCCTGACTCTCGTCTTTTCCTATAATTGTTTTGTCTTTGGTTGGATTACCCATCGTTTCTGCATGATTTCTCTTATCCATCGTAATTGATTTGCTTGGCTGATGTTCACTCCTCATATTTATTATCCCATGTTTTTCGCCATTATATCAAATTTTTCCGCTCCTATTTCAAGTCTTCTAGTGATTCCCACATCCGCCTCATCAGTCAACTTTCTTTTCTATCTCTCTCTTTCTCTTGTCTCTTGTCTGTTTGTGTTGGAAATGTCCGACATTCGGTTGCTTCCGGCTCCTTATCTCTCCATAACGTACACACTTCCTCTCTTCTCTTTGTCCTGACAACAGCAACGCTACCCACAACGGCATCTACTAATTTTCCTGGATGAGTCAGAAGCTTTAATTAGGTTGAAGAGATAAAAGACGTCTCTCGTGTGTTGAAGTGAGTTTGTGTGCGTTTTCCGCGCACATACAAATGTACATTTATTCCTGCTTAAAACCTACGAAGTGTCTACGAAACTTTGTTCGACGGGAAAACTTTTAATTCCTCTCATCCTCCATGGAGCACGAATGTATCTGAGCCTGCAACATTCAAACGAGAAGCACCTGCAGATGTAGAACTCAATTAAATCACAGACAAACTTACAAATTAAACGAATTCCAAAGTAGATGGATGTAGACCACAAATTGTTTGCTGTATTGTTGTTGTTGCTCCGTAAGAAAAACCTCCATGGGGGAAACGTAAACTGAACCTTTTAATTTTAAATGATTTATTTATCATATTCATTTTGTATAATGAAAAAGCTCAGAATGAAAATGGACGAAATGGAAAATCTCATCAAGGAAATCTTCTCCAGATATTTCTTTCTTCGAATTGTCTTTGAAGGGAAGATTTGCTTTAAAGTAACAATCCTATCTTAAAGATTTTATCTTATTCAGTATAGCTAAAAAGGATACCTCAGAAATTCGATCAATAATCGTGAAAAATACATTCTCCAAAAGCCATTGCAGAAATATTGTTTCCAAAAACTGATTTGTATAATGAAAAGCTAAAAGTCCATTACCTCGTTATTAACTTTTTGATGGTAAAAGGGAATTCTTATTTTGTTTTCTCTACAAATCCTAAACATGCAGAGATTTCTAGACAATTATTAGTTTATTTTTGCTTCTGAAAGCCAATCGAAGAAGAAATTTGTTTTATTCTTTTCTGTTAAATACAAAAGTTCAAAGATCGAACCGTTTAGTGTTCGATGAACCGAAAGTAATCTGTTGTAATAACTTTTCCTCGAAGAATCCAGTCAAGAATCTGTGGAGCTGGTTGGTCGTTCGTTGACTTTCGCGACACTTGGCAGCACTGTTACGTATTGTGGTTGTTCTTTTTGTAGCCGTCGTCGACAGGTCAATCAATTGAGTTCAGTAGTTTATTGGCCTCAGTGAATGTTGTTGCCCTCGGCGATGTGTGTTCCTTGTGTTTCTTCGCAGTTTCATTCTTTTATAATTGAGTTCATTGATTTCATTGAAAAGCTTATTACATAATCAGAAACCTGACAATCTATGGAAGAATCAATGGCCCTTTACAGAGAATAAAACAGAGAATAAAGGAGAGGTTTTCGCAGAGGGTTCAACAGTTTTGAAAGTTTCCTCAGAGGAGTAGGAAAAAAATATCTTTATTGCCATTTGAAGGCGTTTGAACTCATGGCTGCGTAAATCCTTAGGCGAAATATTTTTGCCTGAAGAGAAGAAAAAGTTTGCAAGACTTGTTTCAAGTGAATTATTGAATTATTATTGTTGCTGTGGTGTTTATTGCTGCTCAACTGAATGCAAAAACATATTCAGCAGCGCAGTGAACGTTGATTATCATCTGGAAACTCTCTTTCTCTTTCTCTTTAGTCTCTCCGTGATTGCGTGACTGCTTCGGGTCTTTTGCAATCGTGTTTAGCTTAACTTCGCTTCGTTGCTTATTTTCTAGCGAAACTTCATCGGCTTCGCTGGAGAATGCAGTTTCATTTGCTCGTCATTTCTCTGCTTGCTGTTGGTCATGTTTTATTGGCTCCAGTTTTAACGGCCGTCGTTTGTCGCCTTCGATAGCTCAGTTGGTAGAGCGGTGGACTGTAGTTGCTATTGCATTTGTGTTGTGTTGGACAGTAATCCATAGGTCGCTGGTTCAAATCCGGCTCGAAGGAGAGTTTTCTTTTTTTTTTGCTTTTTGTAAGTATCAAGGCCATTAAATATCCCATGTCCAGTACTTATAAAATAATCTACGTGCCTCTCGGTTTGTTTCGAGAACGATCCATCGTATAATTCATCATCCACTTGAATAGCTCATAAAAAAACACATTATTCTATGGAAGCAAACGCAAAACACTCAAATTGAAGTATTACGTGAGGGAATCGAGGGTTCTTATTCCATTCAATGGCAGAAAAATCAGCAGCGAAATAAAAATAAATCGTGCGATTTATTGAAAATCAATCTGCGCTTTCTATAAAGCAATAAAATTGATATTAAAATGGATATAAATACATATTTTCATCGAAAATATTAAAAAAAATAAGTATTATCCGAGAAAAATGAAGCACAAAAAAAAAAAACAAACACCTGCAATGAGAGAATGAAATAACAACGGCGTTGCACAAACAGACGTCACGTTCAGAAACAGACAGAAAGCCACGCCATAAGCAGCCACTTCCCACCGCAATAAACTGTAAAATATAAAGGAAAAGATAAAAGAAGCAACCAGCAAAAACATCGCACCCGAAAAAATTGGCATCCTCTAAAATCACAACGATTAAAACGCTATAAAAACGCATATTAAACTTTTCCCACAAGTGCCACACCGCAGTCGCCATTCATTCATCATAGACTATAATTATAGCCTATTCTCATCATCACGAACATCATTATTGTTATTATGGACATGATTACGTCATAGAACGCAGGCAGTTGAGGAGGCACTGTAATGTAAATGTGCTGAAAGTCGAGCATCGCAGGAGGATGGCGATTTGTTTGGCGAGTTTTGTAAAGTGGCGTTACCACACTCAGGATCGGCCCAGAACATTGCGACGTAAAATACTTACCCCATAGGACGATACCAGCCGAAGTGAGGTGAGTTGTGGTGAGGTTCTTCTACGTACCTGAACTCAAAGAAAAAATAAACTATGGACAAACAACTACTTACGATATTCCATCTTCCGTGTCCGATGATTTCGTCACCTTCAAGTCAAACTTGCCTCTAAAATCACCTCTAAAATCTCTATAATCACTCACCTCACTATAAAGAGATCTTCTTTAAATCATTGAAGTATTACTATTTCCCCTAAGAGACTTTAAATGTATTGCTTACACTATAATGAATAATATAATTGATTTGGGCTATTGACTTACTTTACACCTCATTAAATTAATTCTCTATTCACCACTTGACATCAGTTTTTTAAAGTTCCGAGAATTTTAATAACTTCTGCGGTTTCCTTTAAGGAATACCGCCGTATCTTAAGAAATTCTCATCTCCGTCTTTATCTCTGCTAAGTCACTGAATTATTCGAGGACACGTGGCACACATTTGACAAGGACGTGTCGTCGTTCAAGTGACTTGATGACTTTTTTGTGTTTCAGACACCAGCCGCCGCTGTCACTTATCCACTGACCATCGCCTTCCTCTTCTAGACAAGCAGCGTCGTTCTTCATCTGCAGTCCCTCTGCCACTCCCACTCATCCGAATCCTATTCCATGTCGTCGTGTGCTTGTTGAAAAGTTCTGATGGACGTTTTTTCCCTTTTCGGTCAAGTCTCTGTCTGTGGCTTAAGCCTCGTAATCCAGCAGATGGTACCGAAAGTGATCAGCCAGGTGATTGACTTTTCACTTGTTTTTTGTACCGTAATCAGTGGGTCGTCGTTAACTTCTTTATGTTGATGTTGCTTTAATTTTGATGTCAGCCGATGGCGCTAAAAGATTATTTGTTTTTTATGCATTAAATTTTACTTTGCTGCGATGGTTTTTGTTCCTTCGAGGTCAATGAGGCGTGGAGGTCGCTCCTTTTAATTTATAATTGACACTTTTTTAATGGGTGTCATAAATGAGCTTTCACTTTGACGTCTAATAATCATTTATGCTCATTATTCTATAATAACCCATTAATGGCTTTCTTCCTTGCGGCATTCTTATTTGTACATTAGGCATAACTTTTTTTTCACTGTGTAATTGTTGTCATTACTTGAAGCGGTTATAATTCGGGCATGGGATGGAATTCGTGTTTCACGCACCTCACAAATGAAAAAACGGCAGAAAAATCAATGAAATAAACTGTCTGCTTTTTCCCATCCTCTCGCATTTCCATTTGTATTGCTTCTTCCCCTCTCTCTTTCACGGTATTTTTCTCGGTTTGCTGCTTTAATGGCCCACCGTTGCGCCCACAAATTACGGCTTTTTGCCTTCTGTTCTGCCTTTTTTATACTTCATATTAACTTAAAGGGTGACTTCAACGTGTTTAACATTCCAACACGTAAAACATTTAGTCCTTATCCTCTGTTAAATTTCGATATTTATTCATGAATTCAGTTTATTCAGTTTTGTATTCAATTTCCTCTATTATAAGAAAACTACGAAACTTTATGTGACTATTGAACTCTATTTCGTGAATCGTTTCAATTGAATACTGCTTCCTTTCGAGTGCAAAGATATTATGTTATTCGGTAGTTCTCAATTTAGCAAAGGCCGTAATAATAAATGTGGACCCATCGACAAAGTGATTTAGAATTACCTTTTTTTTCTTTCATAGTCTGTAAAAATGCTTATATTTATATTCCTTGAATTGAATTAAAATGTTGCGATGTTCTTTAATTTGTCTTTTTTGTAACACTTCGTTTATTTTATCTCTGTGATATATTTTCCGTTGTTACCATCGAAAATAAAAATGACATGAGAATTTTCTTGGCATTTAAAATTGTTTGCATGAACTTTTATTAAATTTAATTTATCAAATTCAATTTAAACTCATTTAATTAAGTGTACATTAACTAGAAATTAAATTCGAAAATTGAAATTATTCAATTTAATTTTCGTGCATTTCGTTTAATATGTAAAATTTTTCTTATATATTGCAAAAATTTGACTTTATTTTGACATATAAATTAATTATTGAACTAATTTTCAATTGTGTTTATTTCTTCAGTTTGTTTCTTTATTAATTTTGTGTATTAAAAGATTTTCTTTAACTATCAACTTTCCATAAATTAAAGTTAAGCTTAAAGCAGCTCGTTAAAATTTATAGTATTCATTAAAACTCAATTAAAAACACGTTTTCTTTATCTTGGAGCTCAACATGTATAAAATAACATCATTGAAAGTACTCTATTCCGAAGCACTTTATTTTTATTAGGATAGTAAAAATTTATAGTTGTATACGTGGATGTTTTGTTGTGTATATAAACGGCTGTATGTGTGTTTGAATAGTGAATTTCATCTTTTGAAAAGAAAAGAAACTTCGAATGAAGTTATAATAATAATAATAATACTGCTAAGAAAACTGTTGCATACTTACAGGCACTAATAATGAAATCGCCTTCTTCAGGGCAACTCTCTCAGGCAGAATCTCTTCGATCCTTTTCAGGGAGAAATCAGAATCGTATTCAGAGGCGGATGCTTCAATGGGTTCAAATCCAGTTTTTTTAAGCTGAATGATGAATGTTTTTTGAAATTTGAACTGAAATTTGTTCCCCAAAAATAGGAAAAGAGGGGAAAGTAGTCCTGAAATTATGGGTATTTTAACAGCGTTCAGAAGCAAATATAATGGACAATATGGAAAATGTCGAACATATGGTTTCGAACCCGAAAACAGCAATGGCACGAATAAAGAGCAAAACAAGTGAAATGTAGAAAGTGAAGTCAAGCGAAAAGAAAGAAAACAATAAACAAAACACGTAATAATAATAAAATTCAATGAAAATAAACAGAATAGAATCAAAAACAACATCAACTCTTCAGAACAATACAAAAATATTCAAATAAAATGCATTTATTTATAGAATGGACATTCGTTAATCATAATTAAAATGGCCACACTTTCGCCCCCACCCCCTTCCCACGTCCTCCTCCTCCTCCGCTGACAATCAAAATTCGTTCCCTTCTCTGTTATTCGTCACGTTCTAAGTTTTTGCAGTTTCATCCACGTATTCGCAATAAATCGCTTCTGTTTGTTTAACTTTTCGTTTTGATTTCGAAATTTTATTTAATTTTCACTTTACACTCGGTTTAATTTTGTGAAAAGTGATCAAAGTGATTTTAATTCAATCGAATCCGCTGACTTTTTCATTGTGCCTTAAGTTTTGTTATATATAATTCGGTTTTATACTTATTTTGGACCGAGAAATAACTTTCGGTGATAAGTTGATCTGATTTCTATTTATTATTTTAATTAAAATCAGTGAATTTTTGCTGCTTTTTTGTTGAATTTAAACTCATTACCTAATCCAAAGTTTTATGTAAGGTTTTATAAATTGTAATAATTTTGGATTTACATTTAGTTTTGAATTTACACGTTGTTTCGCCTTGTGTCAACGCTGATTCGAATGCTGCTCGCTGCTCGCTGAACGAGAAAGAGACCAGAACCCACAAACATCGTCAATAATTGTCGAAGAACATCGGAAACCACGCGAAGGAGAAGAAAAGCATCGTCATTACTCAAAAATCAAACTAGGCACAGTGGCACATTTTTGCCGTTTTAGTCACGGAAAATTCTGAACACATTCTCGGGTCTTTGTTACTGTTCTGGGATGAAATTATAGCCAACAGTGCCATTGTGAGGCGGCTGCAGCACGTAAATCATTATCACGTTCCGCCAATCAACTCGATTTGGAGACTATTTATGTGGTTATGTGTACATGTGCCCTGGCACATGTATGTGTGTGGTTGAGGATTCCCTCGAGGCTGATCATACGATTGCAAACACTCAACACACACTCATTTCAATGCGCTTCCGCTGCCTCCTTTCGACGAGGCAACTGAAAGCCGAATTGATTGATTGTTATGGAGCGATGGGTGTGATGGGCGGGGAGCGTTGCTATAGGCAATAAGGGTCAATCGCTGAGTGACGTGTTGCGAATGAGGGTGAGGATATTGAAAGATTTGGCCAGAGAAAAGAGCAAGGATTTTCACTCCTAAAACATTTCGTTGCGTGTTTCAGTTGCGATTTAATTTTTCCTGGGGGCTTTTGTTCATTATTATTATTGTTGTTGTTGTTGTAGTCGTCGTTTCTGTTAATATCGCTGCAATTTCAGTTGCAATTTTTTGCTAAAGCTCCTGAAGTTGACGCTGCTTCCTGCGGCTGCTGTTTTTCTCGGTTTTCTTCCCTTTTTTTTTTGCTATTGTTTTCTTTTCCTTTTCCTTTTCCTATTGGTGTTGTTATCATTTTGAAAGTTGATTGTCATGGCTGCGAAGGGAAACTTTCCTGTCACAACAGCGACTGTCGACAGTTGCTTGTCCATCCAACTGTCTGTCGGTCTGTCAGCCCGTCTGCTGATTCCTTCCTCAGCTGCTTCGCATCTTCTCTTTTCTGAACACTTCTTCGTTAGTTTTACGATGCCAAATGCACTCTGTGTGGTCTTTTTTTAATTTTTTTTATATTTATTCTGCTTCTTCAAGCGAACAATAGTTGCCACATTCTTTAAAATACCGCTTTTAAGGAAATATAAAATAATATTGCTGAAGGAAAACAAGAGCAAAACTGAAAGTGACGTCACTTTTGAGTAGTGAGGAAATTTCACACCACTTTCGACATCTGTTAAGATGACATCAGGACTCAGTTTTTCATCCGTTTGCTTACGATGCATTTCAATAAAAGCCACACACACACACTCATGCATAGACACAGCCATTACTCACTCCTTCACTAACGCTTCCCTTGTAAACAGCAGCTTTGCTGTGACTAAAACTTAGTTAAGTAGTCACTGCAGCAGCAGAAGAAGGCAGAAAAGTGACACACGAACACAACAATCCAACAAAACATCAGCACGTACGTAGAGCACTTGAGGCTCTCTGCTAAGAACCAATCGTTTGTCGCTGGTGCACTGTAAAAAAGCACAATTTTATTCTCATCTCCCTTTTATTCACTCACCTTGAGAGCTGTCATACATACAGAGCTTGCTATAAAAAGATTTCTGGAAGACTCGAGAGAAAAGTGCACGACGTAAACGCTTTTTACAGCCGACTTGTTCCTATGATAAGTGTTTGCCGACGGCGACAACGGCGACGAAGAAAAGCTGCCTACGAGAGCAGCAAACGAGCGACGACGATGCCAAGTGAACACGAGTTTGTCTATGAAAGCAGTTCGGCTCGTTCGTTTTACATATGAAGTCATTCGACGTCGCGGTCGTGCGCTTACCTGTTTTTTGTGTTCCTTTGTTTATTAACTACGAGCATGCAATGATGCGCACTTTTCTGAATTTGTCGTTTCTGTTCCGATTTGCGACGTAGTTAACGCATATTTACAAATTGTTTAAGTGTGTGCGTCTCCTTCTATTTTTGCCTTTAATGTTGCGACTTTTTTTTCTCAGTATTGCCTAAGAAATGACGCATCACTTAACGAATTGCAGTTCTTTTTCATGATTTTATCGTTGTGTGGTTGTCTTTTTCTACGCCGTTGCTAAGATGAGCACGTTTACGGATCCAGTCAATTGCAAAAGAAGCTGAAGCGGACGCAAATCGACGATTTCCTAGGGGACGCCTTTGGTGATGATGCTTGCTAGTTTGTCCTTGAAATCAAGCATTTTGTAGAATGCAACAAGATGAAATTAATTAACGAATTATTGAGTGAAACAAATGGAACCTCAACGCAGCTTTCGTCTCCTTCAAACCACCGTTAAAACGACCGCTGAAACTTTAAACCTCTTCACAAGCCATAATTCACCGTTTACCAATTTTAAGAACTTTCCACAAGCTCAGATTTCAGCTACCATCATCATCATAATCGTCGCTATACGAAGTTCGCTCCATCGACGAATCCCGAGGAACGGCAGAGAATGGAATGGAATCGGGCGCGGTGAAAGAAAAACAACAGAAAAAGTTAAACAAGGAGCGGCGTTAAAACAGAAATGAGTAAAAACAGAAAAAAATCGAAAAGTTTTATGCAAAAGTTGCAGAAAAGTTTTAAAACCGCTGCAACTCTGTTTTAATTTCTATGTACAGTAAATCGCAATTCGTAACTGTATTTGGTTTACACAAAGCTGCAACGTAGTGGTCAATTTTTATTACCCAAGGAATTTAAAAGCAAAAAAACAGCACTAGAAAAATCCATGTTTAATAAACTTAAAGTAAAAATAAAAAAAGCGGTCCTTCAGACATTTGTTAATAGCTTTTTTTAATTTATAATAATAATTATTACAACGATAATTTTATTTAGTAGCTCTAATGATTTTTTTAAATATATTCACGAATTTATTTGCTCTAATTTTTACTGATTTTAGTGAGAAATTCTCTTTTAAGTATTCAAGAAATATGTCAAACCTTCTTCTATAAACTGACGACTCTTCTGTGTTGCTTCCTTTCACTCTTTCTTTTTACGACTCTTTCTCACTTTCAGCGCAGGTGGCACTTCCACCGCGTTGCCTCTTCTTTCCTCTTGTTTCCCCTTCTGCTTCAGTAATTAAATAGAAAACCAAAAAACCCTCAACGCTTCTAACACGATCAGCCACTGCAATTTCTTTGATTAGTTTTAATGAAAGGGCGCTGGCGGTATGAAATGCATGCATGACCGATTTAAATCAGGCATTAAAATTGCCGCCTTCAGCGGAAAATTTTCCTGGAAAATTTCTGGTCTTAAATGATTATTATTTTCTATTTCCCATCTTCTCCCTTTTTTGTCAATTAAAATTCATTTCTCTGTTAATTAAAATTGTTGTTCTTTGCAATATTAACGAATATTGCGCATTCGGTTGCTCAATAATGAAGGGAAAAATAATTAAAAATCATAAATTGAAAATGAAATACGTAATGAAGGTACTTAATGATACTAATAATTTAAAAGACGTGATGATTGAGCTTCAAATTCAGCTTCAAACTCCAAAAATACCAATGCCTAAAAATATGCTTCGATTTTTTATTATTAGCATCTGTTGGAGAACTTAATTAAGCTTTAAAAGATAATAGAAAGCATGCTGAGAAGGAAGGGAGGAAGGAAGGGAGGAAGGAAGGAAGAAAGGAAGGAAGAAAGGAAGGAAGAAAAACCAGAGCAGCTCTTGAATTTCTGCAGCTACAGGGAAAAGCTCTGCAAACAACGTAGCAACGTATGAGCTCTCGTCCATTTCTTCATTTATTCATTCTTTTAATGCTTCTTTCATAGGATTTGTATCTTGTTCCCGTTGCTCTTCTTTCGCTGTTTGCATTCCTCCTCTATCATAAGCTTCTCCATGTGCTCCTTAAAAAGCTTGAATGAGAACGAGCGACTTTTGTGTGTACGTGTGCCCATTTGCGTTCATTTGTGTGCGTTAATCTGTGAAATACGCTTAAAATTACCACGTTTGAAATATTTTATAATTAAAAATAAACTCTCTGAAGACTTCTCGTCATTGTTTTTATTTTTTTGTTCATTTTAAAAGCTAAACCCCGTTTGGGTTTAGTCTTTGGCTTCTTCTTTTTCTTAATTTTCGTTAAAGAGCCGAGTTGAATTTTTTGAATGTGTTTTTATTTGAAGGGAGGCGTCTCTGTAGGCTTTTATCTTTATTAAAAGATAATCATTATATAGGCATTAAGGTATTTTCGAGCACAAAAGCATCATCAGCCGCCCTTCGAAGATGTTCGGGGCTGTAATTTGCATTTTTGTTGTTGTTTTTTGGACAGAATTTTGTCGAAACCTTTTATAAAACTGGCCTTAAACAAAAAAACCGGCCTTATGTCTGCTCTGTTTGATTCAGTGGAGGATTCGTTGGCAATTGTGTTGTTTTTCCTCGCTTTTTGTGTCTTTTGTGTAATTAAAAGGACATCTAGGAAAAGATTAGTGTAGTTTTTAGGTTCTATGCGAAAGTTGAGATAAGGAAGGAGAAGCAGAAGAAGAAGGAGAAGGAGAAGGAGAAGGAGGAAAGTAGAAAGTTGGTAAACTTTTAAAAGGCTCACTAAACTTTAATTTCAATGAATCATTCAAAATCAAGTGAATTGAATCGTGGAAATCTTTAAATATCATTTTTTTTTTTTTTTTTTTTTTTTTTTTTTTTTTTTTTTTTTTTTTTTTTTTTTTTTCTATTAACATTTTTTCATTTTTATTCATTTTAATCATTTACAATTTTTACAAGTAATTAATAGCCTGCGAAGCCACTAAGGCTTGTCTGCAGACAATCGTTAACTAATTAACAGTTGTAACTACTTAAGGTGTTTGTAAAATTCTATATTTAAGTAACAATGTGTATTTAAGTAACTAAATAATTAATTCAGTAGTAATCAGACTATATTAATACTATTAAGAATCGTGCTTGTCTAACAATTGGCAATAAAATGTTTTTTTATGTGTTTTTTTCTTCTAGCCGTACTCGGTATATCTAGCAATTCGATCGGTAATTCATTTAGCAACTTTGGAATCGTCACCTGCAGTGTATTTCTGCCGTAGTTGTTGAGAAACTTTGCACATTTAAAGCGACCTTCTAATCTTCTCCGCGTCCCATGAGTGTGGTCAATTCTAACCCTGTACTGCTGATCTTCATAGAAAACACTTAGTATAGTTGTTTTGTATATTCCTTCCACACTTAGTACATTTAACTTCTGTTGGAGGCTAGCAGACGAAAGACTCAGAGTAGGCGTTAGCATTTTCTTTAATACAGAATTTTGACTATCTTGAAGCAATCTGCAATACGTGGAACCGCCCCAAGCCGTGATCCCATGTCTTATATAGGACTCAGACAATGCAAAGTATACCTGCCTTAGAACTTTATCGTTGCAGCAATTCTTCAGATGATGCAGCATATATGCAGTCTTACGCAACTTCTTTCTTACTGACTCTACATGCTGTTTCCACTTAAGGTTTTCATCCAAAATTACTCCAAGGTACTTATGTTCTGTGACCTGACCTATTACCGTCCCGCATGTATCGTTATCCATATCAATGAACTCAGCTGAAGTTAATCCAGCCTGATGTAGACATTCCAAAGAGTGGTATTTAAGCGTAATTTGATTATAGGGTATATGAGGTGGCTTTACATGCAATATCCTAGTCTTAGTCGCATTTAATACCAGACCATTATCGTGCGACCACTTCTGTATAGTTTCGAATTCTCTTTGCATATAGTTTGACGCCGAATCTAAATCCTTGTGAGTTACTACGACAGCAGTGTCGTCAGCGTAGGCAAATGCGTTGGAGCTTTTCAGTAACTTTAGTAAGTCATTGGTATATAATATGTACAGAAGTGGCCCAAGTTTGGATCCCTGTGGAACACCTTGCTGTATAACGTTTTCCTCGCTAGAAGTATCTCCAATTTTGACTCTGTATGTTCGAGTATCTAAATAGTTTTTAAACCATTCATAGCACTGCCCTCTAATTCCAATGTCATACAGTTTTGATAGAAGTTTGTCATGTGGCAGCGTGTCAAACGCTTTGCTGAAATCTACAAACAATACTAAGCTATGCAGATTTTTGCCCAGATTCTCATTTAATTTGCTTGCAAATAGACCAAGTAGTCTATTTATGCTTTTTCCTTTTTGGAATCCGAACTGATTGTTATCTATTAGCTTGTATTTACGGCAGAAGGCATTTAGTCTTCTTACCATAACCTCTTCCATCACTTTTTCAACACCTGATAGTATAGATATGGGCCTGTAGTTTGAAAGATTAGACTTCGTGCCATGTTTATGAATCGGACGTATAATTGCAGTTTTTAATATTTGCGGTACTTTCGCTTGGTTAATGCTCATATTTATCATTGATGTTATTAACGGAGTCAGTGAGTTGGCATTTTCTGCTAGATCTTTGGGCCGAATGTCATCAAAGCCCGGTCCTTTGTTTTTCAACGATCTTAAGATGTTGAATACTTCAATCTCAGTAGCTTCCTCCAAATACATTGAATTTTGGGCTACTTCAGGGCAGACTACCGCCGCTTTTACTGAACAACTATGAATTATTTTATCTACATTTTCTTTAAACATAAAAGCAAAATCATTGGTAATATTAGCAACTTGATCACATTTAATATTTTTCATTGAAAATGCGTCAGCATTATTATTTTTTTTTCCAAGGATTTCATTAATCAACTGCCAAGTTTTCCTTATGTTATTATTACTGTCGTGGAAAGCTATGCGATAATAATTGTTTTTAGCATAGATTAACTTTTTATTCACAGTGTTTCTGCATAATTTGTATTCGCGTTCCCTATTAGCATCCCTCGGTTTTGCTAACCATCTCTTATAAAGTTTGTCTCTGTCTTTGCAGTCCTTTAACAAATCTTTATTCATCCACGGATTTGATATTCTCTTCTTTATATTTTCTTTTCGACTAGACGCGTTTTCATAAATTAATGCGAAGGTTTTATGAAATTCAGTGTAAATCTCAATTATATTATTATATTTCAACAGATTCTCCCAATTGGTATTTCCAATTTGCATGTTAACATTATTTTGGCTAATTGATCTATTTTTCTGTTGGTTACTTATTTCCTTGATTCTGGAGTTGTTTTCCTTTATACTACAAACCAGTGCATAATGATCTGAGATGTTTATTTTCACCACCACTGTAAATAACTTCGCATCTCTGTGTCTGACAAACATGTGATCGATGTTTGTTTTTGTTCCTCTCCCGACATCAACTCTAGTGCTTAGCGATTCATTTGTGTTTTGCAACCCATGTGCAGAGAGCATAAGAAGATTCGTTAATAGTTTTCTGTAATTTTTTCGGTGATTCAGAGAAATAGTGATTCATTAAGTGGCTCATTGAATCATGTTGAGGATTCAACTTTGACTCATTGAGCTCATTTGCTCATTATTCTGTATTTGGCCGATGGACTGACTGATTGTGTGACTGCCTGATTAAGTAACCGAATGATTGACCTGAGTGAGTGACTTGTGCATTGATTGAATATGAAGAAGAAGAATTTGCTCGCACCTGCTCAAAATTCACAAAATGGGGGGGAAAGTAGGATTTTTTAACCTTAATTTTGACTTCACTTTGAAGAGTTCGGAAGTGGCTCTGTGTGTGCGTTTTTTTTGCATTGTTGTTGCTTTTGTCAAATTTCTATGCGCTTTTTGCTGCCTTTTGTGAAGTGTTGCCAACACACAATTCGCAGCAACCCTAAAAACAGACTACAGGAAAAAAAAACACCGCCAAATAAATAAAAGAAAATAAAAAACAAGAAAAATAAAGTAGAGGCAATGCTTCATTAGTTGTTACAAGGAAGAAAGCATAAAGAAGGAAGCAGCCTGAAGAAGAATACGAAGAATGAAGACGCAAACGATGAATAACAAGGAGTAACAGGACTCGAGGCACTTAAATGTTGTTTTTTTGTTCTTGCTTTTAGCATTTTAGTTCTTTTTAACTTTTACCTTTTGTTTTGTAGTATCCTTTTTTTGATATATTGTTTTTACCTTTTTCTCAGCTTTCTTCTTCTTTTCCTTTCACTCCTTTTTCTTCCTTAGCTTTTGTTTTCCTTTTATTCGCAGTTGTTTGAAGCTTGCTTTTAAAATTAAACACGAAGGCAAACAAAATCCTAGGACCGAAAACAGCAAGCACACACACACACAACCACAAATAGAGGCACACGCATACACAAACAGGAACACATTTATTCATTCATTCATTCACACACTAAATTCCAAGACTCTTCTTCGCTTCTCGTTGGAGCTGATGTGAAGTTGTTGAGTAGCCATTGTATGTGTGACTGTGTGTGTGTGTTTTTGTGTGTTTGTGTGTAGTTATCATGGATCATAGAGTGCAGTAGCAAGCAACGTCAGCAGAGCAACAGACAAAGGAGTAAAGCGAATAAACTGAAAAAGGGAAAGTGAACAATTATAAAAATGAATAAAAGTTAAGAATGTTGCAAAAAGGTGCGTGAAGGGAGGGAAGAAGCAGCTCGTTAGTTTCCTTTAACTTTGCTTAACAAAGCAAAAAAACAGAAAAGGTTTAGAAACAGAAGTAGAACACTTTAAAAGAGCCGAAAGAGGCAAAAGAGAGAAGCTATTGAAATCTATTAAAGTAACGTGCATTCGTGTGTTTGTCTGTCTTCCTGCTCCTTTGTGTGCCTTTCGGTTTAGCTGTAAACCTGTTTGTACATTCTCTCCACTCGAGCACAATTTGTTCTTAATCTTTATCAAGCTTATTTGCCGCATTTTGTGTGCTTTTAATATTATTACACGTTCGTGTACGAGTCAAGTGAGTGCTTTTAGTGAACCCACACACACACACGCACACATACATTCATCTACAAACCACTCGCACGCTAAGAAAATAATTTTAAACACGTTTTGAGTATCGAGCACATTTTCAAGCTGCTTTTAAGACTTTTTCATAATCTACGTGTGTGTGTTTTTTTTTGTTGTGTTTTGTATCAATTTAATTTTATTTTGTTTCTTTACTTTTTTGGCTATTATTTTTGGTATGTATGCCACAAGATTCTACAATATTTCAGTAGGTCAAAAAGAACATTCACCTTTTAAGTTTCTCTTCGTGCCATCAACACGACACAAAAATAAACAGAAGAGGAAGAACAAGAGGAACATACATAACTTAAATGAATTTTTCAATTTATTTTTCTTGCTCTTTCGCATATTTGCATATTTTATACACTGCACTCGCTCGAGGCAAAAACCTGGCATGAAAGCGATTGCATAATTTTAGGCACAGCACTTTTAGGCTTCTGCGTTCTTGGCTTTGCTTGAAGGTTTGCCTCCACTCTTTCTCTCTCTGTCTCTCTGTTTCGAAACATTCGCCGTAGACTGAAGCAATTTGAAGAGTCCTCGAAAGTTTTTGGCTTTCCGGAACTTTTGGCAAACTTTGAACTTTTGTTCACCTGAGTGAAAATTGTACCTCGTGTTTCGGAATGAATATTGCATTGGAAATTGAATAAGTTTCTGTCGTCTAATTGATCGTGATCCTCAGCTGCTGATTGCGTACGTTTTTCTATAACAAAACATTAATAAAGTCAATAAAATCAATCACTAAAATGGCTCGAAAAATTCCAGTTTCAATTTTAATTAATTAAGTGATTGATGATGGTTGATATTCGGTTGTTGGTGGCTCAGTGAAGACTTCCTCAAATCATTGAAGACGATGAACGAAGAAACATCAATGAGTTTTTCATTCGCTGGATTCAATCATCGTTAAAACCCGAACAGATTTGAAGTCGTTTGAGTTTTTATTAGCTAAGAAATAAACAAAAATCCTTCATAACTTCTTGTTTCTTATAAATTCTCGAATAAACTCAACGAATGAAAGTTAAAAGGAGAAAACATAAAAAGCGAGAACTAATTATTTATTACTACTGCAAAGCATAAAATGACGTCGATTTTTAAAGGGTACCAAGTAAAAACTTGACATAATTGACGAAAAATGTCAAAAGTTAAATGCAAAATGGAAAGCTTAGAAAATTGAGTGCTGAGTGAAATTTAATTGAGCAATTTTTAGGTTAGGTGCTCTCCATCTTCTTCAATCTCTGCTTGTCTACCTGGTCTTCTCTCCTCCTCTTGTCTCCTTCATTCGAGAAGATTTCCTTTCCTTTCCCCTTTCTGTATCTTTCCATTCTAATTAAAAAGCCTCCTTGAAAAGGTCTCAAAAATTTGTTGCAAAATCGTTCTCCTTCTTCTTGGCAGCTTTTCCCTTCTTCTTGTGCTTCCCTTCCCTCTTCCCGCCGTCCCCATTGAAGGGGAGAAGCCAAGGATTCACTGTTTCATCTTAGGTTTAAGGACTAGAGGCTTTGAAATGTTTTTCAATTTTAATTTCGGGTTGCTTTTTCCTGCACGAAGTTTGGTTTGCCTTAAAGCTTCATCTGCGGTAAATATTATCATATCGTTAGCCTCTTCCATATCGATTCAAGTGCGTCTTTGGAAGCTTTAATTGAATTTTCAGACTTTTAAAAAGACGTCCCTGAAGACATTTCTTGAGTGGTTCATCACGATTCTTGAAGTGGTTCTCTTCAAATATTTCATTAAATTCTGTTTTCAAAAATTCTTGGCTTTTCTTTCTTCGGGCAGTTGAGATGCGATTCTTTCATTGCTGAATCAAAATTGTTTATTGCGTTTTTATTCTTTAATTTCATTTATTTCTTATTTATTCTTCATTATTCATGTATTCTTGAAGCATTGATTCATTTATTCATTATTTATTTGTTCGTGTTCATTCTTTCTTTATTCATTTCTTCCTTGTTCATTCACTTGTGGCTCAATTTTAATTAGTTTCTTATTAATTTTAACCTGTAACATTCGTTCCCCGTTTTTATTAATTTCTCGCTGATTTCCTCTTTTGATTTACGGTGTTTTGTTTTCTTTGCAACCGTTTTTCACGGTTTTTTCATCGTTTTCCTTATGTTATCCAAACATTTCCTTCACTTCCCAAACAAATACCTTGTTTTGTTTATTTTTATGCTTCAATTTGTTCCTTTTTTTCTGTTGTTTTGACTGTTGTTGGTTTTAGTTTTCACAGTCAATCGTCGTGGTTTCTGTTTGATTTTTTCCTCGCATTTCTTTTCGATTTCACTTTTTATTGGCTTTAATTTGCATTCAAGAATCTTGCTTTTTTTATTTGATTGCGGTTTTCGTGATTCGATTTTTGATGTTTTTTTGTGTGGGAAACTCCGTTGTGTTGATTTCTTCTTTTATTCATTTTGTTATTAGGTTTATTGAGAGTCAATAGGAAACTTTTGATTGCCAATTGAAATGCAGTTCAATGCAGAAGGAAATTGAAATAAATTTGAATAAAATAGAGAAAAAAAAATCCATTAAAAGAATACTTTTTTGGCGTTGGAAAAACGAAAGTCTTCAAATTTTGGGTTTTCTTTTTCTTTAAATTTCGTTTCCCAAGTAGAATTTCGGTTCTGAGTGCATCCAACCGAAATCCAGTTGGACTTCAGTCTGAATGACAGATTGCGAATCCAAGTGGAATCTAGATCGGTCGCCTGACTGGATTCCAATTATCAAACAAAATCACATGGTTACAGCCCAATCAGATTACAACAAGATCGGATTTCTTCTACTAGGGAATTATTTATTCATTCATTTTTTAAGTAAATGAAATTAATGCAGTCGATAGAAAATCCGAATAAAAATAAAATCACTGTAAGCAACTTATTTATCGAAGAAATTATCACAAAAAAGTTTGTTTCAACTGTGTTACAGAAAAGGAATAAAATAAATGAAAATTCTATTAAATTTTTCTTTGAAAACTTTCAAAGCAAATAACTTTTTTCAGACTATTTGAATAGCTTCAAAAAATACACAAGCACCTTGAAAAGGAAGTCAAAACATGAAGCAGATGATGAACATAAGTGACGAAATGATGTTAATTGCATTTTGAAGGACGATGGAAATGGTACGTAAGGATTCTATAAACATTAACTTTTCAATAGGAATCGAAAAAACGCAATCTTTTAAAAGTTTAATTGAAAAAAGAAAAAAAAAACAAACATAAATATAATAAATGAATTTATTAAATAAGGAAAAATTAAAATATGATAATAAAAAGAAACAAATTTCACGGTCAAAGCATTAAAAAATTAAATTTCCTGTAGCTATTTAATAAAACAGCAATAAAAAATGGAATTATTAATAGATTTGTCTGCCCTAAAAAATATTAATGATATTTTCAAATTGGCACAAAACCATTTTTGAAATGTTATTTAATTTCACATGGAAAAATTTACAGAATTCGCTGAAAAACTCCGTAAAAATTTAATGACTTCTCTGATGCTTGAGTGATTGTGAATGCAGTGTGCAAAGCGGTGGGCAGGAGGCGATGGGAGGTGCTAGGAATGAGGACAATGAAGTAAATACGCAAGCATATCGATTGGCTGCAGAGAGGCGCATTGAACTCGCGTTTGAGTCGCTGCAAGCCACCGATGACAGCCGTTGTATGGACGGATGACGTCATTCATTAATGTTTCATTGCGTCAACATTTACACACCCTACAATCGGCATAAAACACCGACGAAGACTTTAGACAACAATTTCAAATTGAAATTTTAATAAATATTAATGTATTTTTATCATAAGTTTCACTGATAGATTTAAGTTTGAGTTTCACTCAAAACGATTGCGTTGGATTAGTTCGACGTTCTCTTAAGGACGATAAGCGTTTAAATGCCTTCTGTAGGGTGCTTCCGAGCTGTGTAAATATTTTAGTGGAACCGCAAAAACTTGTTTCATTTGCATTGCTTAATTTCCGTTAAAATATTTATTAAAATTCCGGCTTTAATGAAAACAATTTCAATTTTAATTATTCTTGTATGCAAATGGAAAATAACGGAATGGAAAACGTCACTTAAGGATGATTTTTCCTTTTTAATTTTCTATCTAAAAATCAAATTTCGCTACAAAACTTTATAAAAATTGAATTAAAGCAGTCTTCATAACAAAGCCAATAACTTTGCATTTAAATTTAAGTCATTTTTGAAACTAAATAAAGTGATTACAAAAAATTATAAATTGTAAATCGTTTTAAAACTTGATATAATCAATGAAGTTGAAGTGAATCTTGCATAAATTTGCCTATTAAGAAGATAATATTTCGCCTAAAAGTATATGCCATTTTCTTCTACATTTCTCCCGCAAAAAAGCTGCTGTTCGTGGCTTTGTTTAATTAGTTTACAGGAGAAAACTAAATTAATTATCTGGCTTCTGTTTCAAATTAATTATAACAAAATCAAAATCTAATCAATTCTTGAAGAAATGCAAAGTAACAACAAACACAATACAACATTTTAATTTGAAAACTTGAAGGGAATATTTTACGATAGCATCGACAATAGACCACTGAAACTCGTTTTATTTGTGGCTTTTTGATGGTTGAAATTCGTGAAATTCCTGAAATTAATTCAGTCTCATCAAAATTTTATCAATTGTTGTGCAAGATCGTCTTTTTTAGTCCTTGTAGGCGTTGCTATTATTCATAAATAAAAAAAAGAAAACTTTGTACAAAAATATGGATAAATACGAACTTGTTTAAAATATATTACTTAAGGACTGAAAATAACGTAAATATTAGAAAGGAAGATGATTTTAGGTCGTTCACAAATCAATCAAAGCAAGGCTACGAGCCTTGCTCCAATTGTCCAATTCAGATTCATAAATAAGTAGAAATCAGTCTTAATCAGGAATAAATGCATCAAAACTTTCGAATAATGACAATAAAAATATCGGAAAATTAATTAAGAATTAAGATTTACGAAAGACTTCAAATAGGGACTATTTTAACCAATGATTTTTCTTAGTTTTTACAACATTTTCATCCAGCACAATTTAACGTTTCGATTCCAAGTCGCTTCATTGAAGGTTCAGTAAAGTGACTCACCTCACAAATAAATAATCATTATTTATAGTTTAATGCTTTTCGTCGAAAAGATATTCTGATAAAAGTGGTAAAAGCCTCAACTATCAACAGCACAAATGAAGTAGAAATCAAAGGAAAATCAAACGGGATTCGCTAAGAGCCGTTTCAATATGAAACGCTTTGAAATGAATTAATTAAATGAATGTGTCAAATTTGTTCGCTTTTCCCCAACTCAGAGCCACACCTCGTCTCCTTCCGTGTCCTTCCATGTTTTTTGGATGATTTGAAATACCATTTAAGTGGGTTCAATTATCTGCACGCAACATCAATCAACTTTTGATTACGAACAATTTATGATGATGTATTAATTTTTCGCCACAATCGAATGCAGTGTCTAAACCACAAAAACCCCTTCTGTAACCGGAAAAAGCCAATAAATCGTTTGTGGCTCAACGCTTTTCAGTTGTTTGTAGAATTTTTAATGGCGGCCAAATTAATGAGTCTTCCCAATAAATAATAAAATTAATGAAGCGAAAGGAAGTTTGATTGATTTCATTGAGTTTCTGAAATATAATCAGTAATTAAATATTGATTAGATTTCTTACGCAACAATTGAAAGGATTTTGACATCAGATTTTAAAGAAATTTGAAATTATTTCCTTAAAGAGTTTAAATTTCATATTAAAAACGTCATCAAAACGAAGAATTTGTTCGTAGTATTTGAAAACAAGACGTAAAATAAACAAAATCAAAACAAAAAGTCCATGAAAAGCTCTAAAAAAAAAAATAAAACTTGACTTGGGCTATAAAAGGTTGGCCCATAAATTTTAATGGCTTTAATGTAATAAAAGGAAGAAAGACATTTCCAAGACTTTTATTATTGCGATAATAAAAGCAAAAGCAGCTGATCGATCTTTCGTCTGTCAGTCGTACTTCGTACTTTTCCAACCCATGAAATAATGTCGAAGGAAAGGGTTAAAGTTATCGTGATTTGATAATTATTCCTCCGTTCTTCTATCGAAATAGTCAGAGTTCATTAAATTCGGTAATATATTTCACAGCAGTCGTTACTCACGCCTTCAGTCTTCCCTCATCCGACTTTTAGAAAAGAAATCCTAAAGAGAGAACAAGAGAAATGAAGTTAATGTTTTTCGAATAGATTTCTATGAAGGAGATTTAAGTTGAATACTGAACGAGATTATTTGCCACAGAACAAGAGAAAGAAGATAAAGATATAGCGATATAGACACAGAAAGAGTAATTTCAACTCGAAAATAGTGAAGAAAAATCAAATTTGAAGCCTTTTTGGCAATAATTTAAAGAAAAGTCGAGTAGGAAAAGCGTAAAAAGGATTACGTTACCTGACAAAAGAAAAAAAAAAAGAAGAATGAAGGGTCTATCGATAGGGTAAGAAATTCAAAAAGGAGCTAAGGTAAAGATAAATGGGAAAAGAATTGAGTTGATATAAATCAATAAACGATTAAAGTTGAAAAAATTGTTAAGAAAGAAAGGTAAAAAGTACGGAGATTCGTTTTTGAGAAAATTCAGGGAATATTTTAGAAAAATTTAGAGGGGAAAAAAGTCACAGAAAAAGGTCCAATAAACTTTTTAAAGCAAAATCTTCCCTCACTGTCCACAAAAAATACTTTAAATCACTGAAGGGTCACAGAAACTTAAGCGCCAATGCATATGCTTAGCTTTTCATAGAGCTAAACAAAGGGTTGACTCGGGTCAGATGTGGTCAGGTTGGGTCACGTGAGGTCATCATTTGTTGTCTCTTCAGTGGCTGATCGTTGCTCAAAGTTTAAAGTGCCACAGCTGGAAGCAGTAACAACAGACGCAGGAAAATGGGTGTGGCTGGACGGTGCTGTACTGGCGTGTGCCATGTGTGCTATATTTATCTGGGTGTGTGTATGTGGACTCCAAGCTTTTTATCACATGCTATCTGCACTTTTTATTGTCTTCAATGTTTGTCATTTACAGCTTTTTCTACTGTCTAGACTGATAGCGGTTTTTATTGCTATTTCTGTGCTTTGTACTCACGTTATTCTTGTTATTCTGTTCACTTTTAACTACATACTTTATTTAATTTTAATGATTTTACGCTGTTCTGCAACAGTTTTCCCCTCATCACTCGCATTCGGTTTCGGGTTTGATCCTTTGCTGCTGATATCTTTCATTATTTACTGTTGACAATGGATTTGTATAATGCAATACAAATTGCAATTGTTAAATTTGAATGTGTTTTGAGGTTTTAAGAGGATTTTCTATAAATAAACAAATAACATTTTTATTTTGTTTTATTCGATTTTTTAAAAGTTTCAAGAATCCTGTGTACTTCCAAGCCATCCGCATGTGTACAGGATATCCTTACAATCATAAATCATGTTTTTTTTTAGCCTGAAGGAAAAATAAAGTTAAAAATTTCCAGTTTTTCCCACTTTCTACAAAATTCTCAAGTAAATATTGAGCTAACTTCATCCTAAAATAAATAAAACTTAAGAAGCTTCTTGTTTACCATAAACAACATCAACTAAAACAAGAAATAACAAAATAACTTTTTTTTTCAACTCCGTTTAAATGCATTTTTTCCAGGAATTTTTTCTTTTCGCAAAATTTGTTTTTCACAGACTTTCAAGTCCTCCACTACTTCTTCACTTTCATTCTTTTAAACTCGTAAATTATCCTGACTTTATCAATTACGCGAAAGATGCTTAAAGCAGTTTTCATGATGACGATGGTGAGGATGAGAGAAATGGTAAACAAAAGGTCGTGCTTCGGTTGGTGAAGTTCAAATTAGGAAAATATATAAAAAAGATAATAAAAAAATTAGTTTATGGATAAGCAGAAAGGTCACTGTGATCATCATGAGGATTATAATGACAGTTACTGGATATTAATGACGGTAACTTCGATGTCTTCAAAAGGAAAGTCATTTTACTTAAGCTTAATATTCCTGTAGCTACTTTATTTATATTTTCTAGAAAAATTGTTTTCCTGTGCGCTTCTTTTGGACACCTTTCTGAGTCAAAGCCGATAACCGACCTCAAGTGATCGTAAACTTCTTGAAAACGAAAATTTAAACTCATGGATATTGGTATTCATTAGAGATAACTTCGATTTATCTTATGGCAAATCGCCTACAACTCTTCAATACTGAAGCACTTCAATACGTTGTAGGTGCGTTCTTTCATGTAATATACATACATATCTCCATGCTGCGTAAGCAAGCGATCACTCTGTAAGCTAATAAACAATGTGCACTCTAAATAAATTTAATTGTGGACCTGAGTAAAAGATATGAGGATGATGGGGTAGATAAAGGATTCCGTTGGTCCTATGGTCCGATACTGAATAAATTTAATTGTATCATTACATATACTCAGTACAACTTTAATGTAATTAGTATTGTAAAGGGAGGCTAAAGGTCAAATGGGCTATGATCCGTTCAAGTCTTCGGTTATTGTTTCTGCATTACTCTTGAAAATAACTTTTATCATTGGTGTTTGTCATTGATAGCGTTATGTATCTTTTTTTTTTTTTGGTAATGTTATTGTTCTTATTATTGCTGATGCCATTGCTACTCTTATTAATGCCTTTGTTGCTGTTGTTTTCGGATGTGTCTATGGCTGTTAATATTATTATTATTTTTTGTGGTTATTATTTTCCTTCTTCTTCTCTTCTTATGGCTGCTCCTTTTCTTAATACTCTTGCTATGTGCGACCTTCATCTATCTTTTTGCGCAAACTATGATATTTTCGATGGAGTCTAAGCACATGTTTTTATCCCTATTAGAGTTGTTGTTCTGCTTTTATAGTTCTATATAATGATGCAATAATATATCCGGCGTTTTGCTTGTTGTATTTACTGTTATTATTACTATTATTACTAATGCCACTCCTACTCCGGTTCAGGTTGAGTAGTGCTAAACTGGATAGAATTCAATTTATCACACATGCACGTGTAGCAATGAATGGTGTTGTTGTTGCCTCCATATCTCCCTCGATTACCGTTTTTATTGTTGCTACTTTGTCATCAGTCGTTCAGTCGCTCGCTCAGTCCGGAAAAGATTGTATTTCGCAGCAGAAGAGGGAAATTTTCATGGTGTTTAATTTTATGATGGTTCCGAGAGCATGAAATGAATACGAAGGAATTGTGTTAGTGTGAGGTTTGTGTGTGTGTGTATATGTACGTAATGCCTCTTTAATCCATTCGCTTCTGTTTAATTTATGCAAGGAAATAGCTTCTTTTTGCTGTTTACATTCGTGTTCAAGCGATCGATATCCCTACCCACGTTAATTTAATTATCCTATTAAAAAGCAATTATTTCGTTGCATACATCTAGGCACAGCTAATTTCAACAATGGTTTTTCCCCCTTTATATTGAATAGAAATGATTTAAAGGGTACCAACGTATAATTTATGATTAACATGTCATGAACTTTCTTCTTGAAACTTTATTTGGAGTTGGATTTCGTTCCCTTTCTCTTTAGTAACAAAAACTAAAATATGCTGCTTGAGTATGTAAGAAAAAAACGATGGAAAATACCAAATTTTGGGATGTACCGTGGAAAGGGAACTCATTCTGAAGCAAGAAAAACTTTGGACATAACTTTTAAGGCAAAACGTTGAGGCTATGATAATGAAAAACAATTTTACTAAAACTTTACTAAATTATACAAACACGAATAAATAAATAATCAAAGAAAAAGTTCAAAAAAAAAAGAATACTTTTAGAGAAGTCTCTTAAGTAAAGAGACGCTGTTGGTGGGTCTGGAATCGACGGAAGTGAAGCTTTGTTGAATTATGTATTTACTGAAACCGTCGCAGAAAAGTTTTTATTTATCCAACGGATATTCAGTTAACGAAACTTTAACTGACTTTGATTTTATTCGCAGAGACGGGATGGAGGAACATTGTAAAGTTGGAGCCTTGTTGAAGATATATTCCATAAATAAATAAACATAATCTGGCTGTAGATCTGTATATCAATGGCTTACTTAATAAATTCACTTCGATTGTCCTCAGTTTACTTTCCACAAAATCCACATCGAGGTTGGGTTGGACTGTGGTCATGACCTTCAGCAGTCTTTAATCTTTTTAATAAATGACTGAAACTTGAAAGCATTAAAATTTGCAAGGTAGCAGTTAATAATGTAATAACGTAAATTCTTAACGTCTTTGGACAATATTCAGTCGTCTAATTCGAGTGATGTCTTTTGTAGATAAAAATTCCAGTGCAGATAATTAATCATGTCAAAATCTATGCCACTCTTGCAGCATGTAGACTTGACCTTGCTGCAGACAGTTGATACTAAAGAAGACGCCCTTCAGCTCCGAATGACAGACAATCATCAGCTCCATTGAGGACTCTCCAGCGACTGCCGGCTGTCGAGTAGTTCTGTAGTCTTTGGCCTGGTCACAATTACATTGAATTAAGGCGAAAATAAATTAGAGATATGATGATAATTACGGTAATAATGGATATGATGGAGGAAAAGATGAGGATGGATGAAGGATAACGAATGACAAAGAAGGAAGAACGAATGGCGAGGGTTGCAGGAACAATACCGACAGAGATGAGGATGCTTAGAAGAAAGGCGATGACGGCAGCTGCGATGATAATGAGAGAGACGACAAAGAAGACAACAGAAATAACGATTTCGAAGGCTTGATTTGGAGATGGAGATGAAGGAAGATGTTTAAAATGAGGGCGATTATAATAACGACGAAGACGTTGGAGGTGTCACTCTGCTCAATGTGAGGCAATCAAACCTTTAGAGATTACGATTGGATTTGAATAATGCACACGAACTGAATATCAAGTAAACTGAAAAGAAGCAAAGGAGAATGCAACTTTTACGTTCTCAAAACGAACTCCAATCAACTTTTCCACAAAAACAAACACAGAATAAGAACTGATAAAAGAAGGAGGAGGAGGAAGAGGAGGAGGAGCACGAAGATGAAAATGAACACCGAAAGTTCTCAACAAGCTCAAATACCGTTAACTTGAACCTGCTCCCTGATTGCTGATGATAGGAAAAGAAAAACGTAAAAAAAGGAAAAGAAAAAAGAATTCGAAGACGAAAACAAATATCAGAAACGTGCAAGAAAAGAAAACATCATAAACGTGATAAACAGTGCGTGAAAATCTCTCAGACCGGAAATACTCCAGACGCCATTAAAAACATTTAATACGGAAATCGTTGGAGGGAATCGCGGAAGGAAAGCGGCTAAAAACGAACAAAAGAGCAACAGGAAAGAACAACATCAACTAAAAAATACAAAATATTTACGATAGAAATCATTGTGTAAAAGCAGCTGCTGCCAAAGGAAAGCGAGAGTTGCAGAGAATTTTAGAGGAAGTGGAGAGCGAAGGGGAAAAGTTGGAAGGTGCACCGGACACAAAAAAAAAACTATTTATGATTCCGCAAAAGTATGAAACGAGCAGCAACAGCAACAGATGCTTTGTAATAACTCGGTTTGTCAAGAACAATGATAACAACAACAACAACAATGACCATAATGGCGATAATAAAAGCGATAAACAACAACAACAACAGAAGCAGTATTATTGTTGCTCTGCTGTCCGTTTTTATTTTGCATTCCGTTGAGCAACAAGTTGCTGCTTCTCATTGTTATGCGATGCATACAACACGGCGCTGCGTTCGTTGGTGATTTTTATAGTGTTCATTGTGGGCATTGAAATCAAGAAGCGAAGAGAAAAAAGAGTTAAAATGTTAAAAATCATTTTGCATTCAATAAACTGCTTTCAAGTGTTGCCAACTTTTGTTGAAGAAATAATATTTAATAATAATTCGTGGTCTCTTTTTTTTTACTTTAAGTTAAGGTAATTTTATTGTCCTTTATTTAATTATTTTATTCTTCTTTCTACTTTATTTTATTCGTCTTTATTATTCCAAAAGAGAAGCAAAGCAGCAGGAAGAGGAATATTATTAATAAATGAAAAAGAAAGGCAGATATTTTGATATGAACAAATAAAATCGAACATCTGGAAAATAAAAAAAGAAATTATGCGGAAAATAAAAAAATAAAAGCATAATAAAATATATCTGACAGAATTATTTTATAGACAAATAAGGCTTCAATGGGAACAATGCATTTCCTTGTATTTCCTCGAACTTGTAACTTCTTCCTTGTAAAAAACCCTTGAGGACATTGAACGTAACACAGAAATATAGAGAATAAATAAAGAAATGTTTTGAAAGGAGCAAATAAAAAAAAAACACATTCTCTTCGTAGATGTTTTGATATAACGAAAACTCCGGAATTTCATGGTAAAGACGAGCAATATATTGATTTCCAAGACATTCCTTCACATCACATGATATTTTACGGGATATTTTACCTCGGAATGATGATATTTTAAATAGAAGATGGGATAGAAGTACATCAGGAAACAGAAACATGACATTCTGAAGCATTTCATGGCTTTCGTCTTCCATCGCTGTCGGAAAACAGCAAAAATGCCAATAGAAAAAGTGCCATGCATCAACTCTACAGAACTGAACTCAATAAGAAATGAGGCAGTAGTTGTTGTTCATCTGCTCATCGTTCTTCATCAGATGAAATAGGATCGTATTTAAGAAAAACAATGAACCATGTATAGAAAGAGAGTTTCTATAGAATTCTTTACAGTTGTTTAATGGATGTTCCAGCAAACGTGTCACTACTGTAATAAAAACGGTTCTTGAAATTGAATTATTGAACAAAAACAATTGACGTAAGGGGTTTTTAATAAAATTCATGTAATTTGGAAATAAAGGAAGGCAATTAAAAATTAATAGTAAAATTAATTAACAAGTCAATAAAAATGGAATTGTACACAGTGAAGCAGTAATAATAAATTCGTCGACGGCGGTCAATTAATTGTGTAATGAAAATGATGATTATTTAACGCGAGGATCTAAAAGAAAACTTGTCAGAGTTAATTAATCACTAACCAAGGAAAACATTACAGCTTCTTCTCTCTTTTTTGGCACTTCTCTGCCTCTGTCGCTCTTTCGTTATGTTCAGATATCTTTTAATTCCGTTTTATTGCCTGGTTTCGCTATTTTCTTTGGCTACCGAGGGTTGACATTCTTTTTTCTGTTGTCTTTTCCCCCAAGGAGGCTATAAACAAGGAGTTCATTATGTGAACATATTGTGTAAGTGTGTGTGTGTGACGTCACTGGTGTAATAAAAATGCTTGAAGCAAAAAAAAGGAGTTTCTTGAACACTAAAGATGCGCTTTAACGGACTCTAAAGGAAGACGCACTCGTAAAAGGAATTCCTTACATTTTAATGAACATATGGAAAACACTCGACCAACGATCGATCGCTCGGTCAGCGGACGGACAATGTCCTCGTTGCGGTATAATTAAAGGAGAAGAAGCATGCCACACACAGAGACACAAATTCTCCGCTCGTCGATTGAATGCTTTCCCGCTGTCGCTTTTTATTGTTGCTTTTGACGTTGTCACGTTTGGCCTGTTGAATATTTTAAGTCTTTGTAGGAATTTCACAAGAGCAACCAAAATAATAATAATAATAAAGACACACAAGACAAATTTAACCCAAAGAAAAGGAATTTATTTTAGGAGGAAAAATTTATTGTAATTATTTTTCGTGCAATTAATTAAATGAACGGAGAAACGAGAAGCAAACGTTTATTTATACGAAACAATGGAAGACGAATGGAAGTGAAAAGATAAGAACGTGAACGGAAAATGAAAATGGAAATGGAAATTAAATAGAATAAAAATAATCTCCATGATTTAATGAGATTAAATCCAAATGGAAAATAAAATTGACATACAATGAGACGTAAATTAACAAAACGCAGGAAGAGAGAGATTTAAAAGAATTTTAAGACAAACAAAAAAGTTAAAAGAAATAAAAAAATTAATAAAAACAAAAAAAAAGATCAGACCAAAAAAATCATCAAGGGGACACCCGGGTTTGAACCGGGGACCTCTCGATCTGCAGTCGAATGCTCTACCACTGAGCTATATCCCCAAATGAACAGTTGCTCGGCGACTGAAATGTTGAGTCGTTCTCTGATGAATGTTCCCACTGCTTTCATTCGCTGTTTACGCCGTTGTTGCTGCTGTTGTTTGCAATATGCATTCAGCAGATTAAGTGAATGGGTGAATGGGTTCAGAAAATGCATGATGAAGCACTCCACATAATTCTCATGAGTGAAAGTCTTTGATGTATGCTTTATCGGCTACTCAACGCAATTTGATTTGCTTCGTCGACGCTGCTGAATATTCATACACATCCGAATCAACAGCAGCAAAATGTTTAATGGAAAAAGACTTCTGAGTGCGTGGTGCTTTAAATTCAATACTTGCAACAAACATTATTTTGCATATTCAAACTGCCTTAAATTATACGAATTTCCTCAATAAAGAAGTAACTTTTTCATCAGATGTTTGAGAAACACCTTAAAAACCAACTGAAGATTAAACATCGAATTCCTTACAATTCATTCTATATCTTTCTATTTATTCTTATAAACTTTACATAATTTCCTCATCCTTCCTCCGTCAGTCTGTTAATCATCAAATGTAATCGGTTTATTTACAAAAACAGAGGCGCCGTGGAGTATGTGTAGTGAAGAGGGGCGCCCAGGGGGTGCGTGTAGGCCAAAGGAGCAGCCGCGGGGTGCGCGGAGTAGGCCAGGGGCGCCGCCACAGGAGCAGCGGCAACCACGTGCGGCGAAGCAACGACGGAGGCGGAGGCAATGACAGGTGCGTGGGCGATGCCGTTGTAGTTCCTCGCGATCACTTGGCTGCTGGTGGCCGTCACGAACGGAGCAGGAGCGGGGGCGGCAGCGACGACAGCAGCGGGGGCAGCGTAGGCCACCGGGGAGCCAAGGAAAACGGGTTTAGCGACGGCACAGGCGACGACGGCGAAGAAAACGACAGCCTGCGAAGGAAGAAAGTGCAATTAAGACAATTATTTCATTGCATTTACCAAAATTTCAATACTTCAATAGGGTTTTTCTGTGTCTTTAACTTACAAATTTGAACATTTTGGATGTTTTTTGGTCAAACGATTAAAGTTGTTGATAGCACAAGAGACGAACTCGATTTGTGTTTGATTGACATCGAACACTTTGATTATTTATAGCAAATGAGTTGCTTCAATGCTTCTCCGGCACTTCGGCATGTTCGGCCCTTATTTTGTTTTCAGCTGGCTTCTGCCGGTCTTCTTCTTCCATGTGTTTAGACCTTGAAAGAGCTATGGGTCTGGAGCGTGTGAGCCGCAGGTCTCGAGCTGCTTGACCTAATCTGCGATCGATTGTTTTCAGTCGAACGCGTACGTGTTTTGAATGTTCGAACACGTCACGTGATTGACGAACAACCGTTTGTGGTGGGGTTGAGCTGGCGATGGCTCGTGACCTTGGCGATTACCGTTGCCAGTGCGCAACGTTATGCTTGCGACATTGAAATAATTGCTCAAAAAGCGTTGAAGCAAAAACCGAAAAAACCACAATTAAATGAACATAGCAAATCACGGCCCAATTTTCGATTTCGATTTAAATTCGACATTCGAACGATTCCCTATAAATACGAAATCCATTTCACGATTTGACACAATATAATTTGGACACTCATCCGAAGACACTCAAATCCAATTTAAAATACTCAAGCAACACCAACTAAAAATAAAATCAAAATGTTCAAATTCGTAAGTTGAAGCACAAAAAAGTCCTCTTGAAGGATTTAATTTTAGTAAATACCAAAAAAAAAGTGAAATAATGTTCTTAATTGCATTTTCTTCCTTTGCAGGCTGTCGTTTTCTTCGCCGTCGTCGCCTGTGCCGTCGCTAAACCCGTTTTCCTTGGCTCCCCGGTGGCCTACGCTGCCCCCGCTGCTGTCGTCGCTGCCGCTCCCGCTCCCGCTCCGTTCGTGACGGCCACCAGCAGCCAAGTGATCGCGAGGAACTACAACGGCATCGCCCACGCACCTGTCGTTGCCTCCGCCCCCGTCCTTGCTTCACCACACGTGGTTGCCGCTGCTCCTGTGCCGGCGCCCCTGGCCTACTCCGCGCACCCCGCGGCTGCTCCTTTGGCCTACGCGCACCCCCTGGGCGCCCCTCTTCACTACACATACTCCTCGGCGCCTCTGTTTTTTTAAATAAACCGACAACATTTGATGATTAACAGACTGACGGAGGAAGGATGAGGAAATTTTGTACAGTTTATAAGAACAAAATAAAATAAATGATTGAATTGAAACTAGTTGTAAATTTTCATAATCTCACAAAGGAACCATGAGCATAACACTCAGAGTGACACACTACTGAGTTTCTTTTATCGTGTCCCCAATCACTACATTGATGGGGAAAATCTTTAAATGATGCGACATAATCTCCGATTTCAGATATAAATTCTTCTTTTATATCCCTAATTGCCTTTTTTCCCTTTCCGCGTTTTGTTCATTGAAGTTTTGAGCAAATTGTTTGAAGTATATATTTTAATTTCTCTGCTAAGACGTTTGTGACTTATTTTGGTCAGATGTTTTTGTGTGTAACTTTTTCCGAGGCTCATCAACTCTATCGCCTCTTCGGTCCACTGTACACTGATGGGTCTGCGGTGATTCTGCCTCTGCAACTGCTGCATTCAGTCGCATTGCTTTGGTTTAGCAAAAGACAAACAGAATAACTGAGTATTTCGTTGTAGCCAGTGAATCATCAGGATTCTCCTTCAGCTTCTATCAGCAACGGCATTCAACGGGTTCATCCTTGAATGAGGGGTTTCGCCATGAATCCTTTTACTGAAATTAGTCGCACATGAAAAAGCAGCTTTCAGATGATTGCTTAGGATTTGGAACTTTTCAATTAAGTTTTGTCAAATGCCCAGAAATGAAACCAAATGAAAAAGATCGAAGAAGAAGAAAAGATATCAGTATCGATTTTTCAATATCAAATATGAATATTTAAATAACTCGGAGTCTAACTGACTTTAAAATCCTTTTTAAATCTTATTAATTGAATGTTTTTCCCCTTCTGAGTGAAATTTTCCCTTCTACGTTCAACTGAGAAGGATATTTTCATCTTTTCTCTCTTTTATAATATAATTGTAATTATTTTGATTAACTTATTTATTATTTTTGTTTTTTTTTTTTGCAATCAGCTAAATTGGTCCTTGCTGTTGTTGTGTGTTTATTTCCCGTTACATTTCTTTTGTCGGCTGTGTGCGTTGTTTTTGATTATAATTCAATTGCTTTTATTTGTTGGTTTATTCATTGCTATTGTGAGACTTTTCTTTTTTTACATAACTTTTCCTTTCTGCTTTAATGGCTAAAGCATTTGTTGTTGTCTCTGTCTTCCCTCTCTGCTCAAGTTTCGACGACTCTTTCTGCTTAATGTTTTTGCTTATTCTTGTGTCATTCATGATAAAGATGCTCAAATGAGTCCTTTTGAGAATTGTAATTATTTATTTTTTTTGTTCATTCTTTTGTTTTCCACGTTCTTATTTCCTAATTTCTTTGTGCCTTGGCATTTAGCTTAATAAAAAAGGAGGCAACTAATTATGCGCTTAATGCTCTTTTTATGGCCTCTCCTTTCTTTTTTATCTTACATTAGTTTGCATTGTCGCTGTTCCTCTTCGCTTTATTTACAAACCTTTTATAGATTTTTTGATGTTTTGGTTGTAGCTGAGGCAGCATTGACTAACCACGCGAGAAGTTTTTGTCGGGATTGCGATTTCATTGTATTTTGTGGTGGTATTTTTATGACTAAAATAAATTCCAAACTCAAAGAACTAACACCTAAAAAAATCCGTAGTTCTTAAAATCGAAAAATCGAAAACATTAAAAATACAGAAAAAAAGAAATATCTGTTTTTATTACCCTTTGTGTGGTATCCAAAATTTAGAAATCCCTTGAGGACAAAGAGTATACTGTTGGCGCCTTTTTGGATATTGAAGGGGCGTTTAATAACGTCAAACCAGAAGCAATTGAAGAATTGAAGTATCCTGAACGTCAAATCAGGATACTGCATGCAGCGTGATCGTATGGATTGCCCAATGATTGCAGCGTGTTTCAGGGCGATGTATTCGTCATAGAAAGGGCTGCTAACTTTGTCACTGAAGAGGTTATACTCAATATCAGAATATCAACTTCTGCCTATGAAGACAATATCTGCGGTGGCAGTGAAGTTCAAAATTGTCTTGACCTGCATGGAAGCGCTTGGAAGCGTTATGAGAGACAACACGGTGAATGTCTGTTGGGTTCCAGGGCACTCAAATATTGAGGGTAATAAGCTGGAGGACTGCCTGGCCAAAACTGATTCCTCATTAGAGCACCAGACGATAGTCTCCTCAGTGTATGTTCCAATGGGGCATCTAAGAAGAGCCATCGAAATCATAGTCATGGGTGACGCAAATCGTACCTGGCCAAACAGGTCAAATTGCTACAATACCCGAACGCTATGGCATGGGTTGAACTGGAGCAAGTCGAAGGCACTGCTTTCACTTTCGAGAGACCAACTTCGTCTGGCGACAGGGGTGATAACGGCCACTGCCTGGCGGAGATACCGATCGCCAGTCTGCTGAGACTCATCAAGAGCATCAAGTCCGCCTTTCCCAGAACCATACCCGACTAATTACGGCGTTGGGAGCGGCTCGTTGGTAATGTGACGGACTTAGGTAGTTGCCGGTTCCCACACCACACCCTATACTTTCCACATATCCCATATACCAACAAAGGCTGTTACATGGACTATTTAGGCTTCGGTGGAAGTGGTCAATGTGACCACATGGCCTTCTAACCTAACCTAACCATTACCCTTTTATGTGAAACTTTTTCGGAGAGATTCAGATTTTGATTCAATTATGAGTGAATTAAACCAACACCGGGTGCTATTAACCAATCAGAGAGGCAAGGGACAAAGTCTCCATAGAAAAAATAAAATAGGACATCAAAAAAAAGGGAAACAACCGACACCGACGATTTTGTAACCTCAATTATGTTCTAATTGACGGTTCTTCAATTCCTACATAAAATTACTACAACATCCATCGATACGTGGCATTTATTTTATATTATGAAAACTATTACCTTCTTGAAACTAAACGCTTCGAACCAACACAAGTTTCGTGTTTTTTATTGTTTTTTAATATGAGCTTTTTGTTTCCAATTTGAATTTTTCGTTTTTAATCTTCATTACCTTTTGCATTGTGTTTTCCATTGAAAACGCTGCTGTCCTGCTTCAATACCATCAATTGCGACGCCGACAGCGCGCAGCTCTTTCGGTCGAATGAGAGTCATCGTGTACAATTTAATCTTATCTTGATAAGTTTTCGCTTATCTAAGTAAGCAATAAAAGTCACTGTCTGTATGAGTGCTCATATAGTCATAAAGTAGTGCTCGTAAAACTTGAGGATATAAAAAGTATAAAAGGCCTAAGCGTTCGATCACTTCCCAATTAGTTTTTGGTGTCATCTAGAAATCATGAAGACATTCGCGGGAACAGTTTTAACTTTGTCGTTGTTGGGTGTTGCCAGCGCTTTTCCTTTTTTAAATAACAGCGCGGATCCTGATATCCGTTTACTCAAAGAGAAAGAAGCTCCTTTCGTTGTGGTGTTGGCTAATGTACAAAGAGGCTTCTTCTGTTCCGGCGTTATCCTAAATAGCAAATGGGTGCTGACTGCCGCTAGTTGTTTAAAGAACGAGAGTTTTGCCGTTATCGCTGGTTTGCGGGAATCCTACGAAATTACAACTATCTACGCCGTCGAACAGCGCGGCAACTTTTACATTCAGTTACGCACGATCAAAAGTAAAGAGCATTATATTGTCCACGAACTGTACGAAGATGGCTTCGCTATTGCAAACCTTGCGCTAATTTATATAGAGAAACCTTGGGATCTTGACAGTTATCCGGAAGTTAAACCTATGTATACAACGATTAGTGATCGTGCATCGGTAAAACGTAAAGGAGTTCTTTATGGCTGGGGTCAAGTTCCCGGAAGTAAAATACCAGAACAGCTTTTTGCCATGAATACTACCATCCAAGATTACGATACGTGCAGTTCTGTGGATTCAACTTTTTTGCCCACACACATTTGTACACGAAATGCTGCCGATCTTTGTGTTAAAGGCTCGGGTGCTCCATTGATGCTTTCTGATGATAGTAATGGTCAGCAATACCTGGTTGGTCTGTCGTCATGGGAAGGATCTGTGTGCCATGACTCCAAGCCTTTAATATATATTAATGTGGTTGTTTTGAGAGATTGGATTACGGAAACAGTATTGAAATACGAAAAAGAATTAGATAGGAAAAATTCTGTAGCTTTGGCTGAGCAGTAGGTAATTATAACCAATATGGACCCTTGAGCGTATCCCTGCAAACGCATCCGTCATCATGAAATCGGACACTAAATCTGACAAATTTACGTAATTTTTTTCAGGTAAATAGGTAATATGTAGACATATGACATCAATATTTTGAACTAATATATAAATTTTTTGTTAATCGTGTTCGAAAAATTGAAAATCTTGAATGTTTAGTGAAGGAACCAAAAAAAAAAGAAGGAAAAACATATAATTTATAGACTAATACTTTTTTTATTTGATATTTAAAGGTTGTATCGAAAAGCATATTTAAAGTTTTATTGCTGCAATTATTTTTTCAATTATTGCTTTTTATATAATTCACAGAACATTTGGAAACGTTTATTATAGTGAAAAATAATAAAGATAATATATTAATTAAAATTTTACGAATAATAAATATGCTTTATTATCAACGATATTGTTGCTTTCATTTATTTGTGGTTTTTTGTTCTTGGTTTATTTTATAATTACTTAATTAATATAATAATAAATAATTACTTAATATCATTTTTTATATTGGTTTGGTTATTATTATTATTGTTAAATTGGCGATACCGCAATTCGACCGTTAGATCTGGAGCGTCCCCTGCATTAATACTGCGAATCACAGTGTAGTGCGCAAATCCAGACTCTGGTGGAAGCCCGGTATGTTCATTCGGACATTCTTGCATTCTTCTCTGAGTAACAGCCTCGCATTCAGAAACCAAAAGCTCTTTCCTTTCACAACCACTACTAAAGCAGTGACATTCGTCTGTCGTCTCCAAGATTTTCTTTCAATGTTTACCGCGTCAAGTGAGAAAACCTGTCACGATTCTTAGTTTTGAAAGATTAAATGTCTACCGAGAGCCTCAGTAGCTGATTGACTGTCATACATATTGCCAATATTCTAAACCCAACTCAAGAGTGTTTTCGGACTCCAAGTTCTTCCTGATTTTTTTTTCGGCACATTGAGAGACCAATAGCTTTATATATTTACAACAATGTCTACATGTGCTTTCCAGAGTAACTTCGGTTTAAGGGTTAAGAGCAGGAATTTCACCGCTGGTTTGGCAATAATCACTGACCATTCAGGCTAATGTCATTTGCTACTATGATGGTTTTTGGTGGGGTTTATATTTACTCGCATCTTCCTGCAATATTCCTTTGTAATAACAAGTCCGCTTTGCACCATGTTTTCCCTCTGGCCATAATTATAATGTCATTACTGGTAATAATGAGAAGTTCTAGACTAGACTCGACAGAAGTGGTGCGAGTTCTCCGCACTATGAGAACCGTCTTGCACTGAGTACACTAAAGTGTTGCCCTTCCAAATGGGTTCCCGCAGATCTGCTACACGACATGTTTTTAACACAATTACAGAGCAGTAATAGCTGACACAGAACAGTAGTATTATTTGCAGTATGTTGTCAACTAGTTAACGTGGTGGATTATGAAATATTAATAATTGAAATTGTTTTGTATGCATTACGGACTAATATGATGGAATTTTCCCATATATTTTATTTTCTAAGAAAAGAGGTTATCTATATAAACTATTTTCGGACAAAATAACGCGACGAAATTCAAATGATACGATTTTATTTACGCTGATACGATTTTATTCGCGTTCTGTGCGACGGCCCATTTACTTCTCAATTCCACAAAAAATTACTAGTTCTGCTGTTGCCAATAATGAGGTCTAAAACGTACTGTATTCAAAAATGTACTCACCCCTAATGTTTACACTAGAATTGCTCCAGACCGTGTGATGTTCGTTGGCATAGCGCATGATAAACACCCGTCGACACTGACTTCTACAGTATTCCACAAAATTGTCAACTTCACTGTGTGGAATGTCGTTGAAGTCCCGGCGAAGTATTCTTATGTTACTAAACAGGCCGATGGTCCATCTTTGTCTCAAGCGCCACCAAGTCCGGAATAAGAATTCTGAAAGACAAACATAGTAAATATATTAATTGAAGAAGATACAACCACGACGTTCATCGTGTTATAATTCACATACTACCTTTGTTTGCTAGCTCCTCAAACCTCTAATCACATTTCTGTACATCCAGCTGTACTGTATTAGTGCCATGCTCAGTGCTACTTTGGTAAATCTTTTAGCAATGACATCAGATGCTACCTTAAGTGATGAGGATTCACCTGTGCTGTTCTGAATATAGCCTTCCGTCTACTCGCCATCGTTCTCTTTCATCCTTTTGTCTGGTGCTCTCCTTTATAACTGGCTCGTCGCCATTAATTAAGGCAGTGTCCTCTTCATCGGTGAATATAGCCGTTCTCTGGGCAGCAAGACTAGTGGGATTAATGCTATCGAGTAGTTTTTGCTAGTCCGGTACACCTCGCAGTGTTACCTGAGGAGAATTGAAATTCAAAATTTATTAATAAAAAAGTAAGTTTTACTATAATATATTACAAGAAAAACATAAAACTAAAACGTAATATCTTAAAACCTCCAAATTTATACAGTATCTTACTTTGTTATTACCTTTAGAGAACAGCAAGGGTCATAGAGTTCACTGCCGTTGCATAGCTTCTTGTCGGATTTGGCCTATCTGACGTCGTCGGTATCGCTGCGGTGGTACTTGCCGTGCTGGTTTTAAAGACTATCCTGATAGCAAACGGATCATTCGAGGTTATCTTTATCCACAAATTGTCGACCGCGTGACAGTTCACACTATACCCTCGAAGGGTCCTTCAGGTTTTGATTAAATTGTGATTGAAATAGGACAAATGCACAAAATGCACAAAAGATCATTTCATAAAAGAAAAATAGGGAAATAACGAACACCGACAACATCCATCGATTCGTGGCTTTTATTTTCTATTATGAAAACTATTAACATTATCAATTCTCGTGCGAAACGATAAACTCAAAATCAACGGATAAGCTCTTCAACTTAATACTTCTAATCAAACCAAATTTTGTGTTTTTTTGTTTTTTTATATGAGGTTTGGTTGTGTTCAATAAATGCCTGATCGACGATACTCACTCACTGGAATTTTGCGTTTTTAATGTTGATTTCCTTTTGTAGTTTTCGTTGTTTTCCAGTGAAAACGCTACGCTCCTGCTTCATTACCAGCAATTGCGACGACGACAACAAAGTTCTTTCGTTGAAATGAGTATCATCGTCTACAATTTAATCTCATGTTGATAAGTTTTTGGTTATCCAACTACGCAATAAAAGTCTTTTAGAATTTCAAAGTATTGCTATATGAGTGCACGTATACTCGCAAAGTATAATACGCAAAGTATACATGCTCGTAAAACTTGAGGATATAAAAGTATAAAAGGCCCGAACATTCGATAATTTTCCAATTAGTTTTTGGTGTCACCTAGAAATCATGAAGACATTCGCGGGAACAGTTTTAACTTTGGCGTTGTTGGGTGTTTCCAGCGCTTTTCCGTTTGTGAAAAACAGTGCGAATCCTGATATCCGTTTACCCAAAGAGAAAGAAGCTCCTTTCGTTGTGGTATTCACTAATGTACAAAGAGGCTTCTTTTGTTCCGGCGTTATCATAAATAGCAGATGGGTGTTGACTTCCGCTAGTTGTTTAAAGAACGAGAGTTTTGCCATTATCGCTGGTTTACGGGATTCCTACGAAATGACAACTATCTACGCCGTCGAACAGCGCGGCAACTTTTACATTCAGATACGCACAATCGAAAGTGATGAGCATTATATTGTCCACGAACTGTACGAAGGTGGCTTCGCTATGGCAAACCTTGCGCTAATTTATATAGAGAAACCTTGGGATCTTGGCAGTTATCCGGAAGTTAAACCTATGCGTACAACGATGGCTGATAATGAACCAATACAAGGTAAAGGAGTCCTTTACGGTTGGGGTCAAGTTCCCGGAAGTAAAATACCAGAACAGCTTTTTGCCATGAATACTACTATCCAAGATTACGATACGTGCAGTTCTGTGGATTCAACTTTTTTGCCCACACACATTTGTACACGAAATGCTGCCGATCTTTGTGTTAAAGGCTCGGGTGCTCCATTGATGCTTACTGATTATATTAATGGTCATCAATACCTGGTTGGTCTTTCGTCATGGGAAGGATCTGTATGCCATGACTCCAAGAATTTAATATATATTAATGTGGTTGTTTTGAGAGATTGGATTACGGGAACAATATTGAAATACGAAAAAGAATTAGATAGGAAAAATTCTGTAGCTTTGGCTGAGCAGTAGGTAATTATAACCAATATGGACCCTTGAGCGTATCCCTGCAAACGCATCCGTCATCACGAAATGGAACACTGAACTAAATCTGACAAATTTACGTAATTTTGACACACAGTAGATGACACTATAATTTAATTTTTCAATAAAAATATAAATATACATAACTCAACATTTGAATTGAAAACTAACAAAGCGAATGAAATTTAATTTTCTATTGCATCGATCGATCAGTCAACTCCTGTTAAGCATGAACTCATAGAGCAAAAACAAAACAAACACTATTATAATTCTACAAAAAAGTAAGAGAGAATAAAAACCATAAAAATATTTCCACTAACAAAGCCCTCACTGGCATTTCTTTCCTCTTTTGCCATCAAAAAAGGTCTTTATAAAATTCCCTTCTTTCTTCTCACCGCCGCGGTTGATGTCTTCGGCAGTCCACAATTTGCATAAAATCAAACAACTCTCCTTATGGGTAAACGCATGTACAAAAATCCAGAACTATGCAAAAAACCTCCAACAATTACACAAAAACAAAACAGATGCAATAAAAGTGAACTAAAAATCCAGAAACCGTCGGAAATATTTCCACTAACAACAATGCGATCAGAGCTCTTCGCCTCTTCCACTTTCCACCTCTTTCCCTGATCGTCTCATTATTTCTATGACGAACTTCAGCGCCAAAACTGTGCTCTTGGACTCTTTTAGTGCTTAGCTACACATGTTTATATACAATGCGTAGATACTGAATCGAAAATTTCGTACAAAAATTTGCTCTGCATGCGAACTCTATGTATTATAATCTCTATGCTGATACAGAGCAGTAGTATTATTTGCAGCATGTTGTCAACTAGTTGACGTGGTGGATTTTTAAATATTAATAATTGAAATTGTTTGGTTTAATGTATTTAAAAATGTACTCAACCCTAGTGTTTACGCTAAAATTCCGCAGGCCGTGACGGGCGCTCGACCCTGACTTCTACAGTATTCTACAAAATTGTCAACTTCAGTGGGTAGGATGAGTCCCCGGCGAAGTATGATTATGCTACTAAATATAACTGGCCGATGATCCATCTTTGTCTCAAGCGCCACCAAGTCCGGAATAAGAATTCTGAAAGACAAACATAGTTAATATATTAATTGAATTATGCTATTATTCACATACTACCTTTGTTTGCTAGCTACTCAAACATCTAATCAGACCTCTGTACACGACAGCAGATGCTGGTCTGTTCTAAACATAGTCTTTTGTTTGGTGCTATTCTTTATGACTGGCACTTCGACTTCCATTAAGGCGGTGTCCTCTTCATCGCCGAGGTCAATGCCTTCGAGTAGTTCTTGCGAGTTCGGCACACCCTCTTCTACACACGTCCTCGTCGCTTTATAATTCGGTAGAAACACCGGTTTCGACGGCATCGATTCCGTACTAGGTCTGTCCTCTTTGGGCTAGCTTCCGCAGCAGTCTTGATGGTGTGCACCTTGACATAATTAGAATTCCAGCCTTTTGTCATCTCGTCCAGCAGAGAGCGATCCTCAGCGTTGAACATATCGCATGGGTATTACCTGTGGAGAATTCAGATTGAAAATTTATTTATACAAATACAAGTTTTAGTACAATATATTGAAAGAAAAACATAAAGCTTGCCCGACTCCCAAGTAGTTTCATTTTTTGTTTTTGATTGTTAATTGTTTTTTTCCATATATTCTGGCTGGGTCCCCAGACAGAGCGCTCCTCGACACGTGTCTTATGTCGGCTTGATCCGACCCACTGGTCTTGTCCGGGGTTTTAAAGACTTTAACATGGTAGCAAACTTATCGTGCAGGATTCTCTTAATCCGCAAACTGTCGACGCGCCTGACAGCTTACCGGGTCCACTCGAGGGGAACTCAGGACTTCAAGCAAGCAATATCTAAAATTCTGTGAATGCTTTTCGGCTATCCTGAAAAAAGAAGTTTCTTCTTTCTTCAACGTCGTGTTATCCTAAAGTTGTTAAGAAACTTTTTATTATATCTATTAAATTTGTATATATAGTTTTCTGTGAAACTCGTTGGTCTTTAATGATATCCTTAGAAGGAATGTGTGCGTCTTGCTAAGGATGCTCTTATGTAATTTCATGTTAATCATTGACAAAGCAAAGCTGCCGAAAATCCTGTCATAAACAGGTACCGATGATTTGTGCCCTTCCGTTTCTCTAAAGCCATGATGATAATCTAAAATCATTTTCCCAATTGCTTTGAATTTTGTTGGCTGCTTCCGCTGCTCCTTCCTTTGGTGCGCTGCTGTTACCTTTGTCATCATTATTTTGCTTTCGGCATTCATTTAATTGTTAATTATTTATAAGGTTTGAATAAATTGGTTTGCATTAAATTCTATAAGCTTTGAAAAGTTTCATATCGTGTCATATATTCCATTGCATGAAGCAATTTGCAGTAAAGGATTTCATAAAAAGTTTTATAAAAGATTTTGAAATTTGTAAAGTGTCAAAACGACTAAAACACGCAGAGCTAAAAAACGGGAAATCCCAACATTTCCAATGTCTCCGATTTCAGAGCAAAAAAAGACGCAATGTAAAATTTTTGTGGGAATTATGGGGCCTAAAATTTAAAAGAACACGCCCTCCTACACCTTACACCTTCCTTATAATAAAGGCTGTAAAATATGTAATACATTTATAGAGATGGCGCATTTCATAACTACAGCACAATAGTTCGCATATAATTTTCTTGTTTTTTTTTATTTTTATCTCTCTTCTTATAGGGCTATGACATTATAACTTTCAGCAGGGGCCCGATGATGTTTACGTTGCATGAGAGCATCTTCCTCAAAATTCATTTATGTCCTCAAAATGAGTAGTAGGATTCATTCCCTTCTTTCCCAACTTCCTCTCTTCAAACCTATTGTAGTGCTTGCTATGCTTTCGGTCGTGCTTGGGGGGGACGGAAAGACAGATCAGTCTGACTGATCTTCGTGGTCTGGTGGCTAGTGACGGTTCTGTACTTAGGCAGGCCCTTACTGGTAGTGAGGGACAGCTTAAAGTTGGTCACTTTAATGCACAAAGCATCGTTACTGCAAATAGACCGGAAAAGCTTGAGGAGGTTAAGGATATTTTGGAAGGGTGTGTGCTTGATGTTGTTGGAGTTTCCGAGACTTGGCTTAAACCTGATATATCCTCCAACCTTGTTGCTATTCCGGGGTATGTTATTGCTCGGCATGATAGATTGGACGCGAGGGGTGGTGGTGTGGCTCTCTATATATTGGATGGTATGCGTTGGACCATCCTTGCTCGCTCTAACACAGGCTCCGGTATTGAGTACCTGTTTATTAAAATCTCTACTCTTGGCTCAGCTATAATAGTTGGTGTGATCTATAGGCCTCGGGGCGATTTATCCGAACTTTCAGACATTCTCTCTAGAATTTCAGCGGAATATAGCAATATTATCATTATGGGGGATTTCAATTTGAACCTGCTGGACCCCAGGCTGAGATCATCATCTAACCTATTCTTTAATGGCTTTAACCTCCAATTAGTTTTTGATCCAGTTCTGCCCACTCACTTTGATGTCGCCAGGGACTCTACGTCACTTCTAGACTTTTTCATTGTCAGTGATACCGAGAACATTAGTCGCAGGGGGCAGTTCTGGATTCCTTCAATTTCGAAACATGCATTTATATTTTGTTCCTTGTGTCGTGAGGTTAGTCGTACTGATTCAGTTAAAGTTTTCCGGGATTTTAGTAAAATAAACTACCACCAGCTTTGGAGTGCTTGTCTGGATTACGACATGAGTTCTTTCTGGTATGCTCACGAAATTGATGTCAAGTTGAATGAGTTAAATCTCGCTCTGAGTTCCCTTTTCTGTGCACATGTTCCGTTTACCAGGTTTGACTCAAGAAATAGACTCCAGTCGAAGCCCTGGCTTAATCATAATATAGTGAGAGCCAAAGTGTTACGTGATTCTGCTTTCAGGGCATTTAAATTGTGGCCGTCGGATTTAAATTGGAGAACCTATACTGTGCGACGCAACAGAGTGACACAACTAGTCAAAAAGGCTAAAGTTGAGTATGGGAGAATGTGCTTTGGCAGGGTTCGTGACTCCAAGAGCTTTTGGAAGTGCATCCGCTTGTCTGGTTTGTCTTCCAAGAGTCCTTCATTAGTTACAGCTAGTCCTGGTGACCTTAACAACTATTTCGTCTCTTTGCACGATCCTGCAGGAGACCTCCCTAGACCTGACAGGCTGATTGTTGAAAGCGAAGGTGCTTTTGCATTCCGTAATGTCACGCTTGACGAAGTTCATGAGGTCCTACATAATCTACGCTCCAATGCAGTTGGCTTAGATGGCTTACATCTCAAATTCATTAAGTTGACTTTTCCCATTTTCGGTTCACATATTACTGCAATGATCAATGCGGTGCTGACAAGCTCTTACTTCCCACAGGTTTGGAAGCTGGCAAAGGTTATTCCTGTTCCGAAAAACTCCTCACCCATTGCTTCTTCTGACTATAGACCAATTAGTATTTTGTCTTGCCTTTCTAAGCTCTGTGAGGCAATTTTGAAGAATCAAATCACCAATTTTCTGTCATCGGACAGTCGAATCAGCCTTTGCCCACGGCAGTCGGGCTTTAGACCCAAATTTAGCACAACAACAGCACTATTTGAGATCTCGGACTTAATCAGTACCAACATGGACAATAACATCCTCACCTTCGTTGCTGCTCTTGACTTCAGTAAAGCCTTCAATCGTGTCGATTGGGCTCTATTGGTTTCTAAGTTAAAATCTCAATTTCATTTTTCAGGCAGCGCTTGTAATATGATGCACTCCTATTTGTCTGACAGGTGGCAGAGAGTGTCCGTTGCTGGTGAACTTTCCGGTTCTTTAGTTGTTGGTAGTGGTGTCCCCCAAGGCTCTATTCTGGGTCCTGTACTGTTTTTGCTCTATATTAATGATTTGCCAAGTCATGTTCCGCATGGGCTAGTTCACATGTTTGCGGATGATGTCCAGTTATTACTACCCTGTGGTAGAGAGAATGTTACCCAAGGGGTTAGCCTTTTAGCGGAGGATATTATGGCCATCAATGCGTGGGCAGACTCGAATAACTTGTCGCTCAACACTAGCAAAACTCAAGTTATGGTTGCACATAGAGGTTCAGAGCTGGTTGATTTTCCTTTACTTTGCCTTGAGGGTGTGTCCATTCCGTACTCTGCGGCAATAAAAAATCTGGGGGTTGTCGTTAGTGCCGACCTCTCTTGGGACCGGCATGTTGGGCATATTTGCAGTAAGGTGTATGGAACTCTTCGCAATCTGTACCATATTAAGCACTTCCTGCCGCAGCATACACGGCTGAAACTTGTGAAAGCTCTTATTGTGCCCCATTTCTTGTACGCTTGTGAAATCTATGGTGGGTGTAGCTCAACATGTTGGGCAAAGCTTTGCACTTGCCTGCGAGCAGCCACTAGATTTGTTTTCTCTTTACGTGGCAGGGATCGTGCTAGTCACCTATTTAGTTCTGTTATTGGCACTGACCTAAAATCTTTTTTTGCTAATCGGCTGCTCCTCTTGTTTTTTAAAATTCTCATTTATAAAGTTCCGGCTTATTTATATAACTTGCTGATGGAAGGTACGTCTAGCCGGGTCTTGAATCTTGTTATGCCGCGTTTTCGCACCTTGGTTAGGCAGAGGTCTTGTCTGATCAGAGGAATTAGGCTATGGAATCGCTTGCCTGTAAGGTTTAAAAGAATGTCGTCTGTTAAACGGTTCAAACAAGCGCTGTTGAGTCTGTAATCTAGTGTCTGGTCCTATTAATGTGTGTTTTTCGGTTGCCTCCGTGACGATCAGGCTAGCCGCCAGATGTCGTCCTTTTCAGTTTGAAATATTTGTATTAATCTTGATGGTTTTGTGAGCACTGCAATATATTTCCTCTCCCCTTTTCCTTTCTACCTTTCTGTTTCCTTGTCATTGTTTTGTCTCCTACTACTCTGCTTGGGTTGATATTTTATGCTTATTTCTTAATGTTGCCTACTAGTTATGGCTTTCGCCTCTTATTGGTCTGCATCAGAGCTTTTACTTCATTGTTAACTATGGCCTAAGCTATTATCTTTTTTTTTCTTGTACAATGCCATAAGGTCCTACGACCTTTTTTTGTATTCTTACATATTATGAATAAAGAATAAAGAATAAAGAAATATCACGTAACGTAGTTTTTACATTTTTAATAGAAATGAAATGGCTATAATTAAATGCCCTGAAATGTATATTAAATTAATTATTATTATTATATGCCGTCATAATAATAAAATAAATAGTATAACCGAACAAGTAGCACTCATTGCATTATGGAATTTTACAAGCCAAGGAAAACGGACGAACGGAAATAATAACAACACTATTATTTAATTTTCCTCTCGGTCACAATCCTTATATCCACACATCATATCAAAATTCTAATATTGTATCGACCCTGGGTGACTTCATTCTTCATCTGCAGACTTCGCAATACTCATTCTTGTTGCTGTTCTAGTGTTACGAGTCTTGTTTGTATTGGACTTACAGTCACTGAATTCGATGTGGATATAAATTCGTACACATCGAATAAAAAGAAATTTTGTTATTTGTAATCCATACAATAATCATTTTCGTATACCTTCTATTCTCACGTCAATTCTTCGTTTGTCTTCAAAAGATTTCATTTTATTTTTTATTTATTTATTTATTTATTTAACAAAGTTTAAAGTCTTAGAAGTGTATAAAATAAATAACGGAAGGTTCTTATACAAATACTTAAAACACATTTTGAAAAACCAATTTTAATTGAAAACCTGTGAATTGAATAAGAAATTAGCAATCAGCAGAAATGCTAGTCGTCTTTTTCCCCATTTTTGTGTTTAAAATTTACCTGAATTTTCTTCTTCCTCTTTTAGTTGACGTTTCACTTCTTTATTATTTCTTTCTTTTGCTTATGACTTTTTTAAGAGACGTACACGGTATACGTAAAACCTTTAAATTGCTTTAAATATTAGCAATTTACGTATTTATGTTTTAACATATGTAAATTTTTAATATAAAAAATAAAATTGGAAAATATAATAAAGTAATAAAAAAACACATCCTCGTTTAATAAGTTGCCATGCTTGTTCTTCGCGTAACTGCAGGGTATTTATGGAATTTTTTTGGTGTGTTGGCATTTTAAAAATGCACACACACACGCGCAGACACGCATTTAATACAGTCCGTCGCTACATAAATTTATATCTGGATGAGTTTGTGGCTATGTGTCTGTGGTTGATTGTGTCTTTGCTTCTGGCGGCTGTTTGTTAACCTTGTTATTATGATTCCTTCGTTTTCCTTTTCTTTTTTTTATAATCGCAGCCATTTTCAGCAGCTGCTGTTTTTCTTGTTGTTATCTTTATTCACCACAGATGTTTACAAATCCACAGAAACGTAATTTCCCGCAGATAAATCGTAAATTTTAATCATTCAACTAAATTTAATTCGAAAATATTTATATTAATAAAGCAAATTTAATTCAAAATGGAGAAAGAAACACAAAAAATACTTTAAGGAGATTAGCGTGGATACTATTCAATAATTAATGATTTACATATTTTGCAAATCAATTCCAATTTATGCCAAAAAATAAATTAATAAAAGAATAATTGAATATGTGAAAGTTGGCCTTTTTGGTCATGATTTAATATGCAGTTTTATTAGATTCAATTATACGAATTGCATTTATGCCTATTTAATTAATGTTTTTATATATGTAAATCGCTGTAATTAATACAAACTTTTTAAGTTTTCTTTCATCCGGATTTTTCATTACGGAACATGCAGCTATTTATATATTTTTAAGTCGCTTATTTTATTTTATGTTATCCTTAATTAATTCACTGTGATTCAATTATTATTTTCACTATTATTTAAATTTGCTTTATTAAATTTATTCGTTATATTTATGTATTATTTTATGTTATTAATTATTCAAATGTAAAGGGAAAATAGGATTTCTTTTTAACAAATAATCCTTTATTTTCATTTAAATTAAACTACTTAATCAGTGACTAGGTGAACATTTGTTTTTTCACTCTTCCTCCTCTCTCTCTAGTCTTCTTTCTTCCCCATCACATTCGTGTGTATGTTGATTATCCTTCGAGTTCCTCTTAATTATTCACTGGCTCACTTTAGTAACTTGACGAAAATGAAAAGAATTATAATTACTATTTTGTCGCTTTCCTTCCCAGAAGCTTCATAGTGCTTCATCAGCGAGGAATGCTCATCCTTCTTCTCACTTACATATATATAAATTAATGTCTGCAGATCTTGTTACGAACTCTACTTTCGCCACTGAAAAACAACCATAATCACGGAGATATGATAATATATACGCCATAGGTATTATTTTCACGACTTTGTTTTGCAGATTTCTAAGAAGAATTGAATACAAGAATGTTTCAGGAAGCAGAGATCTATTGGAGCACGAAACTAAACTATTTATATTAATATTATAAAGCACTCCGAATAAATTCGGCATCTTTATCCATTCTTGTTGCTATGCATTAATTAGAATATTCACAAAAAGATTGCTCATTCATATTAACACATGCGAAAGCGAAGGAGAAAACAATTAATTACGCAAAGTGCGCTTTGGCCGATAGTTTGACGTTAACATTGAAGCCGAAGTCGGACGGATTCCATAGCATGAAATTTATACCACTTTTTCAATTCGTCGCAACTGTTATTTCTATTCGTTCTTTTCGCCTATCTCCTCTTTTACTGAATATTTTTTTGGCTTTATTTTTCATGTTATCAATAATTCTCTCTGTAGTTATTATTCCATATCTCGTTCATCATTAATAATGCACATTGAAAGGTTCTTTTACATTCTTTTTCGGAGCAGTTTCTTCTGTTTGTTTCGTTTTTTGGATTTTATTGTGGGTTGTGGTTCTTATTGCTGCTACTTTTTTGATTGGCTACGAGCCCAACATAAAACAGTGCCTCTTAAACTGTTTAAAGGAGAGATTTTTAAAGCATTAAATTACAGGGAAATATGTAAAAAAGTAAAGAATATATTTTTAAACAGTTTATTAGAACAGATTCTTTTAGATTTTGAATAAATATCGTTTAAAGAAAGTGTTTTACGCCAAAGTTTGGAAAGCACTGAAGACCTTATCTTCTCTCCCGTTCTTCCGTCACATGAGAAATACAACGACTTCACATTACATAAGATTTATTATTTGGAGTTTATTATTTTGCCTTTGATTCCGATCAATGGATTGATGATGGTCATTAATTTTCATTAAGCTGTTCTTTTTCTTCTTCACTCTCCTCCTCAACCATTTCCTTAACTTTGTATTCTTCTTTTCGCTATGTCAGTTGTGATTTAAGCCAAAACTTATTTTATTTGCGATACGAATTCATAAAGGAATCTTCTTTTTCACATCATTTCTTTTATCATATTTTGCACTTCGCTGCTCTTTTATCTCTTCTCTTCTCTTCTCTTCTCTTTCTTATTCAACAAACAATTTAATCTAATAAAATCGGTCGTTTAACCTCTTTCCCCTTACAAACCGTTTAAACCTTTCCCATCTCCAATTAACAACTGACCACTTTTAATTTGTTTTGTGTTTTATTATTTTAGCGGCTTTTATCCGTCTTATAACAGTTATCCACAAATAACAATTAACATTTCCATCACGAATAATAACCATGAATAATTAATTCAATTGACTCTACGAAGTTTGACGGAATGCTGACATTTTGATAGTGTTTTCGAGCACGTTTATTTGCAACTATTAATGACTTTTAAATTGTTTATGATTCCATTACAAAAGAGCCTTTTTTAAATTAATATTATTATTAATTTAAGCTTTCATATATAAATGATAACTTACTATAGGAGATGATATATCTCTGCGGCGCTGTAAATATGCAAGAACCGCCACTGAAGATGTACACGTTCACACACTGAACTGTCAATAGCTCCATATAACATATTCAGAAAAAAGTAACGTTTAACATCTAACGACGATTTACAAGTGATATCAAAGTAGATCTATCGATTTTAGCCGAGATTCATAAGTTAGTAGTTATATGGCCAATTTAATGCAATTTCTTTAAGTCTGGTTCCAAAAAAAGTCAAAAGCAAACCTACAGGAAGTAGTTTATGGACGCAATCATTAGGAAAAAGTTTGAGATGCAGTATTTAAAATATCCGCACTTTTCACGAACATTTTCCAAATAAAACCAATGAGCAAATTAATCAATTTCAATACAAGGGTCAGAGTTTATAGACTTTTTAGAATTTCCTTCAAGTAATACTGGTTTTTTGCATCAATATCAAGTATTAACGAGGCTCTTCTATGTACAGTCGGATTCGGTTATAACGACGTCGACGGGATCTCAAAAATCGGGTGGTTGCTATGGACGGAGTCGTTGTATGTATTTTCATGTGTGGGCTAACAAAACTTTAGGTTGAGTATACGTGGTTCAAAGCGATTGGTCGTTTTAGAGTTGCTATAATAGAATTCTACTGTCTAATATTTATAAGTAATATAATATCATAAATTTAAACACAATTTATTCTAGTAATAAAGCAAATTGTGCTATGCCCACTCAATAATGCTACGAGTACAAAGCATTTATGGTTTCATGATATTTTTAGAAACAGTTTTTGGACAATCATGTTAATTATCAACACAAGCCGAAATTATAAAACTTCATGGATAAGAATAACCTTCTAGAAGTGGTGATCACTTAGAGACGAGCAACGACGAAAAGTAAGAAACGTGTAAATTGCGTCGTTTTTCCATCACTCCACAAGACTTTTATCGTTTAGCTATGAAACCTATAACTTTCAACACAACCTGAAATTGTTAAACTTTATGGACTTCTCAGAAAAGGTTAACATTAGTAACGTTGTATAATGATTATTAAAGCGCTTCGACCGGGGAAAAATTGTTGTGATAAGGGAATAATAAACAGCATTGTATAACTTTGAAGGTCCAATGCTAAAGACATGAATATCGCGCTGGATCTGTACTGTTGTCTGGTATTGCCTCAGTGTTGGACACGTGTACGACCATTATAGGCAAATGTCTATATTACATACATACGTTTATTATTATTAGTTATTTATTTTTTTCTTTAGATTAATAATAGAAAATTAAAAAAGAAATTAATGGATATTATCAATATTAACAAAATATCATAATACGCTTTTACGCGTAACGGTTCAAGGGATAAAGATAGATTTATTTCAAGACTTCAAAGATTTATTAAATAAAATAGATCTCAAGAATAAAATAGACCTCAATTCATTCCTTCTTTCGCTGTAAATACTTTCAATGAATGCTAAGAATGATGTTTCGATAGTGATAATGTAAACCTCGATTCTTTGGTACATAAAAGCACAGAAATTCCTTATCAATATTCCAAGTTTTATTAAAAACGACGGAAAGCATATACACAAGCGGGAAAAGAGGAAATGAATGCAATGAGTTAAACAGCACAAGAGGAAATTAAAACTACAGACAGTAAAGGCAACAACTCAACATAAATACAAACATAACAACCGCAACTGCAACCACATCGAGGCACTTGTTGCTTTATGCATTTTACAATTGTCTCCATTATAAAATTTAAAACAACAAAACGCATTCAAGGGATTCGAAAGGAAGTTAGGAAAGAGGAGAGTTTTAGTGTGTCAACGATTGTGAAGAAGTTGATTACAGCAGTCAAGAAATCTTTGGAAGGAATTCTATTTAAAGTGAATAAATGGCTTAATAAATATTTTAATGTGTATATCAACAAGAGATGCCAATCTTTGCCGATTCGGTTTCAAATCAATTAGTGAGTCTTTATTGGATTTATCACGAAGTGGATCAGTAAGTGGATAAGGGAATGGATTAAATGTTGATTAGCGAATGAATAAAGAAGTTGTTCAAGAAGAGATTCAGTAAATGTTTAAAAAACTCAGATATTGATAAAAGAGTTGATCAATTAATGAAGCAATGAGTGAACTAATGTATGGATGAAGGAGATGATCAAGCAGATGGACAGAGAATGGATCGAACGGTTTAAAAAGTGCTTCAATCAAAGTATTGAGGATTGAATCAAAAACATGATCGGTAGGGAATTATTATTATCAATAAGAGAATTATTATTCTTTTGTTTCATTTCCCTTGGATGGATAAGAGTGATTATCTCCTTTCTTCACAGCACTCGTCGTTCTTATTTTCGCCTTTTTTCCGCACAATCGTTGATTGCTTTTTATTGCAAGTGACTAGATGAAGCATAGCCGAATTTTATAACATCGACCAAAGATGAGCGACCATCAGCTATTCCGACATCTTGCCAAGTTCAATAAAGATAATAAAATACTTAGAAATGGACTCCTCAATTCCAGATTCTTTACCATCGTCTGCTTCTTCACTTTGGAAGTTTTTCTTCTTTATTTCTCAACACTTTTACTTCAGTTTCCCCTGTCTTTAATCCCTTTCTACATTAATTCTTATTTGCTTAATAGTTTTTCTTTCCTTTCTCGTATCTATTTTAAATCGTTTCTACACTAAATGCAGCTCCTTCTTTATTAATATCCTTTCTTTCTTTGGCTTCAACTCACTTTGAAATCTGTTGAACAACTAAAAATTTATCCAAATCTATTTCCCAGATCATTTCAACTAAAATCATTTCTTTTTTTTATCTTTTCTTTTTGTTGCCATTTATGAAAGTTCTCCTATTTTCCAACTAACATGTTACTGGACTTGTTAGTTGTTTAGCTTTAGCTTGTTAAGCATCAAATTGCATCAGATCTTGAGTTTGCTTCACATCACGTCTCATCTCATTCATTAACACTTCTTTTTTCGCTTTTTTTCGATAACCAGGTCCAATTCCGTTGGACCACGAATGTGTGTCATTTCATTTAGCATTCGTCCACAAAAAATGTTACTCTTGTGTGATGTTTAACAAAGTATAGAACCACACAATCAACTCTGCTCTTGCTGGTGAAATTTAACACTTGTTTAAAATATTTTCAAAGACTTGAAGAAGAGAAAATGTGACTACACCAAAACACATGAGAAAACAAGTGAAAAACGCAGAAAACAGCAACAACATCAAACACCAATCAATTGCTTCATTGATTGAACAATTTAAATGTGAATGGAAAGAGTTTTGAGCAAATTAATGACACTGAACCACTTTGTGACCGCTGTTAGTACCTTTTGTGTCCATTATTAACCACTTCATGTACACTTCAATCCATTCAACCAGCAATTGAAACCGGAAATTCGGCTGACATTTCGTCTTCTGATTCATATCGCTGCAGAAGCAACACTCAAAATTGATTTCAATCAATCACAAAATATCTGCATTTCTGAGAATTTCAGGATTTTCCATGCCCAACTGCAATTTTAATTCATTTTAAGGAGACTTCTTGTGAACTGTGATTGAAGACTTTAATGAAAACAACCACAACCAATCATTGTAAAGTTCATTAAAAGGTTCAATCACTTAAGTCATTGAAAATAGCATCAAAATAATAAAAAAAAACATTTTTAAATGCAAGATCTCTGCTCATGTTTATGTTGTAATTGTTTTTAAAAACAATTTAAAATTGATTCTTTTTTGTTTGAATAATTTCTGAAATAATAAAAACAATCGCCAAAAAAAAAAAACGCGGAAAATATATAAAAAAAACACTGATACTGAAATACAAATATACTATGGTATGGGATAATAGGTAATCTGGTGACATGATTCGTTGGAAATTCTTGTAGCAAATAAATGTAATTGATTTAGATAATGTTGCTGTTTTACAACTGATAGGTATTCGGTAATATTCCGATATTTTAAGAATTTCACTATTACATTGTCAAAAAATCGGAGGTTTTCGTGCTATAATTCAACATTTCGTGCTACAATTTACGAATTATAGTGCTCAATGTATTTTCTTACATACATTTCTAATATTCCAGGAATATTAATAAAATTCTGATTGTTAGTTGAGGTTCATTATATAACGAGATCCCAACAAAAGTGAGCTCAGGTGCGATTTACAATATTTCGCCTCTCCTTGCGAGTTGTGGGAATCGATTTTTTTTTCCGACACAAGAACTTCAAATGGAGGAGTAAAACTCTGATCAACTTAAAAATTACAACAAAGTCTCACATTCGTCCAAGTAATAAAGAATACAAACATAACACCAGAATGGACTTGAATATAATTAACTGAACAATTTGAAAATTCTAAGAAAAATAGTAAATTTTTCAGTTATTCCGATTTTCCTATTAACTAATTTCGATTAGAGATATCGACGAAATATGTCGATAAGAATGCTCTTATCGACCAGTTGAATCAACTAAAATTCAGGCAACTAGCTAATTTATTTTTAGCTACTTTCATCTCGGCAATAAAATAATTTTTTATTTTTTGTGGGTAGAACAAGAATAGTGAACAATATAAAAACCCGAGTTTTCGATTAGTTTTCACTTCGTTTTCGGCTATCTAGAAACCATGAAGACATTCGCGGGAACAATTTTAATATTGGCGTTGTTGGGTGTTGGCCTCGCTTTTCCATCTGTCAATAACACATGTCCAAATGATGTTCAAAGCATCCGTCCAACTGTAGAAAACGAGGCACCTTTTAGTGTCGTGCTGTTCAATGTACACAGTGGATTCTTCTGTTCCGGTGCTATTATAGCCCGCAGATGGGTGTTGACTGCAGCAAGTTGTTTGAAAAATGAGACTTTTGTCGTTTTTGCTGGTATGAAGGATTACAAAGAATTACAGGATCTTAATTTGGTTGAAGAGCGTGGCAATTTCTACATCCAGTCACGAACGATCGAAAGTGATAAGCATTATATAGTCAACAGTCTTTACGAAGATGGATTCGGTATTGGAAATATTGCACTAATTTATTTCGAGGAAGCTTGGGACCTTAAGAGTTTTCCCCAAGTTAAAGCTGCCAAAAGACCATGTGAGGATAAGGGACTAGCAGGTAGAGGAGTTGTATACGCTTGGGGCCACGTTCCCGGCAGTAAATTTCCAGAAGAACGTTTCGCCATGAATACTTCTGTTGCTGTCTACGATCATTGCAATACTTTAGATTCGACAACTTTGCCCACACAAATTTGTACGGAAAACGTGTCCGATTTTTGTGCTAAAGGCTCAGGTGCTCCGTTGGTTCGTACTAATAGTGATGGTCAACAATTCCTAGTAGGGTTGGCGGCTTGGGAGGAGCCTGTATGCAACGCTACGTCGCCACTGTTTTACACCAATGTAATTGTCTTCGAAGAGTGGATTGCGGAAACAATTTCCGAATACGTAAATGCTAGAAAAAGAAAAGCTATAAGTGAATAAATATATTTTAAATACCTATTGCAATACATGTCGGCTTTTATTTAGATTAGCCGGGTTCATTCGGGAAGGCTTTATTAAGAATAATAATTTCAATGTAATAATTTTCAATAACAAAATCACATCTAGCACTCTAGAAGTTGGAATGCTCAAAACATATTCCAAGTTTATCATTTCGCTTTACTTCTATACTGTAACCAAAAAGAGACAGAACCTTGACCTAAGTGCTTTAGAGATAGAGCTTTATATTGCACTGATTGGAATCACAGGAAATTTCTCTGAACAGTTCCTGATGCTATTAATTATCGAACTGGTGACGAGTTTCTTGCTATAATAGAAAGCAAAGTTATCCTTTTGCAAACCGAAATTCTATTTGTAGCACAGCATTTTTCGGAATTTGTTCCAGTAACAGCTTGCGGAATTTAAACACGATCAGTCGAACCTTCCTTCCATTGATCTAGAGAAGCTTGTAACGAGTTTTCCGTTAAAGCTGCGGTAAAAATTAATCTTTCCATGCTCCGTTGAAGGTATCTCACTAATATACAACGTGTTTCCGAATCTTCGACGGTCTCGGCGAAGATCTGACTCTGTAAAGACTTCATATCGAAGTTGGTTACTCCTGACGTAAATGCAATATCGATACATTCCTGAAATTGTTTGAACTCCTGTACGATCACAAAATCCAGTTGCGTTAGAGCACTTCAATTGCTCAGAATTTCTGAAAAAAGTGAAATGTGCAGGAGACAAAAAACTATTTCGCCAAAAAGTTTTGAGGGAACAAAAGCCTTGATACTTTAATGTTATTCAATCCCGGCTATTATTTCCCCCCATCATTTCACCTATCTTTCTGTACCTTCATTATCACCTATAAATTGATTTGTTCCTTGTCTAGAAAGTTTTTTTTCCATTAGGATTTATGATTTAACCTTGCATTATTAATTATAAGTTTAGAGTTTAACAAGCACATGGTTAAAGTATTGTCGAATTTTTAAGAAAGTGTTTTATCTATATTGCAATTATACAATAAATGGTTCTTAGCATTAATTGTATATCGCAAGTGGATTTATATTTGCTAATAATAGTGATAAAAAGAAAATTATTATATACCCTTTATTATTTCGCATTGATGCGATAATATTTTCGAGCCACAAAAGCTTTTGACCTAGAAATAAAAGTCCCCGAAAATACAGAATATTCATAGTTGCCACGTTAGTTATACTCGCATACTATTTTTTATTTATTAATGGAACAAAATTGTTGAAAGTCTATCCTATAACAACTGTACTGCCCATATAAAAACCCGAACTTTCGATTGGGCATCACGAAACCATTCGCGAGATCACTTTTGGCTTTGTGGTTTTTGGGTGTTGCCAGAGTTTTTCCGCCTGTGAGTAGCAGTTCGGCCGAAAATTCGACATCATGCCCAAGTGATCCGTTTGAAGTATCCGCTACGGTCCCGAAAGTAAGAGGTTTTTCTCCTAACTTTTTGCAGTATATCGCAGTGGTCAGCTGTACGTCGAATTCTGTTCAGAAGGGAAAAATGCGGATAGACTATGTTTTACCATTGCTATGCTAAAAGTCGACCATTCTGTAGAAGAGCAGAATTTTGTTGCACCACATATTCACACTGCTTTGTGGGGTAAGCGTCGCATTGCTGCCAGCATGATCGATTTCTATTTATACAGAAATTCCTAGTTCAAAAGACTTCATGCTATAGTACAAACCAATATGATCCACGGCCCATATGGCACTTTTAAATTCAGTTCGATCTGTATGATGTGTAGGGATGTAAAACGTGAGCGTTAGGGCAGGGTTTGTTTTATTTTACTGAAAGTATTGTAATCATGCAAAATGTTGACCCGTATATTCTATTAGAAGTACATATTATAAGCGTATTGTCCATAACTCGAAACCGCAGTTAGAGAGATATGTACGTGCTTTTGCCTTAAAGTTTCAGTTTAGTGTTCACAAGTTTTTGTAATTATGGCCTTTTAGTTTTACAAGCAAACGATAAGTTTTATCAAATTTTAAAAAACTACTTTTTATTGAATATAATAAATTATTAAAAGTGCTTCTAACATCTGCAGTCGAAGGCCATAACACAACAGACTTTATTACTGCAATAGTATTTCAGTGTCACGAAAAAATCTTAGGTCTAAAAAAAACATTGAATAGTGAACAGTATAAAAGCTGGGAATTGGATTAGAGGTTCGATCAGTTTTCATTTAGACTTTGTCGTCAGAAATCATGAAGACATTCGCGGCAATAGTTTTAACTTTGGTATTGTTGGGTCTTACCAGCGCTTTTCCGTCTTTGAATAACAGCTTGGCAGATGATTTGCCTGGTTGGTCGGAAATTTGTCTCAGAAATCCTGATATACGTTTCACCATAGATAAAGAAGCTCCTTTCCATGTGGTGTTGGCTAATGTACAAAGAGGCTTCTTCTGTTCTGGCGTTATCCTAAGTAGCAGATGGGTGTTGACTGCCGCTAGTTGTTTACAGAACCAGAGTTTTGCCATTATCGCTGGTTTGAGGGAATCGTACGAAATGACAACTATCTACGCCGTCGAACAGCGCGGCAACTTTTACATTCAGATACGCACGGTCGAAAGTGATGAGCATTATATTGTCCACGAACTGTACGAAGGTGAATTTGGTATTGGAAACCTTGCGCTAATTTATTTAGAGGAAGCTTGGGACCTTGACACTTATCCGGAAGTTAAAGCCCTCAATGCAATTATTGCTGATGATGAACCGCTAGAAGGTGAAGGAGTCTTTTACGGCTGGGGGCACATTCCTGGAACGAAAGTACCAGAAGAGCTGTTTGCCATGAATACCACTATCCATGATTACGATGCGTGCAATTCCGTGGATTCATCAATTTTGCCCACACGTATTTGTACCAGAAACGTTGCCGATCTTTGTACTAAAGGCTCGGGTGCTCCCTTGGTGGGTACTAATAGTGATGGACAACGATACCTTGTTGGTCTGTCATCTTGGGAAGGATCTGTGTGCCATAACTCCAAGCCTCTATATTATACCAATTTACTTATCTTCAAAGATTGGATTGCGGAAACAGCATCGCAATATGAACAAGAATTAGTTAGGAAAAGGTTGGTTGGTCCTTTGCCTGCGGAATAACCAATTACTTCCAACCTCGACTCCTCCAATTGATAATTTCGACATTGATCGTCCTCCTACGACCTCCTAGAATCCAGAGGTCGTCCTTTTTTGGGGCCCAACTATTGCATCAATCATCATGAGCTGGAACCTTGAAGTGAACCTTACAATATATACAATTATTCATTTTTCTGCAATTTTTAACTGCAAATATATTGTTCGTTATTCAATATAATGTATTTACTTTATAAAATGTTATAAAATAAATATTAAATAAAAATTTCCATACATTGAAACAGAAAGAAAAATTCCATTAAATGATTGCGTTTTTTCAAATCAATTTTTTTCTTATCTAAAAAATTTTCTCGTAACACCAGCAACATTTTGTTGTAAGTTTTTTTTGTCACTTAATTAATTGTAATTTCTTTCCTCAGCATTCTTTTCTGATATTTAGTGACTTCAGAGTTGAAGATGTGAATAAAGAATGAAATGAACAAAGAAAAAGTAGAAAGACGAAACTAATGATGTGATAAATGTAACGAGAAGCTTAGAAAGCGGAACAAACAAATTAAAAAAGAAGAAAAGAACCAGTTTAAATTAACTAAAATTTTAAAAACTGATCTGAATTTTCAAAATGGGAAAAACATGGTCATGAAGACGAGGCTGCTACCAACAGCTCAAGTCATGCTTTTGTTCAACTCAACCGCGCTTTGGAGCTGAAAGACCGAACGCAAACAATAGAAACGTGTGTCCCCTGTAAAAATATGTAATAAAAACCTACTTCCTCAGCTGGTCCAACAGAAAAAAAAGCAAAAATCATTATAATAACAATCAGTAAACAGCAAAAGTTGTGTAAATCGTAGAATCGCGAAATCCCAGTGAAGGAAACCGAAGCTAAGGAGAAGACGAATAATGCAGCGCTTGAGGACCACCTTTACCAGATCTCGGACTCCCACAGGCGCTGAAATGAAGACACAGAACAGCCTCGAGGTCCCGAAACAGGTGTGAACAAATAAAGATTCATGAAGACGCAAAAGAGTGTTTCAGCTCTACTCGTTACTTTTTAATTATGCTTTATGTGTGCTTTTGTGTATGCTTTATATTTAACTTTACCTAATAATATATGAGCAATAAAAACGTCTTTAACTGTTCGCTGCTCTGTTACTCGTTTGTTTTGTTTTACTAAAATTATTTAGCAACATCTTATTGCTTTCTTTTTCCCCTCTTAAGAGGTTTTTCTCCTCTTAACCGACTTTTTATTAAATTGGCTTTTAATGTACCGAACTCGTTATTTATTTCCTTTTAAAATGGCTGTATATTGGAATGGAATGGAATTGTTATACGAGAATTACTCGACATTTTGTAATCTACTCGTTAGGATTAAAATTGTTTGAAAAGTTATTTTTGACTAGTCGCATTTTTTTTCTATTTATACACGTGGAATTTATTAAAACATGATTTTTTTTAATTAGTGTTGTTTATTATTAAAACTCGGCTTAATTTTTTTTTCAATCACGGGTTTTTATTTATACCTCAAATAATATTATCCGCAAATTCATAATTAAATCATTACTTGCTCTTTCGGTGCATATTATACATTAACTGATAAATAATATGTATGTATATCTTCATTTCTCTTATAGACTAGAAAAATAGACTCCTATGTGGTCCGGTATCCCTTGGGTTAGGGTTGGGCAGCTACATAAGAGATGTGATCATCTCCTCCTCCTCCTCCTCGTCATCTCTGCAGCTTCTCCAAAAATCATTTGAGAAAAATCCCACCCTCCGAGCCCCAAAAGTGCTGTGTCCTGGGACCCAGCACAATTTTAAAGTTAGGTGTTCCTGTATCTCATTAAGAAATCGGTGACAACTTGCTATCACCATAGAAGTGGTGAAGGTAGATCTGAGCCAGAGATAACTGTATCAAGTACTTTTCGCTTATGTGCAAATCAATAATCGTCTCCATAATCTTTAATAGAAATGAGGATAAGTTGATGATAGATCTTCATGCGAATGTTTGCCTGCTTTCGGAATGAAGACCAACACACAACTTTTTTGTTTTGGGAGGAATATAGTATATCCATTTCGTCGGCAATCCTTGTTTAGCCAATGAGTTACTAGATCACGAGCCTGCTGCAGCTAAACTTGATAGATACCATTCGCTCCAGGGAGTTGAATGGTTTAGAGCTACTTATGGCCCATGTAAGCATTTGTCCGTTACCAACTGCTGTAAGTCTCGTAGGAAAGAATAGGGAAAGTTATACTCATAGTACCAAACGCGATTATTTCGCGGAAATTGAGTGTCGGCTAGAACTTCCAATGATTCAGCCCTTGATGTATTCCAAGAGCCATTTTGCTTTTTTATGGAACCTATAGTCACTATAGTATAGTGGCTCGATTTGAAGGCTTCAGAGGAACTTGTTATATTATCACAGAATTTTTTCCATGAGTTCCTCTTTGTCGTACGTATGGGTGGTTTCAAACCTCTTCTATTTAAGTTTGTTATAAGTTTTTTGCTTCATTTTTCTGCTGCAAAAGTGTCATTAATTTGGTAATAATATCTTATCAAGTTTAAGACTTAAAAAATAGGAATAGTGAATTAATATTCATATATTATCTCAAATATTATCTGGATTTAATGCTTAACAATGCAGCAACTTTAAAATATTCACTGATTTTAAGCCGTTTGCATGTCACTTAAACACGAAGCTGTTATTGTTGTTGTTGTTGCTTTATTTCTGTTCTTCACTTCCGCTCTGATTAATTTTTAATTATTTATGGTGTTCTTGAAGTTTTTGTGTGGTTTTTTTTAAGTTTTTTCCAGTTTCGTGCGTTGAGTTTTAATCGTTATCGTTTTATGGTTATTGTTGTTGTTGTTGTTTCTCCTTTTATTCATCACCGTTGCATGTTATTTAATCACTCTTAAGAAATTTTCAAGACCGTGCAAATTTATCGTGACGTCATTTGTACTAAATAAGTTTTCCCCTTCTCTCTGCCTTCGTGGCTTGTCTCTGACTTCCTCGCAGGTGCGCTCCGCTTCGTTTGACGAGATGCAGCTGGAGGCGCAACGATCGAACTCTTATCTGCTGAAGCAACAGTCTTCGGGCGACGGCGGCTTTCTGCAGGTGCCGCAGCCGACCCACCAACAGCGTTCGCATTCCTTCGACTCGGCTGCCGGCAGCGATGATTCGGGCACGTTTCTTGAAGTGCCGCGCCACGCGAAGCAGTCGCGTCGTTCCTCGGCCACGAAAACACCCCCGCCTTGCATCCACTGCCTCTACCTGGAGCAGTACGAACGCCAGGCGACCGCGGAGCAACGCTTCTTCATCGACCAACGCGAGCTGCAGTCGCTCAGCTTCAGCTACAGCAGCACCGACGACTACGACGAGAGCGACACAGAGGATGGCCTCGATGACGACGTCGACGAGGAGGACGAAGGGCAGGAGGAGGGCGTCGGCGACGGAACCATCATCGTCGACTATGACGATGACGCTGCCCTCGAAATGGACATACGACTGGGCGGCTTGAACCTCGGCAGCAGCATCGAGGAGTCGCGCTCCCGTCTGCCGCGCCAAATCCGACGTCACACGATCGGCAGCTCTATGGCGTCTACGTCGGAGGATGAGGGTTTGGAGGAGTCCGAATACGGGTCGCCCCATTACGGCAACACGCTGCTGCCACCACCGCCTACAACGCCGTGCGGCATCACCTTCACCCTGTCGCCCACAACCTGCGACTGTCCCGACTTCCCGCCCGCTTACGCCTTCCCCATCGACCCCTGCTCCTCGCCGCCGCCTTCGCCAGCCTTCTCACTGTCGGTCTGCGGCAGTCCTGTGCTGGAGCTGCCCCCTCCGCCGCCCATCTCGCCGCTGGAACTAATGCCTCACTCGCCCTGCCTTGACTTTCCGCTGCCGCCGCCGCCCGCATTCAGCTGTGGCGCCACTCTGACCGACGACACTCTGGCCGCCGAAGGGCCACCCCCATCCTCTCCGCCGGCGCTGCGGCCGCGTCGCCGCTCCATCTCGCGGCAGGAGGCGATCTTCGTCGAGCCAACCGGCAACTCGCTCGAGAACGTGTCGCACGAGGAGGCCTTCAAGTCGACCATCGTAGATGCCGCCGACTCGTTGGACGACGCCTCGACGGCGGCGACGTGCGGTTCGCCGACGGCCACGAAGCACCCCTTCGTCGTCCGGGACATCTACCTGACTGTACCTGATCTGAGGCGTGATCGCGCCGCTTCGGTGGATTCGTGCTTCTCGAAAGTGTCCTCGGCAGGCAAGACGGAGGAGCTGCAGCCGAGCGGTGACGGCTGCTTCCTAACGGTGCCGAATATAAACGCAACGCGCTCGCGCTCCGTCGACATCGTGCTGCCAACCGATGAACAGGCGCGCTACAAGGCGTTGGCTATGACAGGCGCTGGCTCCGGTCACTATGCTCAAGGGTAGGTCACGATAATACTTTTGTGTTGTATCTCCACGGTTTTTCTCTACAGTGGCGTTTGTTTTTCGTTATGCAAATCTTTCTTTTGCCGTTCTTACTTTTCTTTTCCGTTCCAATTCGTCTCGCGTCATCACTTCAGCTTGTTCTTCGTACTGTAGATGGCTGTGGTGTATTCGCAAAAATATACCACAGCGAGGTGACAATTAAATGTTTCATTTGCTTGTCTGATACTTTGAGACAATGTAATTTTATTTAATAATTATTAGAATTATAAATATTATGGAACCATTCTAAACATTAAAAATGCAAGACTTGATGTAGGATCAAGAAAACATAATTAAATAGTAATTATTAATTTACTTTTTAAGAATTACGAACACTTTTTAATACAAATGTTTTCTTGTTTATTATGACAGATTTAACAAAAAAAATCATGACAATTTAACATGACAACATGTCGATGCTCACATTGTTGTTTTTATATTTTCATTGTTATAACTTTTTTTACTTTGAATATTAATTAACCCCAAAACATATAATATATAAAGGCAGAATAATTCAATCGCGAAGCAGCTCAAACATATGAAAATTTTCAGGCGATCCTAAAATTATACTACAATTTTTCAATTGGAAGGAAATTCCATTTGTTAACATTTCTCTCAATCATTGAAGAATGTCTGACTTCCAATCACACAATTGATGAGTATTTCTTTGTTTTAAAATTTTCAGTTTCTTTATATTTTTCCGAGGATAAATTTACACCTTTTGCATATTCTGCACGTCATTGAAATATTGATGAAATTCAAATTACTTCCTTTATTAATAATAAAGAAATAACTAAAGAATTAGAATTAAAATAGATTGTTCTTAATTGGTTTTTGTTCTTCTTAAGCTACAAAATTTCCTAATTGGATATATTTAAATATTTATGGATTTTAAAATGTAGTTATGAAGGAATGTCGATTAAAGAAGCTTAAAGGCACTAATGGATGTGTGTCTGTGTTAGTTTTGCTTTTCCATTTCACTTTCCTTTATTCTTGGGCATTGTCCACAATACTAAACAATTTTAAAAAGAAAAGAGTTTGACATTTGTTTCAAGAGAAAAGAAGAAAAAGAAATTACAATAAAATTTTTGATTTATTTTACATTTTAAAGCTGCAATTGGTTATGCTTTATATTTGAATTAATTCAGTAACTTGTGTTTTCTTTAATTAAGTGGAAGTCAATCTTTTGTACAGATTTCTATTCAATTAAATAATTAATTATTAATTTTTCTTCTCTTTTCAGGTACGTATTGAAACTATTTATGAAAATGATGACCCTTTATGTAAACAGAATTACTTAAAAGCTATAAAAACCTGATAAGTATTTAATAATAAGTTCTAGCTATAAAAATATTCGAATTTATAGTGAAATTTAACATTTTTAAAGCCAGTTATGGAAGAAGGAAGAAGAAGAGTTCCCTTTCCATTGAAACTCTGCTTTAAATTACAAAATATTGAAATGACAAATGTTTATTTTAAAGTCTTTTTCGTGTCATTAATAATAATAATCATCCTCATAAGAAACAAACCCTCATTGGTTACAAATTGAAATTTTCGAAATGAATTTTTTATAAACTTTATACGAAGGAATGAACCGTCGTAGGCGCCACTTCTGATTGATATCATTTCAATCACTAATATGCGTCGCTTTCGTACTTCGCTTCTAGAGAAGCGTCTAAAAGTCCCGTTACTCCTTTGTCGAAGCATTCACGTCTCTCAACGTGTCGCTGGTGCGTTGGCGGTGATTGTCGGCCTCGCTGGGGACTCCTTTCCGATTCATACAGCGATTGGATTCGTTTGGTTCGCTTCGATTTGTCAAATTGGAGCAAACAACACGTACTCAGCGATTTGTGTCTGAACTGACAGCCGTTGTTTGTCGATGGATGAATGGAAGGTGTTTGCATATGCGTGGATATTTTGCATGTGACCTTGGAGAAAGCGTCTCGACGTGCCCCACGACACCCGATGTCATTTTAAGAATTCAATCACGTTTCAGTACAAAGAGAAAAATTGTAAAAATAAGTGGTGAAATAAAGAGTGGATGGAAGAGGCGCATAGATGGATGAGAGAAGACAGAAGAAGGAAGGTTCCGTCCATTTCTGTCTTAGGATGGATATGGAAACGATGGACGACAAAGAAGATAATAGACAAAGCAGATGAGAACATAAACTGAAAGGTAACACGAAAGAACAGACGGAATATTCAGGATAAAGGAGATAAGATAACGTAAGGAAAATAGACGAGGAAGAAGCAGCAGCTAATAAAGTAAAAGGCAAGAGAAGAATAAACTCACATACGACAATACGGGAAGAAAGTTCCGTACTGTGAGTTCATAGAACAGAGAAGAAAGCAAGAAAAGTGAGTAGAATTTAAGAAAGGTGAAAACAGAGAACAAGAGGAAGAATGAAGGGGGGAGACCACAATATGAGAAGTTACCTCAGCACTTGTCACGACCGCACTACTCGAAATGGACTAAAAGATGGTCGAAATGTGTATTACCATTAAAATATCAATATCGAATATTTACTACGTAAAGAAAGCAAAAATAGGAAAAAGAATAACATGAAAGCAGAAGAGAAGAAGACGAAAAAAAGCTTAGACTGGAGAAAAGAAAAGATAAAGGTGAAATTTGGTTACCATGAAGCAAGGAGACTAGACTACAGAGGAGAAAAAATCGGGACTTTATAAAATATGGAGAAAGTGAATCGAGGAGCGACTAAAGCAGGGAGAACATGGGTCAGAAGGGAGAAAAGAGGAAGCTAGAAAGCATAGAGAGAGTAGGCAGACTATAATACATTTCCCCAGACACAGTTATTTGAAAGGATCGGCGAGAAGGCGGTCAATTGTAATTTCTTGCCCACTTCAGCCGATTTCCTTGAATAAACAAACTGAATCAACATTCGTTTCTATTGATGAGTGAATATAATTTATTTGCATCCGATATTTTTTCTCCTTCCTTTTGTTTGTATAGAAGTCAAGTTGAACAAATCGCTCCTCTCCCCAGCGCCCCTTCCTGCATTTCTACAACTTCTGAATATCATTCTGCAGTTTTTATTTCTTGTCTCAGTCAAACTTTGGACTTTTTTACGCGTTTATGTTAAATGAGATCCTTTATTCTTCTGCTTCTCCACTTCATCTATCGATCTTTGTGTTCCCCTATCCGCTCACTTCCTTCTCCAGCCACTCTTCGGGCAACTGCATAAAATTCCATGCTGAATGACGTAAGTTTTGATGCACATCACGTGACTCGTGAAAAATGTTTGATTTACGAGTTTTTAACATGAGATGCTATTATTTTTCATAAAAGATTTATTTGCTTTTGATGGCGGAGATTGTGATGATGTAGAAAAGTGGGTGGAGGGAGTTCAGCGGGGAGCGAAGGACTGAGAGTTCGTCTTGTGACGGAGGAGCGATGAGGCCGAACGAGCTCCTGACTGGCGTCGAAGTGTTTGTTTGATGCACGAGTGAAAAACGCACCTCATTGACACGCTTGCAGTTATTTAGACCCCTCTCACACTCCCCCGCCTCCCTGTACAATGCATTAACCTATATTTTATTACTTCTCCCTTAAACTTTAAAGAGTGTTAATGCTTTCTGTTGTTATTCAAACAGCGTGCGAGAAGCACGTGGATGACATGCGAGAAATAAACGACTTGCATGAGTACATTTTAAAGCTTAAATAAAGTCGGTTTTGCAAATGACTTGAAACTTTGCTTCTATCGGTTTTATGATAATTGCGAAAGGAGAACGAAAGTTACAAATTCTTTTTTTATACAACTTCCATTTATAATCATGCATTCGCTTATTCATTCTTTTGGTCATATAAAATTGCGAATAAAATTAGGAATTCTGTGATTTTATTTTATTTCTTTTGCTTTTCTTCTCTTTCACGATTCATCAGTCGAAATGCGTCAATAAAAGAAACACATGAAATGACAGAAACCATTCAAACATGGGAATTATTCACGCATTACGATGATTTTATCTGTAATGGGCCATGTTTTTGAGCCGAAAAGCAAACGATTCGTCGATTTCATCACAGATATCGCCATGAAAAGGACGAAAACATAATTAACAAAGAGATGAGGTTGAATGACAAGGGAAAGCGAAAGGAGAAAATTGAATTACGGGATTATTAAAGTCGACCAGTCGTTTATTTTCACCCATTCATTATTCCTTACCTTCGTCGCCCACCCACTAAGGGACCACATCGAAAAATATTAATATAAATTATTGTTAGATTTTGCAATGGCAATGGACTTTTGCTACGTTTACACCGACCGCAAATGACTCATTTGAACGTCATTTACCAATTGAGTATAAATCTTATGCGATTTCCAAATGGAAAAGGTCCCATTTGAAAGAAATAAAAATCAAATGAAAAATATCCAAAATAAAATAATGGAAAGAAGCTGTCGGCGTTTTCTTTGTGGTACTTGAAAAGCCTTTAATGCCAACTTTGATCCGCAATTAATGGCAAATATCGACGCAAACTGAGTTCCCATAAATAAATAATGGGAACATAAATTTAAATATCGTTAAATATCCATAGAAATTGTCATGTATTATAGAGTCACATGGTTTATGGTTCACTCACAAATTACTGACACACAGAATTAATTTCGGTTAAAGAAAAATTCATTAACAATCAAAATACAAAAAAAACCATCAACATATTTAAATATTCTTCTAAAAGTATTTTAAAAACAATGAAATTCCTTTTGTTGTTGTTGTTGTTGTTGTTGTTGTTGACTTCACACCCACTACGACATCAGTCAGAATTTAGGAAGCAGCAACAGAGCGAACAGAGAAAAATACAACGACGGCGAAAGCAAATGTTCAACGATGGCAGCCGACAACGACGAATTTACTGCCGATGCTGATGCTTCTGTGATGACGTCATCGCAAGACGAGATCGTTTGACGTCACTGAAAAAACGAATCCAAACAAAATCCATTTGGAGATGGCGTTGTCCGTCACTGTTGATGTTCGTGTTGTTGTTGTTGTTGTCGCTCACTCCTCCAGTTTATTTTTACTATTTTGATTTATGGTCCTATTAATTTTTCTGATTTTTGCTGATCACTTTCGACTTTTTTTCCACTTAAGCTATTTTTATTTTTTTTTTTTTTTGTTATTTGCGTAAAAGTAAACAACAATAAAATACAAATCCATAATAATTATTATTAATAATTGTGACATGGTTTTTTTTCTAAAATTATTTAAAATTATCTAAAATTGTTTAAAATATCGGTGAGTATCTAAATAATAGGAAGAACAAGAGGCAAAAAGAAAGTTAGATGTCTCGTTCATAACTGCAGCTATGTATATCCGTCTCTTTTTCTCCTCCTCCAACAACAACACATTAAATTTCAGGCCTTTGTCATTATGGCTTCCATGAGGTGTGCGCAATTGTAACGCTTGCAACTGATCATGCAATCAAGTTGAGTGCAGCGGCCTCATGCGACGCATTGTGACATCGCCCCTGAACACTCGACGCGTTTCGGATGTAGTGAGAAAAACGTCGCGTCGACGACATCTTCGGGATGTCTCTCGGATCGTTCGTCGGTCCTCTCAGCGGCTACGGGCAACTTTGCAGCGGATCTTTTCTCATTTCCCATGTGAAGTGTCGCCGAAGCAAAGATACGTCGTCCGCGTCGTCGTCGTTGTTGTCGTCGCCGCCTCCACCGCCGCCGCCGCCGCATCAGTCTTCGTCGGAATTGAAAAGTGTTGAGTTCAGGCGCGTGTTCCTCCTGCGCACATACGAAAGAATCCTAAATCAAAATAAAATATTCTGGAATATCAAAAAAAGCAAAAAAAAAAAATCATTCTCGGGACTTTGACTTCGGTTGTCTGCGCGAATTCTGTGTATTTCGTCGATGAACGGAGGAAGATGAAGAGGAGGAAGTTGAAAAGATGGAAAAATGCGTAATAAAAAATTTAAAAAAAAATGAAATTAAAAATTGAAAAATTGCAAGAGTGAAACAAATCAAATGCAAAAAATTTTAATTGTTCGGTTTTGTTACCTTCGACGTGTTTCTTTTTTGCTCTTGTTCATTTTTATATTATTTTTAGCTTAATTTCTTTAATTTTTCTTGTTTTGCTGCATTTCTTAGAGGCAAAACACGCAACAACAACAACAAAAGCAGACCTAAGGTGTTTAAAAGTGATCATAAATAAATGTGTAACAAAAATCAAATTAAAAACACTTCACATGAAAAGAATAATAATCGAAATAGTAGAAGGAGGAATCCTTGACGGTTGCAATATGTGAAAATATATAAAAAATTGTATAAAATCGTTTGCAGAGGATTACGCAGTGATTTGTGGGCATTCAATAAGACGTGAGAGAGAAAGAGCGCAAGAGAAAGAAACAAAAACATTTTTCATCTTTTATAAACCGAATATTTTAATTATTTTTAAATTATTTTCCGATTTATGGGATGAATTTCCATTGATTTCTACATCACGAAGTGATAGACCAAAGGCAATATTTAAAAGCATTTTGGGACGCAATTATTGAAAAGTTTATTGAACAATAGCGTTATCTATATCCGAAAGTATTTACTAATGAATATATTATTAATAAAAACGCAGATTACAATAACCATTTGTAATTTTCTGAAGTAAAAAAATATTTTTTACAAACTCAGAATATTAATTATTAAAATTATTAAAAATTATGAAAATTATTAAAATCAGAAATGATTAAAATGTAATTTGTTACGAGGGAAAAGTTGACAGTCAAAATATCTCCCATCATCAAAAAAAAAAAACTCGCATTCGACGTAAAGAAAATTTATCGCATGAGATTAAATAACTTTATCCCATCGCAAGAGTCGCACAGCAGCTCAAAAATCTCACGTAAAAGCAATTAAAAAATGCAACGGTCAGAAAAATAATTTATTATTATTTTAGTTATTATTTTTTTTGTTTTTTCTGTTTTTAACGCATTAAAGGTCATTAAACGGGTTGTTATAAGGGAATTTATAAAAATTTTCATTCGAAAATCCGATTCCAAGTATTATTATTAATATTTGGCAGTATTTTCTCAATTGGGTTCTTTATTTTTTTTATGTTTTCTTGCGTATTTTGATTTCTTTCCCTGGAATATTTAGAAGCAATTCTTTCCACTCGATTAAAAATTCGATTTCAGGAAGTAATTTAAAAGCAGTTACGAGCCGTGGCTCAGCTTTAATGAGTGATTAAGGAGCGACTGATTGCGTTGACTCCCTCTTCCCGATCCTCTCCTACATCCACAACAGAACCGTTGTTAATTCAAATGTCCCTTTATGGACATTATTTAAAGTTTCTTGGACTCAAATCGATTTACACTCAATTGTAATACGCTCAAAAACGCTCTCATCTGTAGTGGCCCGAAACACCCACGCCAAATATAATAATACTCACCATTATAACTATTGGAAAATATACGAAAATAATTCTGCTTGTCGCAAAGTAAAATCTAATTATAAAATATCACTCAAAGGAATTTTTCATACCAACAGAAATATGTGAAAAATGTTCATGTCATTAAATTGTGACAAATATTAATATTTTTACTTTAAAGACACGAATAATCATCATAATGCTTAAATATAGAAGCGTTATAATTATCATGATGATCTTCAATATTATTGGCAATTATTATTATTTAATTTTCTCGCAATTGGAAGTGTTCTTGGAGCCTCTATTTGCGGTGATTGTGACGGTTGCTTGTTGCCGGTTTCAGCAGTTTGCGGTCATCAAAGTCGCCAAAAGCGAAAGATATGGACAAAAGAGAGAGAGAGACGAAGCATGTGTGTGACTGGCGTCTCTCGTCGTTCAACAACCAACAAATTCCTGAAATTGTAATTTTCGCTAAGCATTTCAAAGACTTGTCAAAATCTGTCAACTGTTTCAGTTGCCGCCGTCACACTTTAAAACTATAAAAACTATATTTAAAAGATCAAACATACTTTAAGCTAATCACTCATATTACATTTATTGCCTCTGAACGAATAAGTAATGGAAATAAAGTGGATTTTTAGACATTTCTGCGACTTTTTAACTCTGTCGTTGCTGTTGTTTATCGCAGATGGTTTTCTGCCTTATCTTTTCACCTCTCCAATTGCTCTGTTATCTACGAAGATATATTTCATGGTTCTCTAGAGCAATTTCAGTTCTACGAATTGCTTTTTATCTTGCCTCGTGTTGTTTTCGCAGCTTTTTATTCGTTGTTTACTTTGAGAAACTTTTACTGATAAAACTGATTCTTAATATCAATATTAACGCTCAGTTATATTACGTAATCGCTTGATTAGCATTGCCTTTGGTTTGTGTTCGGTTCTGGTCTTTGTTCTGGTTTTTGTTCTGGTCTTTATAATTAACCTTAGTCCTGAGCGTGGTCTTGATACTGGGTTTTATATTCACCTGGTCTTTGATGATTGTGATCTTCATAATTAATGTTAGTGTTGGTCCTAATTTTTATTATAATTTTACCTTTTTCAGTCGTAGCATTTGTCTGATTCTTTAGGACAATATATTGGTTCATTCCTGAACTAATATTACTTTTTAATTCACAAATCTGGCAATTCTCTTTGCTTTCTATTCTTATAAGGGCTATAGCTTATAAGGGCTATAGTTGTCTGTATTATAGGTACCTGATTTCTTGCATTTACTTCTTTTGCTTCTTGTTTAGTTCATTTCACGGTTCATCACATTTTTTCCTCTGGAAGAATATTTAATTAATTTCTGAACTTTTCCATTGAATCAGCCCGAACTACCGAGTTTCTCTGATGTCTCTGTTATAGTACCAGGAACGCCTTTCCACCTTTCTTTTTTCGCCTGTATAAAGACTGCATTGTCTGTGAGTCTTTTGTTTAATATTAACCAAAGTATCCGCATTTTCAGTTAATTATCCATTCAGCCGAAGAAAAACAATTCTAAATATTTAATTAAATTAATAAATCAAATTTTATCTCTCAATTTCTGCAACTTTAACCTCTTTTGTACCGCTGCCCTTCCCTTTGATCTGCCTTCGTGCTTATTAAAATGTTTCTTGTTGCTTCGTAAACTTCTCTCCAACTCCATTGACGTTATTGTTTCCTTCTCTGCTATTGTTGATGTTATCCTTGCCTTAAATCGTTTCAGGAACACGTTGTATTTGTCTACAAAGTTCTGAAGGGAAATGTTTTCGTGTCCTTTGTGTTCCTTTCTTGTTATTATATCTGTTGTTCGCTAGTGTCGTGTTGTTGTTATTATTGTTGTTCACAGTTGCACCAATACCGAAGCGAGGATTAAACAATTCTCCAAATCCTTGTGGACTACATGACAAGATATGCAAAGTTTAATGATGGAAACTTTCCTTCTTGCTTTCGATAAGAAGTTGTTTAAAAGTTTTACACTTCCCTAATTGGTCGTTAAACATTATAATAAATTTTAAGAATAGCTTTTGAAAGTATTTAGATTTGGAAACAATTTTTTTAAATACTGTTTCATAAAAGTTCATTTTATAGCGCAAATGTATAGCCACGCTGAAAAGTGTGGCCTACTTTTAGGCCGCTCTAATGAAGTACTAAAACATTAAGCCAATAATCAAAAGATAGCGTAATAAAAGTTACGCTGAAAGCTCCTTGGAGAACAATACTCCGATTAATATTATTACTATTAAAATTTCAAAATATGTATGTACATAGGTATAGTCCTTGAGCAGGCCTAAATTTATCCCTTAGCCAAATAAATTCACTTGAATTTATGTCTTTTCAAAGCTATATTCGAATCTCGTAGGGATGCAACACTATATCTCTCCATATCGAGCTTGCGGCGATGTTGTGTTGGTTTTACGCGTGTTGGCAATCCGATTTCTAATGAATACGTCGTCTTTGAGCTGTTTGTTGTTCGTTGTATGACGCTGCGGTCAGGTTTAGGTTTAAGCTTATCAATCAGGGAGCCTTTATCCTTAGTAGAGTTTAAGCAATGATAACAAGCGGTGGAGGGAGAGTAAAAGAGGGTGAAGTGAATACAAAAAACTTGTAAAGATTTCCTGCAATCCGAAATTTCTTCTAATAAATCATTGATAAGAAAATTCGAAATGTAAGAAATCGAACGCATGGAGAAGAAATCTTGTATTAAGAGTGGTGGGCAAATAAGTTATTTAAAGGGGTTGAAGAGGTGCAGAAGAGTCGAAGAAGACGTATCCATTTCCCTAACATTGAAAAGTCCTTAGCTTGAAGTAGAAGAAGTATGGAAATCTTTGATTAACCTTTGTCAAAGAATATCCTCTGCTCGACGTTCTTCCTTTATCCCATGCCAGAGGACCACCGCTTTCCCCTCTTCACGCCACATCTTCAAGACGTGGAATAAACTTTTTAGACCCGTTTTCTTCTTACATCCGTTGCAACTGTCAATGTTTTTAAATATCCTTTTTCTTTCACCCACTTCCAATGCATTAATCGCTCTAAACGGTTTCCTTTTTCGTCGTCCGCTCAGCCGGAAGCTTTCAAGACACATCTCTGAAGTTCCGAAATCTGCCTTAAAGTCTCCTTCCATTTTCAATATCCCCAATCCAACCTTTCTAAATAATATCGCAGAAGATCTTAAGTAAATTGTTTATGAAATTATTGATGCCGTCTTCGTTCCCATCGAAGTCGAGCACAGAGTTCACAAAGAATGCGTACCAAAAACAAATTTATTCGAAGAACACAGATTATAAAATGAATAATTAAACGAATAAAAGTCGAACAGAAAATGTTGCTTCTGTCCCAAGGAGCTGCGCTTTAAAGGAGAGCAAAGTCAACGGATGCTTTGTGATCGACTGTCGTATTTCGCCTTCTATCGCGTCATGTCTGCTTGAATGAGGGCGAGGGGAGTAAAAGCGAGTGGGAAGCCGTCCGAGAGCAGCAACGACAACAGCACCAACACTGGGAACACTACAAAATCAGGAAAAAGTTATAAATCATTGAACAAGAGACAAGACACAACAGCAAAAGCATTTATTAAACATAGAAAAGCACTCGGCTGAACTTATTTTGCTTTTGCATAACGAAGTTGAGTCGCTGTGCCGATGCTTTTCTGGGTGGAGTAGTTGTTTTTTTTTTGTATGCTGAAATCATCTTTTGTCGTATATCCTTTAATTCGTGTTTTGTTCGTTAATATTTCTCTCAACTTTATGCGGTTGCTTTCTAGTCGAACGTTCTTGTTGTTTATAATGAGCACATTAGGCTTTGCTGCTGCATTTTTTCCTGTTTTTGCATAATGTCAATCATGTACAGCGCCGAGTCTCTGCTCGTGTACAAAGCAGCACAACCGGAAAGAGCAGCTGGGGTCGTATTAAGAATACGTGTATTCTAATAGGAATTCTTATGAGAGGAGAGAAAAGAGCAGAGATCCGTGTTTAGTCACCGTTCATGACCAGCAATAAAAGAAACCTAGATTATATCTTATTATGGCTTTGCTGCGATTTTTCGTTTTCTCTGTGTCTCTCTCTCTCTCTCTTTCTACTTTTCTGTCTTTCTCTTTCACTCTCTATCTTTCTCTCTCTCTCTCTATCTTTCTCTCTCTCTCTCTCTCTATCTTTCTCTCTCTCTCTCTATCTTTCTCTCTCTCTCTCTCTATCTTTCTTTCTCTCTCTCTCTCTCTCTCTCTCTCTCTCTCTCTCTCTTTCTCTCTCTCTCTCCCTCTCTCTCTCTCATTTCCTTTTAAACATTTCAATACTTCAAAGTCATAGTCTGACCGTTGCTATTGGAATTGACCGTCTCTAATTGGAAATAATTATTCTGTTATTTTATGTATCTGCCTGCTCTATCAATCTCTATCTCTTTCTCTCAGTGAAACACTGAAATTGAAAAATGGAAAAATTGAATACGTCAAAAGCTAAAAAAATAAAAATGTGATTGTCAAAAGTGTATTACAAAAATAAAAAAAACAAACCTAAAGACGTTGTCAAAAAATTGATTTAAAAGCAACTTCTGTCAAAAAAAAAATAATGATTTCCGTAAAAATGTGTGAAAATTAAAAGTTTTCGGGAAAATTATTCGAAAGCAAGAATAAGCCAACAAAAACAACAACAACGCCAAATCAAATGCTTATCTCAAAGATATTCTAAAGCAGAACAGAAACAACCGCCACCACAGAAGCTCCATCAAAGTCGCTGGAAGTGCGAACAACTGCGACAGCGGCATTCAAAAAAAAAAAGACCGACTTCGGCAAAAAAACTACGCTAACTACGTCATCATCACCACAATCACCGTCATCATGTGGTCGTCGTTCGAAAAGCTTCTGGATTCTGTCGAGGAGGAGGGGCAATTCGTCTCGCCGTTCCCTTGCAAAGCCGCCGACGCCAAGCACGACGATGACGATAACGATGATGCCAACGATGACGCCGCCGACGACGATGGCGACGATACAGACTCGGACGAGTCGCCGCTCGTGGGGAGCCCCAACAGCCAGTTATTAGTTCAGAGGTTTCGGCGCTCCTCCATCGGAATGCAGCGCCAAGCAGCGTTTCGACAGCGGAAACTGGATTCGGTGGGGGCGTGGCGTCGAAGAAGGTGAGTTTTAGAGAAGGGGTTTGGGATCTTCAGCACTTCAGAAAGAAAGGGAGAGATTCAAGCGAGGACTTCTCCGCATCTATACTCATTACACTCTTCGCTTTCGTTGACATTACGAAGAAGTGAAGAGGATAGCGAAAAGAGGAGAAGATTATACAATCTTCTGTTTTGTTCACTAATTACTTGTTGTCTATTTTGTTCCTATGTCTGGACTAATTTTTGGTGAGTTCTGCGACGAAGCGTCCAAAATTAGGAATTTATTGCCCACTAAATTGCTTTTGCCATCGTCCTCTGCGTTATCATCTGTTTGAGACTACTTCAAAAATTAATATTGAAATTAATTCTTTGTGTCAAGATGAAAAATTGTCTTCTCCTTTTCGGCTCGTTGTTGACGTGCTTATTATTAATATTCTTATTCTCCGGAGATGTCACATCTTCGTGTGGCGAGGGAGGAGAAGCTTTTTTTGAATTGTTTTTCTGAAAGAAACGCGACGTGAGTGAAACATGCAACGTATTTTAATTTTAGGAGTACGTGATTCTTTTCTTAGCTTCAAATGAAGGGAACCTAAAAACCAATGTAAAAAATAAAATTATCATATAGTAAATAAAAATGAAGAAAAACGGATATGGAAGAGAAAAGGAAAATAGGGGAATAAAGGGCCCAGTTTTAGACGACGACCTCTAGCAGAGTATTCGGCAACACCGATTCTATCCGGCTCGGGAGGATATCGTCAATACGTTGATCCAAGAATTCAGGAAAGTGCAATCCTTTGTAGATATTTCCAGTGCTTCAACTATGGATCCAACTTTACCGCGGATGAGCCCAAATTTGTTCATTGTATCTTCCTTCGACTGGCCTACTGATCGGGCTTCGATATCATCGTTGGTATAATATAATAATACAAGCGAAAAATGTAGAAACTCATTACCGCAATATGATTTCTTTTCCTTCATTAAAATTCTCAAAATTCCATTATTCAATTGCATCGCGTGCTCCTTTCTCCTCTGGTCTTGCTCAATTTGGAGGGCTCAATTTGGTGATGCAACGAGTGAATATGGTGAAGCGCGACGTGAAAGCTACTCTGATTCTTGAACAGGTTGCTTCTGTTGGTGTGGTTGTGGCCTCAACTGCATCCCTAGATGCTTCACCAACTCGCTTCAGAATCAAAAGCATTGTCGTAAATTTTATTGATTCGCAGTCACTTTGTTCTCTTCCTCCCTCTGCTCTCACTCTCAGTGGGTTTCCATTGAAAACAAAGTAATGCTTGCGGTACCAAAAAAGGATTCTTGTTTTTGTTGGCTGCTGTTTGTTATCAAACCGGCGGCGTTTGTGTGGATATGCGGCTATACATACACACATACATATGTAATTGCGTGTTGCTGCCATTGACAATGCAAATGGAACCAAAAACGGTGATGATGCTGTTATTATTGCTCTTCCCATCGTCTGCGGATCACCAGCAACACTGAAATTGCTATTTTTACTACTTTAACTGCAATTACTTCAAATTAAAGCTTCGCTAATAAGAAAAATTCTCTCTTATTATTCTTCTATCCATATTTGTAACATTGTTCAAGGTGTAAAACTTTGTCAATCAACAATAAAATAATTTATAGCGATCCCCACGAAACCCTTTTTGATAAACTTTTATCTTTAATCAATTTTCGTGCTGGCGTGAAATTAAAATTACAAATAAATGTGACAGAAAGATAAAAATTATTTGCAATGTAACGAAATTGGAAAAGTAACTAAATTAAAAATTATAAAAAGAAGGGATTTTTCAGTGATAAAATCAAACAGTTCCACGCTTTTGAATTGAAATCAACTGTTTTTGAAACTAAACTAGAAAAATGCGTTTTATAATCGTCTTGGCTTTGATCGCTTTCGTAGCTGTTGCTGGAATCACCGCCGCCCCGGAGCCGGCTCCACTCGCTGAAATGGAAGACCTTGACTTCGGCCGGCTCCCGAAACGACCGACTGCGGACTCCTTGAGAAAAGAGATTGAGGCTAAAACGAATGCTATTTGTAAAATTGTTCCAAAAGCGTGTAGAAGTGGTTAATAACGTCAAAACTCCGGTTAATGATTTTCAAAATATTATTAACAACAATGAAAACATAAAGAACATTATTAACAATATTATTATATGAATAATGCTGCATTAAAAAATAAAATTTTGGCTTTTATTAACTGACCAATATCCATCAAATGCAAAAGCAGTTTTCCGCAACTGAATTAATTAACACATATTTGCAGAGCAGTATAGAACAGAACCATGCATCCAATCTTGTTATTTTAAGTATTGACAATTAAGTCACAGTTAGTATACATATTGATGAAGTTAGCACTAAATTTCCGGAAGGTAGAAAAGCACTAAAATAAATTCTTCTTATGGATATGGTCGCCAAAAAAGTTAACTTCTACTTTATTACTTATAAATTTACTTTTATTTTGAAGAGTCATAGAAAAAACGTATTTAATTACTTTTTGGTCTTTCCAAAAAATCTTTTTTGAAATCATAGAGCTGTCATGAAAGAGAAAATTAATTCCAATTTTCGATAAAAGTTTCAAGCTTTGATCAAAATATAAAATAATATAATTTCGTTATTTATCCATAATGACTTTGTATTATATTTATTCATATATTCTTTGGTATTCCTAAAAATATATAACAATAATTTATTACTTTAGACCAGTGCTTGAAAATAACTCTTATTCAAATGGCCTTGTTTCAGAAGCAACACTCTGCGAATGGTCAATTGAGTTATACCAATGGTGAAATAGTTCTTATGCCAAATAACAACGGAGAGTTCCAATTAATATAATTGACTTATCCTGGAACAAAACTCGATCGAAGCTTGTGAACTTTGCTTAAGGTTTTTGCGTTGTAAAAAATATCGCCATAATTCAAATGTCCATAATTGGGAAGCAAACATATAGAAAATTATTCTTAACATTTTTTGTACAAATATGGAAACCTGAAAGATTTTCTGTCAGAATGGTGAAAACCGCATTGAAATCGGAGCAACCGTTTACAAGTTAACTAAATTTTTATTAACGTGCGACTAATCAAATTTATATAAAAATTATAGTTTTCCTAAATAAATCTAAATGAATTGCAGAAGGCTTTCTGCTTTAGGTTCTTCATAAGCCATGAAACGTAAACACACAGCAACAACAACAACACAGTCACATTCATACACAAGTGCAGCAATGAGTTGTTGTCTCAAAGCAAGACGCCGCTATACCTGCTGATAAGTTTCGGTCGTGATGCGTAGATACAGGCAGCGAACATGAATGATGATTTCAAAAAGATCTGATAAATATCAGGCAATTATCTTTGCTACAAATTATTTTTTATCAAAATATATTTATTAAATGCAACATTTGCATTTACGCGAAACCTGTTGTGCTGCTTATACCATTTGCATATGTCCATGAATATCTATCACTGTATTTTGCTCTATATACGAAAGATCTTAAATTACTTATTAATTTATAGCTAATGCTAATCTAAACTGCTTCCTTCCATTTCTCACATGCAGTGAAAAATCTACCGCTGAAAATTCTTCCGTCTCCCAAAACTCGCCACGTATTCAACAATCTTCATGCACTTGCCAGTTCTCTGCGCGCTTGCTTTCCTTCTGCGAAGCACTCTTCAAAATAACTCTTATTTCAAAAAAGTCCCAAGAAAAGTCTTCATAGAAACTTTTATCGGTGACTTTCAAGAATAAAAGTTTCTAAGAAACTTTTTTCGAAGACTTTTAAATTTAAAAGTCGGACGAAAACTTTTTTCAAAGACTTTTAAATTTAAAAGTCGGACAAAAACTTTTTTCGATAACTTTTAAATTTAAAAGTCGGACAAAAACTTTTTCCAAAAACTTTTAAATTTAAAAGTCAGAGGATAACTCTTATGGAAAACTTTTAAAAATAAAAGTTATGAATAAGAGTTATTGCCGGACTTTTTTATTTAAAAGTTATGGATAACTCTTATTCATGCGACTTTTTCGATTAAAGTTATAAAAGTTTCAAGCTCTGCTTTAGACCAATAGAAAAACTACAAACAAAAATTGTTTTCCGATTTCATATAATATTTACTAGTGGGGATAGATCCACATCCGCCGTAGGTCTCTCAAAGGCAAGCAAAGCCACTGGTCGGCTTTGTTATCTTAAGTAGTATGCCATGGGCCTTAAGTAGTCTGACGTTACCATTATTTTTTCAGTTAATTTTTTTATTCCACTCTTATTTACTTCATTCTACAATTACTTTTACCACACTCTCTTAGTCGTGTATATCTACTCAATTATAGTATTTTCTACCGCACATAAAATATATCTTTATATACTGCCCAAAAAAATTAGTTTTGCAAAGGTTTTCGAGCAAACCGTGGCTATATAAAGGTATAGAAACACGGTGAAAACGACTGATGGATTAGCCGATAAAATGACGGAACTGGACGCAGGAGAGTAGCATCCTAAATGGTACCGCTTGGGTCGCTACTACAAACGATTCCTAACCCGGTCTGAAGGACAAGGGTATCAAGCAAAAAGAGCGTGAAGTTAAATTCGTAAATCCGTCGCGATCTTAGCAAAGACACAAACCAAAAACACGAATTTAAATTCGTATTTTGAGCCATTACCTGGCATCGCTAATGTAATGCGTACTTTTGTTCCAGAAACATTGTTAAAAAAAAAATGGATTTTGAATACATGTTATACACCGTTGAAAAGAGGAGGACGAGACCTTTCCAACGGTGTATGAATTTTGCGTGCACAGGCAAGAATTTGGTGGCAGCGGTTGCATGAACATAGCGTGTTTTCCGTACACAGTGCAGCAGAATTCGATTAAAACTCGTAATCCAGACACACTTGTTCGAAAAAATATGGATTCTGAATACATGCTATACACCGTTGAAAAGAGGAGGACGAGACCTTTCCAACGGTGTATGAATTTTGCGTGCACAGGCAAGAATTTGGTGGCAGCGGTTGCATGAACATAGCGTGTTTTCCGTACACAGTGCAGCAGAATTCGATTAAAACTCGTAATCCAGACACACTTGTTCGAAAAAATATGGATTCTGAATACATGCTATATACCGTTGAAAAGAGGAAGACAAGACCTTTCCAACGGTGTATGAATTTTGCGTGCACAGGCAAGAATTTGGTGGCAGCGGTTGCATGAACATAGCGTGTTTTCCGTACACAGTGCAGCAGAATTCGATTAAAACTCGTAATCCAGACACACTTGTTCGAAAAAATATGGATTCTGAATACATGCTATACACCGTTGAAAAGAGGAAGACGAGACCTTTCCAACGGTGTATGAATTTTGCGTGCACAGGCAAGAATTTGGTGGCAGCGGTTGCATGAACATAGCGTGTTTTCCGTACTCACTGTAGCAGAATTCGATTAAAACTCGAAATCCAGACACACTTGTATGAAAAAATATGGATTCTGAATACATGCTATACACCGTTGAAAAGAGGAACACGAGACCTTTCCAACGGTGTATGAATTTTGCGTGCACAGGCAAGAATTTGGTGGCAGCGGTTGCATGAACATAGCGTGTTTTCCGTACACAGTGCAGCAGAATTCGATTAAAACTCGTAATCCAGACACACTTGTTCGAAAAAATATGGATTCTGAATACATGCTATATACCGTTGAAAAGAGGAAGACAAGACCTTTCCAACGGTGTATGAATTTTGCGTGCACAGGTAAGAATTTGGTGGCAGCGGTTGCATGAACATAGCGTGTTTTCCGTACTCACTGCAGCAGAATTCAATTAAAACTCGTAATCCAGACACACTTGTTCGAAAAAATATGGATTCTGAATACATGCTATACACCGTTGAAAAGAGGAAGACGAGACCTTTCCAACGGTGTATGAATTTTGCGTGCACAGGCAAGAATTTGGTGGCAGCGGTTGCACGAACATAGCGCGTTTTCCGTACACACTGCAGAAGAATTCGATTAAAACTCGTAATCCAGACACACTTGTTCGAAAAAATATGGATTCTGAATACATGCTATATACCGTTGAAAAGAGGAAGACGAGACCTTTCCAACGGTGTATGAATTTTGCGTGCACAGGCAAGAATTTGGTGGCAGCGGTTGCATGAACATAGCGTGTTTTCCGTACACAGTGCAGCAGAATTCGATTAAAACTCGTAATCCAGACACACTTGTTCGAAAAAATATGGATTCTGAATACATGCTATATACCGTTGAAAAGAGGAAGACGAGACCTTTCCAACGGTGTATGAATTTTGCGTGCACAGGCAAGAATTTGGTGGCAGCGGTTGCATGAACATAGCGTGTTTTCCGTACACAGTGCAGCAGAATTCGATTAAAACTCGTAATCCAGACACACTTATTCGAAAAAATATGGATTCTGAATACATGCTATACACCGTTGAAAAGAAGAAGACGAGACCTTTCCAACGGTGTATGAATTTTGCGTGCACAGGCAAGAATTTGGTGGCAGCGGTTGCACGAACATAGCGCGTTTTCCGTACACACTGCAGAAGAATTCTATTAAAACTCGTAATCCAGACACACTTGTTCGAAAAAATATGGATTCTGAATACATGCTATATACCGTTGAAAAGAGGAAGACGAGACCTTTCCAACGGTGTATGAATTTTGCGTGCACAGGCAAGAATTTGGTGGCAGCGGTTGCATGAACATAGCGTGTTTTCCGTACACAGTGCAGCAGAATTCGATTAAAACTCGTAATCCAGACACACTTGTTCGAAAAAATATTTATTCTGAATACATGCTATATACCGTTGAAAAGAGGAAGACGAGACCTTTCCAACGGTGTATGAATTTTGCGTGCACAGGCAAGAATTTGGTGGCAGCGGTTGCACGAACATAGCGCGTTTTCCGTACACACTGCAGAAGAATTCGATTAAAACTCGTAATCCAGACACACTTGTTCGAAAAAATATGGATTCTGAATACATGCTATACACCGTTGAAAAGAGGAAGACGAGACCTTTCCAACGGTGTATGAATTTTGCGTGCACAGGCAAGAATTTGGTGGCAGCGGTTGCATGAACATAGCGTGTTTTCCGTACACAGTGCAGCAGAATTCGATTAAAACTCGTAATCCAGACACACTTGTTCGAAAAAATATGGATTCTGAATACATGCTATATACCGTTGAAAAGAGGAAGACAAGACCTTTCCAACGGTGTATGAATTTTGCGTGCACAGGTAAGAATTTGGTGGCAGCGGTTGCATGAACATAGCGTGTTTTCCGTACTCACTGCAGCAGAATTCAATTAAAACTCGTAATCCAGACACACTTGTTCGAAAAAATATGGATTCTGAATACATGCTATACACCGTTGAAAAGAGGAAGACGAGACCTTTCCAACGGTGTATGAATTTTGCGTGCACAGGCAAGAATTTGGTGGCAGCGGTTGCACGAACATAGCGCGTTTTCCGTACACACTGCAGAAGAATTCGATTAAAACTCGTAATCCAGACACACTTGTTCGAAAAAATATGGATTCTGAATACATGCTATATACCGTTGAAAAGAGGAAGACGAGACCTTTCCAACGGTGTATGAATTTTGCGTGCACAGGCAAGAATTTGGTGGCAGCGGTTGCATGAACATAGCGTGTTTTCCGTACACAGTGCAGCAGAATTCGATTAAAACTCGTAATCCAGACACACTTGTTCGAAAAAATATGGATTCTGAATACATGCTATATACCGTTGAAAAGAGGAAGACGAGACCTTTCCAACGGTGTATGAATTTTGCGTGCACAGGCAAGAATTTGGTGGCAGCGGTTGCATGAACATAGCGTGTTTTCCGTACACAGTGCAGCAGAATTCGATTAAAACTCGTAATCCAGACACACTTGTTCGAAAAAATATGGATTCTGAATACATGCTATACACCGTTGAAAAGAAGAAGACGAGACCTTTCCAACGGTGTATGAATTTTGCGTGCACAGGCAAGAATTTGGTGGCAGCGGTTGCACGAACATAGCGCGTTTTCCGTACACACTGCAGAAGAATTCTATTAAAACTCGTAATCCAGACACACTTGTTCGAAAAAATATGGATTCTGAATACATGCTATATACCGTTGAAAAGAGGAAGACGAGACCTTTCCAACGGTGTATGAATTTTGCGTGCACAGGCAAGAATTTGGTGGCAGCGGTTGCATGAACATAGCGTGTTTTCCGTACACAGTGCAGCAGAATTCGATTAAAACTCGTAATCCAGACACACTTGTTCGAAAAAATATTTATTCTGAATACATGCTATATACCGTTGAAAAGAGGAAGACGAGACCTTTCCAACGGTGTATGAATTTTGCGTGCACAGGCAAGAATTTGGTGGCAGCGGTTGCACGAACATAGCGCGTTTTCCGTACACACTGCAGAAGAATTCGATTAAAACTCGTAATCCAGACACACTTGTTCGAAAAAATATGGATTCTGAATACATGCTATACACCGTTGAAAAGAGGAAGACGAGACCTTTCCAACGGTGTATGAATTTTGCGTGCACAGGCAAGAATTTGGTGGCAGCGGTTGCACGAACATAGCGCGTTTTCCGTACACACTGCAGAAGAATTCTATTAAAACTCGTAATCCAGACACACTTGTTCGAAAAAATATGGATTCTGAATACATGCTGTATACCGTTGAAAAGAAGAAGACGAGACCTTTCCAACGGTGTATGAATTTTGCGTGCACAGGCAAGAATTTGGTGGCAGCGGTTGCATGAACATAGCGTGTTTTCCGTACTCACTGCAGCAGAATTCAATTAAAACTCGTAATCCAGACACACTTGTTCGAAAAAATATGGATTCTGAATACATGCTATATACCGTTGAAAAGAGGAAGACGAGACCTTTCCAACGGTGTATGAATTTTGCGTGCACAGGCAAGAATTTGGTGGCAGCGGTTGCACGAACATAGCGCGTTTTCCGTACACACTGCAGAAGAATTCGATTAAAACTCGTAATCCAGACACACTTGTTCGAAAAAATATGGATTCTGAATACATGCTATACACCGTTGAAAAGAGGAAGACGAGACCTTTCCAACGGTGTATGAATTTTGCGTGCACAGGCAAGAATTTGGTGGCAGCGGTTGCATGAACATAGCGTGTTTTCCGTACACAGTGCAGCAGAATTCGATTAAAACTCGTAATCCAGACACACTTGTTCGAAAAAATATTTATTCTGAATACATGCTATATACCGTTGAAAAGAGGAAGACGAGACCTTTCCAACGGTGTATGAATTTTGCGTGCACAGGCAAGAATTTGGTGGCAGCGGTTGCACGAACATAGCGCGTTTTCCGTACACACTGCAGAAGAATTCGATTAAAACTCGTAATCCAGACACACTTGTTCGAAAAAATATGGATTCTGAATACATGCTATACACCGTTGAAAAGAGGAAGACGAGACCTTTCCAACGGTGTATGAATTTTGCGTGCACAGGCAAGAATTTGGTGGCAGCGGTTGCACGAACATAGCGCGTTTTCCGTACACACTGCAGAAGAATTCAATTAAAACTCGTAATCCAGACACACTTGTTCGAAAAAATATGGATTCTGAATACATGCTATATACTCCGTTGTATACACCGTTGAAAAGAGGAAGACGGTATATAGCATGTATTCAGAATCCATATTTTTTCGAACAAGTGTGTCTGGATTACGAGTTTTAATCGAATTCTTCTGCAGTGTGTACGGAAAACGCGCTATGTTCGTGCAACCGCTGCCACCAAATTCTTGCCTGTGCACGCAAAATTCATACACCGTTGGAAAGGTCTCGTCTTCCTCTTTTCAACGGTATATAGCATGTATTCAGAATCCATATTTTTTCGAACAAGTGTGTCTGGATTACGAGTTTTAATCGAATTCTGCTGCACTGTGTACGGAAAACACGCTATGTTCATGCAACCGCTGCCACCAAATTCTTGCCTGTGCACGCAAAATTCATACACCGTTGGAAAGGTCTCGTCTTCCTCTTTTCAACGGTATATAGCATGTATTCAGAATCCATATTTTTTCGAACAAGTGTGTCTGGATTACGAGTTTTAATCGAATTCTGCTGCACTGTGTACGGAAAACACGCTATGTTCATGCAACCGCTGCCACCAAATTCTTGCCTGTGCACGCAAAATTCATACACCGTTGGAAAGGTCTTGTCTTCCTCTTTTCAACGGTATATAGCATGTATTCAGAATCCATATTTTTTCGAACAAGTGTGTCTGGATTACGAGTTTTAATCGAATTCTTCTGCAGTGTGTACGGAAAACGCGCTATGTTCGTGCAACCGCTGCCACCAAATTCTTGCCTGTGCACGCAAAATTCATACACCGTTGGAAAGGTCTCGTCTTCCTCTTTTCAACGGTATATAGCATGTATTCAGAATCCATATTTTTTCGAACAAGTGTGTCTGGATTACGAGTTTTAATAGAATTCTTCTGCAGTGTGTACGGAAAACGCGCTATGTTCGTGCAACCGCTGCCACCAAATTCTTGCCTGTGCACGCAAAATTCATACACCGTTGGAAAGGTCTCGTCTTCTTCTTTTCAACGGTGTATAGCATGTATTCAGAATCCATATTTTTTCGAACAAGTGTGTCTGGATTACGAGTTTTAATCGAATTCTGCTGCACTGTGTACGGAAAACACGCTATGTTCATGCAACCGCTGCCACCAAATTCTTGCCTGTGCACGCAAAATTCATACACCGTTGGAAAGGTCTCGTCTTCCTCTTTTCAACGGTATATAGCATGTATTCAGAATCCATATTTTTTCGAACAAGTGTGTCTGGATTACGAGTTTTAATCGAATTCTGCTGCACTGTGTACGGAAAACACGCTATGTTCATGCAACCGCTGCCACCAAATTCTTGCCTGTGCACGCAAAATTCATACACCGTTGGAAAGGTCTCGTCTTCCTCTTTTCAACGGTATATAGCATGTATTCAGAATCCATATTTTTTCGAACAAGTGTGTCTGGATTACGAGTTTTAATCGAATTCTTCTGCAGTGTGTACGGAAAACGCGCTATGTTCGTGCAACCGCTGCCACCAAATTCTTGCCTGTGCACGCAAAATTCATACACCGTTGGAAAGGTCTCGTCTTCCTCTTTTCAACGGTGTATAGCATGTATTCAGAATCCATATTTTTTCGAACAAGTGTGTCTGGATTACGAGTTTTAATTGAATTCTGCTGCAGTGAGTACGGAAAACACGCTATGTTCATGCAACCGCTGCCACCAAATTCTTACCTGTGCACGCAAAATTCATACACCGTTGGAAAGGTCTTGTCTTCCTCTTTTCAACGGTATATAGCATGTATTCAGAATCCATATTTTTTCGAACAAGTGTGTCTGGATTACGAGTTTTAATCGAATTCTGCTGCACTGTGTACGGAAAACACGCTATGTTCATGCAACCGCTGCCACCAAATTCTTGCCTGTGCACGCAAAATTCATACACCGTTGGAAAGGTCTCGTGTTCCTCTTTTCAACGGTGTATAGCATGTATTCAGAATCCATATTTTTTCATACAAGTGTGTCTGGATTTCGAGTTTTAATCGAATTCTGCTACAGTGAGTACGGAAAACACGCTATGTTCATGCAACCGCTGCCACCAAATTCTTGCCTGTGCACGCAAAATTCATACACCGTTGGAAAGGTCTCGTCTTCCTCTTTTCAACGGTGTATAGCATGTATTCAGAATCCATATTTTTTCGAACAAGTGTGTCTGGATTACGAGTTTTAATCGAATTCTGCTGCACTGTGTACGGAAAACACGCTATGTTCATGCAACCGCTGCCACCAAATTCTTGCCTGTGCACGCAAAATTCATACACCGTTGGAAAGGTCTCGTCTTCCTCTTTTCAACGGTGTATAGCATGTATTCAGAATCTATATTTTTTCGAACAAGTGTGTCTGGATTACGAGTTTTAATCGAATTCTGCTGCACTGTGTACGGAAAACACGCTATGTTCATGCAACCGCTGCCACCAAATTCTTGCCTGTGCACGCAAAATTCATACACCGTTGGAAAGGTCTCGTCTTCCTCTTTTCAACGGTATATAGCATGTATTCAGA